>CM035408.1:149627406-149909906 GCA_020310875.1 Ceratopteris richardii
ATCGAGATCAGCACTACTTCTGCACAACGCTCTAGGGAAGATTTCTACAGTCACACAGACTTAGCAGTTCAACAAGGAGAAGAACACTACGTCGTACAACTTAACAGAACAATTCGTCATAACGATCCACAATAACTCTTCCAGACAACGATTCAATGTCTTACTGAATGGATTAAATTCACCGTGTAACCACGATTGACAGATAATAACACCGAACACCACAGAGTACGCAGAACTAGACAAGACACACTACAGCAACACTTAAGGTTCACTGCGCAAACTCAATCAAGAAAGAATAACACAGCTACACACGACGACCCAGAGTACTTAGAAACTAAACAACACACACTGCTGCAACATTCAAACAGACAACCAGACGAACAGTCTGGTGATAACACGAGAATTAGACCAAAAATTCCCCGCGCTCTCCACGCCCCTGGAGCACTTCTTTTCATTGCTTTATAAAGATTTACAAATATGTGCGTAACAACCTTTCGCGCGTGTTTTACAAAGATTTCCGTTACATCTGTCCCACTCCGGCGGCCGACTAACACTGGCATGCACGGTGGACTCGAACCTGCAAGTTTTTTTACAAAATTACTGTTCATCGACTATACCTTCTAAGTACATGTTCCGGGCTAGTCTAAAAGTTCGGGCGATCTTTTTCTTAAGTGTTTCCAGTAATTGTTTTAATGTATCTGGTTCTAGTACTTGGGCATCTACTCTAACAGAACTTATGGCTATTGCTTCGGTTAACAAAATTTCGGACTGTGTTTGCAGAAAGGCCTCTTGCAGATAAAAATCATTGGCTAATGCCGCATCTCTGGACGTCTTCATCTCTTCGAGTTGTTGTTCCATCTTTTGTACTCTTTCTTTAATGTTTGCCAGCTGATTTTCGCGCCTCTCTATCTCCTGAACTTGAAAATCTATGGTTTTGATGTATGAATCTTTCTCTCGTTTGAGATTTGCAATAAGCTTCTGTGTCTAGCCTTCCTTTGTTAGGTAGTGCTTGAGCATGTTATTTACGTCTTTCATATTATCGTTCGTTCTATGCAATTCTTCTTATGTTCTCTTCTGCTGTAATTGCTGTTCTTGATTCTGCTGCACCAGTTCTTGTAGTTGCTTCCTGGTTTCATCGAGTAAGTTGCCTAAGGCGATCCGTGCATCTTCCTTGTCCTGGATAACTTGCTTCAGTTTGGTTATTTCTGCATCGGCAACTAGTAGAAGCTCTTCCTTCTCTTTTGCTGTTGCATGTGCTTCATCTCGCTGAGCTGTTATTTGTTCTTGTTCTTGGATTCTCGCCTGTAGCTGCTGTACTTGTTCATGAAGCGCATGATTTTCGGTTTTTACAGCCTGTAGTTCTTCTTGGAGGGGTGTGATGTCTACCTCCATTACTTCCAATTTATGCTGGAAGTCTTCGCGAACACTTTCTGTGATTTGCTTTAGTTGTTGCGGCAATTGTCTTGATAATTCGATTAGCATATGACCCATTGATTCTAATTGAGCACATATTGGTGTGGAGGGTGGTGGGAGAGGGAGACGAGGTTGGGAAGATGATGCAGTAAGTTGCTGTGAGGTCGGAGGGGAGTAGTTGGGGGATGAGTCGGAAGAAGCTGCGGGCTCGACGGGTGTGTTAGGTGGAATAGGAAGGTTTGGGTTTAGTGGAGGTTCCGGTGGTGGAGTGGGAATTACGGTTTGAGTTGTTACCTGGTTTGTATTTTGTTGTTCCTGCTCCGAAAATGTGGACTCTACTGCCTTAATTAGTATGTCCAATGCATCTCCAGCAGCTTGTTCTTCCTCTGTTTGTTGTTCTTCTTCAGACTGCTGATTCAATGTTTCTTCGGTCAATGTTGTTTCAGCTTCCTTACAAGTTTCTTGTTGTTGCTCCTGGGAAGATTGCGCAGAGGATTGATTTTGCATGGAGGTTGTGGTGTCGTGAAATGTTTCTTCATCCTGTTTATCATCTTCCTTGTTGTCGTTCTTGTTTCCTTCGACAGAGCCTTATGCTTCACTCTCAGAAAAGCTAATTCTGATCCTTTTCCTGCGGAAAAGCTGGTTGAGTTCTTCTTCATCTTCTTCTTCGTCATCCCAAAACTGTACTGATTCTTCATGTCTCAAGATTGGACCTTGCGGTGGTGGTTGCGCTGCGGGTATGGCCGGAAAGAGAAATGAGATGATGTGGGGTAGTCTGGATCTCGGCGTACCTCCTTTGTTTACCTGTTTTATGATAGTTACACATTCCTTGTGGATTCGGTGGAAGAAAAAAGAGGCGAAGTTCACTGGTTCTCGTGCGGCTAGTTCTATGATGGAGTAGAAAGGGCGGGATATTCCATATGTGCGTTTTTGGAGGTTGAGTATGGCTACTAAAAATTGAAGGGCTGATCGTTCGGGTT
This sequence comes from Ceratopteris richardii, assembly GCA_020310875.1. Classification (NCBI taxonomy): domain Eukaryota; kingdom Viridiplantae; phylum Streptophyta; class Polypodiopsida; order Polypodiales; family Pteridaceae; genus Ceratopteris; species Ceratopteris richardii. Next base: position 149,629,800 of record CM035408.1, read on the forward strand.
CCGGTCGGCAGAGGATTGCATACTCGTTATAGTTCATTCATACGCGCAACTGTCAGGCTTGGGCCATTTTCTCGGCCTTGCGATGGGAGTCTAAAAGCTTCTACAAAGGCTTGCAGGGTGATAAGTGTTCGGGAGGGTAAGGAAGTGATAGCCCATCGTTGCTCATTGGCGGGTGTGTTGGCTATGGCGGAGATGATGTTGGCGAAGAATGGGTGGGACTCCACTGAATGCCAAGGCAGTTCAGCGAAGTTTGCCAACCCACGTATGCGCAGGTACTCTCCTACCTCGGTAGGAACCGTCACGGAAAGCGGCGTAGTTAGCCAAGGCTTCCATGGTGCACACAAAGACACAGAGCACAGGTACACAGAGCACAATGAAAACACAAAGCACAATCACATAAACACAATAGCGTTTTTTCGGCGAACTGGAAAAGGTTATGTAGTGGTGCTGTAGCAGAGAGTAATCAAAAGCAGTAATAATCACGCGGCAGGGGGATGATAATTCTTAACTTCGGTATGCATGCATGAAGAGCTCAAAGAGGCAGGGCGGCTTTAGTCATAAATATTGTTCAAAATGCGGATATTTACAGACTTATATTATTAAGTACGCAAAAATAAAAGAAGGAAAAGAAAAGTAAAGAAAAGCGAGCGCCAAACGATGCGGCCGTACATTTCGTACAAGTCCAATGGGATGGACTCTTGATTGGTCGGCCATTTTGACAAAAAATTAAACTGGTTCGATTTCGGTCCACCCTAACCTTTTACACAGTGCAGCAGTAGCAATGTTGACTCGAGATCCTCCATCAATTAATACATGTGTGATTTTATGATTCTTATACCATACCGTAATTAAAGGAACTGAATGATCGACCGTAGAATCAGGTTCCGGTTGTACTATCGCTGTCGCCGGAATGTAGGAAGGCACAGGACTGAACTGTTGTTGAAATTGTTGTCGAATTCCTGGTACTAGTGCAAGTAATTGGCCCAAAGGAAGAGTGATGGATGCTTTAGATAAAATTTCCCAGGCTTTTTGTGATTGGATTGTTTCCACAGATTCTGAAGATGATGCGTCTGCTGAAGATGATGTGTTTGCTGCTGATGATATACCTGCTGCTGATGATGTGCCTGCTGCTGATGATGTGCCTGCTACTGAATTGGAATCCTGTTGTTGTGTTCCTTCTTCGGTTAACGGAGTCTGGGTTACCGGAATAGGATCTGAGAAGACTAGAGGTTCTGCGGTGGTCCATTGACTAGCCTTGTTGTACATCCTTTGTTGTTCGCATATACCTGGTTCAAATAATTCTGCTGCAGGCTGTAGTTGTTTACCGGAGCGGGTCTGAATTACTGCAGCGTGTGTTTCCACTGGTGTAATTTGTACCATATTCGCCATTGGGTTTTGACGTTCTTTCTTCCTCTGATCGTATTCAGCTGCATCTTTACAGAATCTTCTAATGTGACCAAATTCACCACAGAAATGACAGCGCGGTGGTGGCAGATTGGGATTTTCTGGTGGTGGTCCGGTCTGCCAGCGGTTTGCATTATAATTGTTATTTCTCTGTCCTCTGTAATTTTGATATCCTTGTTGCTGGTTGTTTCTCATTTGCGGAGGCACATAGTGATTGGCTGGCTGTCCTGGTTCCTGTATAATTGCATTGACAGTCGCGGCTCCCTGTACTTTGGCGTTGTATGCGCAGTTTTTGATGGTGTGTCCGGCAGTGTTGTAGATAGCACAGAATAACTGATTAAGTGCACAAGTGGCACTCGTATGGCCTCAGTTCTTGCATGTGATGCAGTATACTTGTCTGGTCATATCTTCGGTGATATTTTTGTTTGTTTTTAACCACTCTAGATCTTCTGTAAATCCTCCAACCTTGTTTTCCAGCTGTAGAGCCATTGCGATTATTGCATCTAGCGTCATAGCTCCTACACAGCGTATGATCATAATCTGTTTAAGTTGTGGAGTCAAGCCATTGATAAACCACTGAGTAATAACGTCGTCCGGTAGGTTGGCATGTGATGGTGGCAACTGCCTTAGATGCGTCCTTAATAGGGTAGCGTACTCCTGTACAGTTTGATTTACCTTCTGTCTGTTGCAGATAATCAAAAATTTTGGCTGGATTCTTCTTTAGCCTAAATCGCTGTAAAAAGGCATATCGTACTGCTTCATAGGTGCCGAAGTGATTAATATCATATTCTGTAAGCCATCTAGCTGCTTCGTTGACCAATGTAGATTGGAAGACAATAGCTTTATACGCCGGATCCGGTGGATGGTTGAGAACTGCGTAGCTTATCTCGAAGGTGCGTACATGAGCATCCGGATCATCTCCTAGGAATCCACCAAATTTAGTGTACGTCACTCTTGTCGGAGGCGGCCTGGGTGGACATAACTGTTGTTGCTGCTGCTGTTGTTGTTGTTGTTTCCTGTTCATAGTGAGTGTATCGTGACTACCTTCTGTATCTCGGGGCTGAATATCTGAACTATCGGAATCTGTATCGTCGGATGGTGCACTTTCCGGTGCGATGATTTTTCTCAATATGCTTCGAATCTCGGTTTCGAACAGCTTTCCTTCCTTCTTGATGTCCAGTGTAGGGGAACTTATTCCAAAAAGTGGTGGCTGGGCTGAAGATTCACCAAAAAATGGTAAACCGTCGCCAAAAAACTGTGATTCTGTTACCAAAATATCACTGGGATGTGCCGAAATTATGCCAGAATAAGGTATTTTTTCACCCTCGCCAATTTCTTTGGCTAACGTGTTTCTAATCGTAAACAAATTCGAATCTTTATCCAAGATTGTTAAACTAGCTTCAGACTGCGTCTTGGTAGGTTCTGGAGTTACTATATCTTCGACAAACTGTGCAGAAATAGTACCGGAATGTACCAGAGGCGTAACACGTTCCACCGGGATATGACCGGAATCAATTCTAACGTTCTTGACTTTTTTGACAACTGGGTCAGACGTAGTTGTACTTCTACCTTCCAGAGTTGTCTTTAGTACATTAAGTACTCTAGACTGATGGTTCTTGGGATATGTTTCACCGGATCGAGTAACTGGCATGTATCATCTTTTGTACTAATCACGTACTACCACTATCGATAAAATTTTATAATCACGTTTCCACAGCAAGTTTGCAACCATCTGATTCTGTTGCTACTTTCGACAAACGAACGGTAATCTTGATGTTCGATTCTGACAGACGAGTGACGATCTTGATGCCACTTCCCACAGATAACACTTTTGTCAGGTAAATGGCAATCTTGATGCCACCTTCCCACAGACGGCACCAAGTGTTAAGTGTTAAAATGTTAAAACCGCTTCGTTCTAACTATCAGAAGAGCGTAAACCGACTTAAGTGGGTTCTTGGGAGTGGTAGGGATCTGTTAGACAGAGGCCCTATACTTAATTCCCAAAATAACTGATATCTACTGTCCTTAAACAGTGTCGACACAGTCTTAGCTCAGTGACCCGTAGCAACTAGACTATACCAAACTTATCGGTACCTTGGTTTCAAATTACTTCAAGCTAACATCCTACTGCAACAGTACAGTAACCCATCCTTCATCAAGACAATGCTCATAGTCAAACAATCGCATCACAGACGGTATCTACGGGTTCAACTTACAATATGAAGACTATAACACACTAGAATTACCCTTAACCCTAGGTAATTTCTCACCGTACAAGTGCAGATCGAGATCAGCACTACTTCTGCACAACGCTCTAGGGAAGATTTCTACAGTCACACAGACTTAGCAGTTCAACAAGGAGAAGAACACTACGTCGTACAACTTAACAGAACAATTCGTCATAACGATCCACAATAACTCTTCCAGACAACGATTCAATGTCTTACTGAATGGATTAAATTCACCGTGTAACCACGATTGACAGATAATAACATCGAACACCACAAAGTACGCAGAGCTAGACAAGACACACTACAGCAACACTTAAGGTTCACTGCGCAAACTCAATCAAGAAAGAATAACACAGCTACACACGACGACCCAGAGTACTCAGAAACTAAACAACACACACTGCTGCAACTTTCAAATAGACAACCAGACGAACAGTCTGGTGATAACACGAGAATTAGACCAAAAAATCCCCGCGCTCTCCACGCCCCCGGAGCACTTCTTTTCATTGCTTTATAAAGATTTACAAATATGCGCGTAACAACCTTTCGCGCGTGTTTTACAAAGATTTCCGTTACATCTGTCCCACTTCGGCGGCCGACTAACACATGTGAGTATGTAATATGTATGTGTATGTATATACATGTGTGTATGTAATATGTATGTGAGTGTGTATGTAATATGCATGTGTGCATGTAATATGTATGTGAGTATGTATATGCATATGTGTGTGTATGTATGTATGCATCTGTCTCTCTATCTCATTCTCTTTGTATTTCATCTCTCTCTCTTTCACTCTCTCTCTATCTTTCTCTTTCATCTCTCTCTCTCTCTCTCTCTCTCTCTCTCTCTCTCTCTCTATATATATATATATATATATATATATATATATATATATATATATATATATATATATATATATATATATATATATATATATATATATATATATATATATATATATATATATATATATATTTCTCTAGATCTCTCTCTTTCTTTCATCTCTCTCTCTATCTCACTCTATATCATACAAAACAATCACTTACATCGATGTAATTGTTTGGATCGTTGTCCTCAAGGTCCACTTAATGTTGCCCTTCGTCGAATTCAAAGATTTGATGCCAAAAAGCTCCTGCAAAATGAAAGAGAAGAGAAATTAGAAAAGGGAAAACACAAAGAAAGAGAAAGGGTGCTACAGTATGTGCAATTCTTACAAAAATTTGAGATCTAGAGAAACAGAGATGTAGAGAAAGAGAGAGAGAGAGAGAGAGAGAGAGAGAAAGATTGAGAAAGAGAGAGATGTGTGTACACAATAGGTGCAGAATGTAGTTCACATGCACAAACTCGACAGTAGCAAACTTTGGTTCAAAATGCAAGCAAATGTCGAATTTTTGCTCTCGGGCCCGGTTAAAACATTGCCTCGGTATAAGCTTCGGTATGAGCATCGGTATAAGCATCGGTATAAGCGTCGGTATAAGCGTCGGTATAAGCATCGATAATTTACAGTAAAGTACCGACGCCTATACCGGCGCTCATACCGACGCCTGTATACCGACGATTAAATGACCGTCGGTATTGCATCCATGGTTTTTTCAAGCATTCTCAACGGTCATACCGATGTCGAGGCGTGACCGTCGGTATGGGCAACATCGGTATGCCCTTGATATGTTGTAGAGATTTATCTACCAAGAGTGATGGCACATTTGGCTCTTGCCAGGTCACTCATTTGCGGATTAGGATTTTCCTTATATATTGTTCTTTATATATTGCACTAGTTGTATTCTTGTTTTAGGTCATTCTTGTACATTCCTATTATGTAAAAGAAGAAGCAGAAGAAGATCATTCTTCCTTGCCTCAATCTGTGTGTGTGCCTCTCTCTGATTGTGAGAGTGTCTGTGAGATCTCTTCTTTATCTCCTTCCTCATGACATGGTATCAGAACCAGTGTGGTTGTAAAGAGCTCGTGGAGAAGGCTAATGGTGAAGAGTACACAAGAATTCATGGAGAAAGAACAATTTACAAACAAACTTAGATTGCTACGAAAATTGGCATGGAGGTAGAAGGCCTCAAAATAGTTTTGGACCCATCTCGACCTCCATTTTGAGCCCTCGAGGTGGGGCCCATAGGAAAACCAAGTCAATTTGCAAAACTATAACTTGCATCCTCTTCAGCAAAACTCATATATTCTAGATCCACAATTTCAAGAAATTTTCTGTACTATTAATACACACAAACTATGTTTTTTTGAGATTGAACAATAAGATCATAGTGTGACAGTGTTCAAGTAGAACTACTGCTTGTAGTTTTTTGTTGCATTGTGAATTGCTGCAAAAATGGCAAACATAGATGGAATGAGTTAGGTTATGAGCGATAAGCTGGGGCAAGAACAAATTCCATGCTTGGAGATTTAGAATGACGAATTTCTTGATGGGAAAACGCTACTAGAAGTACATCGAAGGAGAGAATGAAAATGCTCCACAGTTATCAGAGAGGAATCGGAATGCAGTCTAGTTAAGAGCATATGAGGAATGAAAGAACTTGGAGAAGCTTGTAGGAGGTAGAAAAGTGAGTTGCAAAGTGATGAAGTTTGGGCAAGACAACCAGCACAAGACCAGCCCTTGAGCTTATGGAGAATCAAATAGGCTTTATAGGCATGTGATAAGTGCAATAAAATGCACTATATACTTTGAAGCATCAAGGAGAAAGAGTCGATACAAAACAGAAAGGTTTGCACATCGACTAGATCAAAAAACTTACTATCTTTGGAAGGGGCAATGAACTTCAAATGCTCATAGAGACTAGCATGAATACAATTAGAAAAAATCCTTTTATGGGAGTGATAAACATAGGTTTGAGTGTATATAATGCACAAGAGTACAAAAATAAGCAAAATATGCTCTTGGGATGAACTAGACACTCAATGGTGGTACGTCCTATTTTTCAGGAATATGCAGAGATGGACCCCGAGAAAGAAAAACTGAGAATTCTCCCAATCTACTAAACCAAATGCTATAAAAATTTACATGCATAAATTAGACACTTATACCTTTTTAATGCACCATATTTCATCCAATTTTAAGCTTTGTAGAGAGATCAGCAGCCACTGCAAGCTTATTGTTTTCAAAGAAGATGATGCAAAAAAAATGAAGGAGCAAGGCAATGATGGTCACAAGTGTATGTACAATTCACTTTCCTACAATCTAGGAAAAGTGAAGATCTAGTTTGATCTACTATAAGGTGATTGATTGAATTATTGATTGCAACTCGACCACCACAAATTTATGGCAGTTTAGCTATCTCTTTCTACTTTTACATTTGTAAATCTCTAGGCGTTTACAATGGTAAAAGATCCATGAAAAATCTTTTAAAAAAATACAATAAGTGAGCATAAGTAAAAGAACTCTCCAACGGATATCAAAGACGTAATCCAAGAGATATTTTTTGATGTAGATCAAATCCACCTCAAGCATAGTGTAAGCTTGATGTTCCAACAACTCCCCCTCATGCTAAAGTGTGCTTGAGTCTTCAGTCTCTAGGTTGATTCCTACCCAATCTGCATCTGAATAGATTTTGATATCCAAATCTGAAGAGTCAGGATAGAATATACCTTCATTGATTGTACCTTTGAGATACTTAAGTACTCTCTTAGTTGCATCCACGCGTGGTCTTCTTGGTGAGTGCATGAATTGACTAAGAAATCCCACACTATATGAGGTGTTTGACCTTGTATCAATAGCATATATCATGCTACCTACCAAGCTTTGATATTCTTTCATGTGTTCAATTTTCTCACCTTCATAAATGCTAAGTTTATGTTTCATCTCCAAAGGTGTACCTACAGGTTTAGTATTGTCCATTTTGAACTTGAGAAGAAGATCCTGAATGTATCTTCTCTGAGTAAAATACATTCCTTTATCTGTGTATATCACCTACATGCCTAGGAAATATGTGACCTCACCTAGGTCACTAATCTTGAACTCCTCTTGCATGGCCTCTTGATCCTTTGAATCTCATTCACATCATCACATGTCGCAATAATATCATCTACATATACACATAGATAGATAACTTCATTGTGATCCCTTTTGATGAATAGAGAAGGATCTGAGTTGCTAGGTCAGCACCTTGATCTTGAAGGTATGTAACTAACCTATAATTCCAAGCTCTAGGAGCTTGTTTCAATCCATATAATGCTTTCTTCAGTCTACAAACATAAGATGAATGATTAGGGTTTTCAAAACCTAGTGCTTGTGACATGTATATCTCTTCACTTATCCAACCATTTAAGAATGCATTTTTCACATCAAGTTGGAGTCTCCAATTCCTTGTTGCAGGTACACTTATCAATGTTCTGATTGTAGTCATATTTGCAATTGGTGAGAATGTTTCCTCATAGTCTATACCATGAGTTTGTGAGCATCCCATCTGCAAGCAATTACCTTTTGATTTGGTTAGCATCAGCATTGTGCTTTACCTTGTAAACCCACTTGCAACCTATGGGTTTCTTTCCTTGTGGCAATGGAACCCGTTTCCATGCTTTGTTTCCATAAAGTGTAGCCATCTCCTCATCCATAGCTTTTTCCCAATTTGCATTTCCAATTACATCTTCAAAACATGAAGATTCAGCATCTTGTATTACCTTGGTCATGTAGGCACAATGACGAGACATATAACTATCGTATATCAATCATTGCATCGAATTCTACACCCTCCTAGATCTTCCTGGTACGAGGTCACTTCTCCATGTATCATCTGCATGTGCCTTTCTTACTCATGGAGTCTTCACAGAGGACAATCCAAGTTCTTCATCAAGACTCTTTTTTGAACTGCTTGAATCTTCATCAACATCTTGATCAACATCTTGATCAACATCTTCAAAACCTGCACATGTTTTACTACCAGTAGAAAGATTTTCTTTACCTTTCTTCGATGTATTTGATGAATTTGTTGGACCAAAATTTCCATGAAATCTTCCACTCCATGGATTTGAGTTGGAACTATTGCTTGGGGATGCATCTGGTCCACTCAAAACTTGAGATTTTGCACTTGACTTTTTAGCATTTTCATTGTCATTTGGTTCAAGATTTAGTCCTTTTTTGGCATCTGCATAGAAACTTGACATTTCATCAAATACCACATATCTGCTCACCTTCACCTGTCGTGTGAGTGGGTTACAACATTTAAATCCCTTTTGCTCAAGGGAGTATCCAATGAAGACACATTTTTCTACTTTTGGATCAAGCTTCATCCTCAACTCATATGGGACATGTACATATGCAGTACAACAAAAAACTTTCATATGTGATAATTTTGGCTTTTTACCTCTGAACTTCTTTTTAGGTGTAGTTTGATGTATAGCAGGAGTTGGAGTTATGTTCATGATGTATACAGCCATATGCACAACTTCTACCCAATAATAATGAGGCATATTCTTCTCAAGCATCAAGGCTTTTACTATTTTTGCAATATGTCTATTTTTGCATTCAGCAATGTCATTCTATTGTGGTGTATACCTGCATGAAAATTGACTTCGAATTCCATGACTTTTTAGAAAGTTGTTGAACTCATTTGACATGTATTCACCTCCTCCATCAGATCTTAATGTCTGAATATACTTCCCTGTCTACTTTTCCACCATAGCTTTAAAATTCTAAAAGTGATTGAACACCTCACTCTTCTCTTTCATGAAGTATACCCACACTTTTCGTGTATGGTCATCAATGAAAGTAACATAAAACCTGCAACCACCCATAGATGTGGTCTTTGCATGACCCCAAACATTTGTATGTACTATTTCTAGCACATTCTCACTTACATGCTTATCATGCAAAAATGATGATCTTGACTGTTTACCAAATTGACATGCTGCACATACCTTTTGCATCTATGGAACCTTGAAATTTGGTAGTCCATGGACAATCTCCTTTGACTGCATCGATTTCAACCTTTGCAAGTTTGCATGTCCAATCTGTTTGTGCCACATCTCTATATCTCCAATAACTCCTGCACCTTTTGCAAACATGGCTACATTCATTTCAGGAATTTTCACATTTAAGGCGAACATCCTACCCACTTTGTTTCCTTTGGCAATCAATCGTCCACCCTGTTTGTACTCTTCTACATATAGCCCAATAGCATTGAACCTAACTTGTAATCCTTGGTCAACCATTTGTCCAAGAGAAACTAGATTCTTTGTTATGTTTGGAACATACAGCACATCAGCAATATCTTTTAACTTTCCATCCTCCATAGACAGTGCTATGTTTTCTGTATGCTCGATAGGGTGTGATGTGTCATCACTTGTTTTAACATATCCATGAACTGGCAATTTTTGCAAACTACTAAACCATTTCGCATGACTGGTCATGTGATTTGAAGCACATGAATCAAAATACTAGACATTACCATTCGATTTTGAAACATCAACATACATTGTATTCATCATGTGATGTTGGACCATGAATAGCTTCTCAGAATCATCTGCACTTGTGGACGCAAAGTTGTGCTGTTGCCTTTTATTATTTTGATTCTTCAACCTACAATCACATTCAAAGTATCTAGGTTTACCACAATTCTAGCATCCTTCACTGTCATTACGTGAATCACTTCTTTGGAAATTTCTACAACCTCTTTGGCTCCCCGTGCCTCGAAACTGTCCTCTACCTCTTGCATGATTCTGATGTTGACTTTGGTCTTGGTTATTGTTTCCTCTTCCACTTCCGAATCCTCTACCTCTGCCTCTTCCTCTGACATATTAGAATACCTACTCAGAAATAGGTTTTCCTTGGGTGTTTGAGTCCTCACCAAGATTCTTTTCTTCAATAATCAACATGGACATCAAATCAGCAAAATTTGGAATAGTTTCCCTGGTCTGTATAGAAGTTATGAACTACTTATGCAGCTCCTAGACCATGAAGGTACACTTCCACCTTATCATCATCATCATCTACGTTCACGCCAATAGATGCAAGTGACTCACATATGCTTTTGAGTTTCAGGGTGTAGTCACTTACTGACATGCTCTTTTTCTCCAAAGTATGCAGCTCGTTCTTGAGCTGCAATTTCCGTGCCTTTGTATTGGTCTCATACAAAGTGACCAAACTATTCCAAGCCTCTTTCGAAGCCTTGGCATCCTATATGTGTCCAATCATGCTATCCTATATGCTAACTGATAGCCAATACATTACCTTACATGCTCCTTGATTCCATTCCTCATATGCTTTTAACTAGTCTATGGTCTTATTCCTTTATGGTAACTGTGGGGCATTTTCGTTCTCTCCTTTGATGTACTTCCAATAGCCTTTTCCCATCAAGAAATTCATCATTCTGAATCTCTAAGCATGGAAGTTGTCCTTGTCTAGCTTATCGCTCATAAGCTGAATGATTTCATCTGTGTTTGCCATCTTTGCAACAATTCACAACACTACAAGCAACACTTCTGCTTGAACACTGTCACACTATGATGTGACAGTTTGATCTCAGAAAAACACAGTTTTCATGTATCAATAGTACGCAAAATTGCTTTCTTGATCTGGAATATATGAGTGTTGTCGAACAAGACTCAAGTTATAGTTTCACAAATTGACTTGGTTTTTCTATGGACCCCATCTTAGGGCTCAAAACGGAGGTCGAGATGGCTCCAAAACTCTGACCTGACAAAAACGAGTGACCCTAAAGGGTTAACTTACAAAAATATTTTGAGGTCTTATACCTTCACACCAATTTTCGTAGCAATCTAAGATCGTTTGTGAATCACACTTTCTTCATATTTTCACATGTACCCTTCACTGTGGGCCTTCTCCACGAGCTCTCTACAACCACATTGGCTTTGATACCATGTCACGAGGAAGGAGACAAGGAAGAGAGCTCACACACACACTCTCACAATCAAAGAGGAGCACACACATAGATTGAGGCAAGGAAGAATGGTCTTCTTCTTCTTCTTCTATTACATAACAGGAATCTACAAGAATGACCTAAAAAACAAGAATACAAGTGCAATATATGAAGACCAGTACATAAGAAAAAACCCAATGTCCACGAATGAGTGAGCTAGCAAGAAACAAATGTTCCACCACTCTCGCTAGATAAATCTAATAAAGCTCAATGAAGTGTCCCTGACATATACCGACATGACCACTATATATGTCTGAGAAATGGAAAAGTGATATGTGTTATCCTAGATCATCACATGTTGAGCTTGATATTTCAACAATCATCTGTATCACTTCTTGGATCCTGGACCTGTGTATCATGCTTGCTTTCTAATTGATGAGAATCAGAATCAAGATCATATGGTAGAGTTACCTTTTGTTTGTCTTCATCATACCAAGACCTGTGTTCTTCAAACACATCCCAACTTGTAGTGAATTGCTTGGTTTAAGGATTATAGAACCTCTAACCCATTTGATTTGAATCATATCCAATAGACACTACCTTAGTTTCTCTTTCATCCATCTTACCTCTTATTTGTGATGGTACATGAACATAAGCTAAACAACCAAACACCTGGAAATGTCAATGACTAGGTTTTCTTCCATACCATGCTTCATAAGGTGTCACACCTTGAAGTGATTTTGATGGTAGTCTATTGAAAAGGTACATAGCAGTTGAAATAGCTTCTACCCATAGATAATGTGGCAACCTTTTTTTCTTCAAGAATTGTTCTGGTTGATCCAACCAATGTCTTGTTTCTCCTCTCTACAATTCCATTTAGTTGAGGAGAGTACCTGGTAGTTACTTCCCTTTTGATACCTTTATCCTGCAAGAACTCATCAAACTCTTTGGAGAAGTATTCTTCCCCTCCATTAGATATGAGCTTCTTGAGTGATCTACCTCTATGATTCTCCACATGTGCTAGATACGGTTTGAAGCAATCAAGCACTTCATTCTTACTTTTGATGAAGTATAGAATAGTCCATCTACTATGTTCATCAATAAATGATACATAATACCTTGATGCTACCAATGAAGGTTCTTAACTTAGTCCCCATACATCTGTATGTACGAAGTCCAATAAGTTGTTGTGGATGTAGCCTTTGTGGTTGAATGGTTGTCTTTGTGCCTTTCCAATCTGAAATGCATCACACCTGTTGATCATGTGTTGTTTTGATATGTTTGGCAGTCCTAGAACACTTTGATCCCTGAATATCTCCTTCAAGGTTCTTTGATTCACATGAGCAAGTATCTTATGCCACACTTCAAGATCACTTAGGGTTTGAGACCCAAAAGTGAATAGAGGTATGTTCTTGGTTTCTCTTACTTCAAAAGTAAAGAGCCTACCATGCTTCTCATCTCTGGATATCTTCTTGAAGCCTTGAAGTGGATCTTCCACAAAAGCTCCATGTTGGGTGAACCTAACTTGCAAGCCTTTTTCAACTATTTGGCCTACACTTATTAGGTTTTTAGTGATAGTGGGTACATAAGGAACCTTACTTAGAATGTTTGTCCTGCCATTGGAAGCTTTGACATTACCAATATTCTCCGCATTGTGCTTTGTTTCATCCCTTTTTTGAACTTTATGTCTATGCTTTGGACTTTCCAAATCAGATAGAAGAGCAATGTTGCTTGCAGCATGATTCGAACATCCTGAATCTATGTAGAAAAAATGATCATCCTCCTTACCTTCTTTGTGGCTTAGATTAATAAGAAGCAATGAGTCTTCATGTGTTTGATCTTCTGAATAATTGTTGAAGTCCCTTCTATTATAGCCTCTATTGTTATTGTTGAATTTGTGTCCACCTCTGCCTCTATTGCTGCCATATCCACCTCTTCCACTTCCTTTTTGGGTCTTCCCATTGAACCAACAATTTTGAGTGGTGTGGTTGGTATTATTACATATGGCACAAGGTTGAACATTTTGACCTTTGGCTTTGTCATGCTTTGGTCCTTTCTTCTTCCCTTTCCACTTACTCTTGCTTGCGAAGTTGGCTTGGGAAGTCTCCTCTTCATCTTCTTCCTTCTTATTGCCTTTCATCTTTTTATCCTTCTTATCTGCATATAGAGCATTAGTTGAATTACCATGATCGGAGTTACATTCCTTTATGCTACTGTTGGCCTCTTGATTGAAGAGTTGTCCAAGGAAGATTTTGACGTCTGGAGTTTGCATATCCATGATGAGATCATAAGCCATCGTGAAGGATTTCCATTGCTTATCACTTTGAATCCCATTGAGAATCTGCCTCATGATAGCCTCTTCTTCAATCAGCTCTCCAGTGGATGCTAGCTGATTTGCAACCTCCTTAACCTTGGTAACAAACTCTATGATGGTCTATTTAGGTGTCTTCTTCATTTGTTTGAACTCGTTCCAAAGATGATTATTTCTTGCCTTAGTACTAGTAGAAAAGAAAGTCTCGTGGGCATCCCAAGTCTCTTGAGATGTCTTACATCATCTAATATGTGATAATAGAAAGTCAGAGATAGATTTTAGTATATACAACCTTGCATGAGCATCCCTTGTGCACCAAAGTGTGAGTTTACCTGTCTCCTCTTGTGTAGGTCCTCCTTTGGATCTTGGAATAGGCATAGCTTCATCACCTACTACAATTCCATAAGGCTTTCTACCTTGCAAATAGGCCTCCATTCTAAGCTTCCAAGCCACATAGTTGTGTAAATCAAGCTTGTCGATCATTGAGGGAAAGCCATCACCCATCTTGATCAAGCTCTGATACCAATGAAAGAACTTGTAGAAGCTTGTAGGAGGTAGAAAAGTGAGTTGCAAAGCGACAAAGTTTGGTCTAACCAACTGGCACAAGACGAGCCCTTGAGCTTATGGAGACTCAAATAGGCCTTATCCGCACACGATAAGTGCAATAAAATGTAGTATGTACTTTGGAGCATCAAGGAGAAAGACTCAATACAAAACAACTAGGATTGTGCATCGACTAGCTCAAAATTTTTTGATTTGGTATCCATGCTGATTATTGAAGAAAAGAATCTTGGGGAAGATTTAAAATCCCAAGAAAAACCCAGTTTTGAGCAGGTATTCTACTCTGGCAGAGGAAGCGGCAAAGGTAGAGGCTTCAAAAGCGGAAGAGGACACAATAACAAGGACCAACGTCAACAACAAAATCATGCAAGAGAAAGAGGACAATTTCAAGGCTGGGGGAGCCAAAGAGGTCATAGAAATTTCCAAAGAAATGATTCAGGTAATGATAGTAAAGGATGCTGGAATTGTGGTAAACCTGGACACTTTGAACATGATTATAGGTTGAAGAATCAAAATAACAGAAGTCAACAAAACAACTATGCATCCACAAGTGCAGATGATTCTGAGAAGTTATTCACGGTTCAACATCACATGATGAATACGATGCCTGTTGATGGTTCAAAACCGAATGGTAATGTCTCGTATGTTGATTCAAATGCTTCAAATTACATGATTAGTCATGCAAAATGGTTTAATAGTTTGCAAAAACTGCCAGTTCTTGGATATGTTGGAACAGGTGATGACACATCACACCCTATTGAACATACAAGAATTATAGCACTGTCTATGGAGGATGGGAAGGTAAAACATCTTGTTGATGTGCTACATATTCCAAATATAACAAAGAATCTAGTTTTTGTTGGACAAATGGTTCACCGATTACAAGTCAGGTTCAATGCTGATCCACTATATGTAGAAGAGTACAAGATGTTCACCCTAAAGGTGAAAATTCTTGAAATGAATGCAGTCATGTTTACAAAAGGCATGGGAGTTATTGCTGATATAGAGATCTAGCACAAACCAATTGGACATGCAAATCTGCAAAGGCTAAAATTGATGCAATCAAAGCAGATTGTGAATGGACTACCAAACTTCAAAGTTGCAAAAATGCAAAAGGTATGTGCAACATGTCAATTTGGTAAACAGTCAAGAGCATCATTTCTGCATGACAAGCATGTTAGTGAGAATGTGTTAGAAATAGTACATACAGATGTTTTGGGTCCTCCAAAGACCACATCAATGGGAGGTTGCAAGTTTTATGTTACTTTCATTGATGACCATACATGGAAATTATGGGTATATTTCATGAAAGAGAAGAGGGAGGTGTTCAATCACTTCCAAAATTTGAACACCATGGTGGAAAAGCTGACAAGAAAGTATATTCAAGCATTAAGGTCTAATGGAGGAGGTGAACACATATCAAATGAGTTCAACAACTTTCTTAAAAATCATGGAATCCAATGTCAGTTTTCATGCAAGTACACACCACAATAGAATGGCATTGCTGAATGCAAAGATAGATATATTGCGGAAATAGCAAGAGCTTTGATGGCTGAGAAGAATATGCCTCATTGTTATTAGGTAGAAGTTGTGCATATTGTTGTATACATTATGAGCAGAACTCCAACTGCCGTTGTATATCAAGTTACACATAAAGAGAAGTTTACATGTAAAAAGCCAAACTTATCACATATGAAAGTATGTGCATGTATTGCATATGTACATGTTTCGGACGATTTGAGGACAAAGCTTGATCCAAAAGCAGAAAAATGTATCGTCATCGGGTACTCCCTTGAGCAAAAGGGGCATAAATAATATAACCCACTCACACGATAGGTGAAGGTAAGCAGAGATGTGGTATTTGATGAAATATCAAGCTTCTATGCAGATGCCAAAGATAAACTTAATCTTGAATCAAATGACAAAGAAAATGCTGAAAAATCAAGTGCAGAATCTCAAGCTTTGAGTGGACCAGATGAATCACCAAGCAATAGTTCCAACTCAAATCCATGGAGTGGAAGATTACGTGGAAATTTCAGTCCTAAAAATTCATCAAATACATCCAAGAAAGGTAAAGAAAAGCTTTTGATTGGTAGTAAAACATGTGCAGGTTTTGAAGACATTGATGGAGATTCCAGGGTTCAGAAAAGAGTCTTGATGAGGAACTTGGATTTCCCTCTATGAAGACTCCAAGAGTAAGAAAGGCACATGTAGATGATACAAGGAGAAGTGGCCCAAGACCAAGAAGATTTGGGAGGATGTGGAACTCAGTGCAATGATTGACATCTAATAGTTACATGGCTCATCATTGTGTCTACATGACAAAGGTAATACAAGATGTTGAACCCTCTTGCTTTGAAGATGCAATTGGGAATGCAGATTGGGAAAAATCTATGGATGAGTAGATGGTTTCACTTTATGGAAATGATACATGGAAGCTGGTTCCATTGCCCCAAGGAAAGAAACCCATAGGTTGCAAGTGGGTTCACAAGGTAAAGCAGAATGTTGATGGTAGCTTAAGCAGGTACAAAGCACGATTTGTAGCAAAAGGATATGCACAGACATATGGCATTGATTATGAGGAAACATTTAGCCCTATAGCAAAAATGTATATTGTTAGAATAGGTGTTTTGTTAGCCACAACAAAAGAATGCACTTTGCATCAGATGGATGTGAAGAATGTTTTCCTACATGGTGAGTTAGAGGAAGAAGTATACATGGGCCAACCACAAGGATATGAAGATTCAAAGCATTGAGAATATGATTTTAGGTTGTAAAAGACTTTGTATGGGCTTAAGCAAGCTCCTTGTGCATGGCATGCAAGGATTGTTGATTACTTAACCACCATTGGGTTTTCTATGTGTGATGTAGATCATTCACTATATGCAAGGAAGGGGATGATGGCATCACAATTGTGGCTATTTATGTTGATGAATTGATTGTAAGTGGCAATAATGAAGAAAGCATTAAGGAGGTAAAGCAACTTCTTATGCAGGAATTTGGCATGAAAGATCTTGGTGTGTTGCACTATTTCTTGGGCATTGAGTTTATACATATAGAAATAGGCATATGCATGTCACAAAGGTAATATGCCTTGAGTATGCTACAAAAATATGGTATGGCTGATTATAATCCAATTTCTATGACACTAGATCAGAATTTGAAGTTGGGTACTACATCAGGTGAAGCATTGGAAAATGCCACTATATACAAGGCAATTGTGGGAAGTTTGATATATCTCACAATTACAAGGCCTAATCTAAGCTACACGGTTAGACTTGAAAGTCAATTTATGCAGGTTCCTAGGAATCCACATCTAGATGCTCTAAGGTGCACTCTAAATTATGTGAGAGCTACTTTGGATTATGCATTGTTATTTGAAGCTGATGTAGATTTACAAGTTCATGGATGCACTAATGCAAATTGGGGTGGTAGTATTCTAGATAGAAAATCTACTAATGGCTTTCTATTCTCACTTAGGGGTGAAGCTATTACATGGAGTAGTAAGAAGCAACCCAGTGTTGCTTTGTCGAGTACAGAGGCTGAGTATAGAGGTACTGTAATGGCAGCATGTGAGGCATCATGGTTGGAGATGCTACTTGCAGATTTAGGTGTGGAAGTGCAAAAGCCTATCACCATCTATTGTGATAATCTTAGCAGCATATGTTTAGCACAGAATCCTGTTTTTCATGCTAGAACAAAGCATATCGAGGTGCATTATCACTTCATCAGAGAGAAAGTACTAGCAAGGGATATTGATCTTGTTTATGTGAGGACACATGAGCAGGTTGTTGAAATTTTTACTAAAGCACTTGGAGCAAAAAAGTTGAAGAAGTTTTGGAAGATGCTTGGATTAGAGGACATGATGTTGAGCTTGAGGGGAAGTGTTGAGATATCATGCTCAACATTGATGATCTAGGATGAAACGTATCACTTTTTCATTTCTTTGACATGTATAGTGGTCACACCAGTTTATGTTAAGGATACTTCATTGAGCTTTACTAGATTTATCTACCGAGAGTGATGGCACATTTGTCTCTTGCCAACGCACTCATTCGCGAACATTAGGATTTTCCTTATGTACTTTTCTTTATATATTGCACGTTGTATTCTTGGTTTAGGTCATTCTTGTACATTCCTTTTATGTAATAGAAGAAGAAGATGAAGAAGATCATTCTTCCTCGCCTCAATCTGTGTGTGTGCCTCTTTGATTGTGAGAGTGTGTGTGAGCTCTCTTCTTTATCTCCTTCATCGTGACACTTTGTACTAAAATGAGCCACCTTTACATTGTTTTTACATGATCTTATCTCGAATACAGTAGTAATGCACTTCTATATGCTTAACCCTTGCATGGAACACCATATTTTGAGCCAAGCATATGCTACTTATGTTATCACAAAGACTAGGTACTTGCTTAACCTTTAGATCAAGATCAACAATTAATTTCTTGAGCCATGTAAACTCAGATGAGACTTTTCTAATCCTATATAATCAGCTTTGGTGGAAAAGAAAGCCAGAGTTGGTTGTTTCTTTCACATCCATGAGATGGTTTTTTTCCTTAGCATGACAACATACCTCTTGTCATCTTTTGAACTTGCCTAATCAACATCACAATAAGATTGTACATGTAATTCATCATAAAATGGATAATATATCCCTCCGTTCACTGATCCTTTGAGGTATCTAAGTAACCTTTTAGTTGCAACAAGATGAGGTTTTCTTAGTGCCTACAAAAATTAAGATAACACTCTAGATACATGTGCAATATCTCGTCTTTCATAGTAGCATACAAGAGAGAACCAATAATTGACCTACACATGGTCACATCTTGCACTTCTTCACCGGCCTCATGAGCAGCTAGTTTAACATACCCTTCTACTAAATTTCAAATGAGCTTGCAATCATACAAGCCAAACTTCTTCAAAAGATCTAGAACATATTTCCTTTGCATCAAGTATATACCTTCTTCTTTGTATAATACTTCAATCCTAAGAAAGTACCTTAAAATCCCTAAATCAACCAACCTCTTGAGGCTAAAACTGCAATCAAACTTCTTATGTTAGACATTTTAGCTGCTAAAATGAATGTTTCATCAAAGTATATTCCATAGGTTTGAGAAAACTCTTTAAACTGCATGATAACTATGATACATGGTGTACATCAATAATGGATTTTGAACCATCAATGAAGTGCACAACCACATCTCCAATCCCGATAACATCATACTGGTAAGGTTCACCAATTCTTATGGTAACAAAATACTTTGATGCATAAGTAGAGAATATTTTCTATGTGGTGTCACATGAAAGAAGCAATAGGATGTAGCAATCATGTGTGGAAAAGAGAATCAACCATCAGAGTCTCAATGGGTAGTTTATTGTCAAGTGTCAACACATCAACATCATCAAAAATAGCATTAATTTCTTCTGTCTTCACCATCAAAGCAAATGGTGCACGTAATTATTTAACATGCCCATCAACATTTTGTCCTTTAAATTTAGCGTTCTTTAATGCATATTGGTATTTCTTCATATGTCCTTTCTTATGAAAATAATAACACTCGATATCCCTCTTTCTTGATTTACTTCTACTCTTATTCCATTGACCATTCTTTTCCTTGTTCTTGCTCCTTCCACATTGTTGAGTCTTTCATTGGTAAGACTCACAAAAATTATATGCATCTCCACTCTGAGTGCCAACCATATACTTTCTATGGATCTCCTCACTCAAGAGTGCTCCACATATGTCATCACAAACGAGTTTATCACCAAGTGTGCTATTGCTAATAGCTATGTAAAATGTATCCCATGATGATGCCAAGGTGCATACCAACAAGACTACTTTCATTTCATTATGCAACTCCATTTTCTAAGCATGTAAATGAGATAATATAGCATCAAACTCATTTAGATGAGCAACAACACTATATATGTCATTCATGTGAAGTTCATATCATTTTCTCATTAGATACACTTTATTTCATGCCATTTCTTCTTCATATGTATTTTATAACTTCCTCCAAAGCTCCTCTGCACTTTCATAGTCCAGTATTATAAATTAAACATTATCTACCAAGTGCAACCAAATGGTAGACCTAAACATGTCATCCAACTCATGTGAATTCTCATCATCCATATCAATAGGCTTATTTGAGATTCCATTTATTGGTTTCCACTACCTCCTTTGAATAATCACATCTTTAATATGATTCTTCAATAGATATAAGTTTATACCATCAATTTTTTTAATCTCGAAATGTTCTTTGGCCTACAAGTTATAGCTCCTCTTTGGAACACTTGGACTAGACTATGATCCACCAGACATGTTGAGGAATTTTGATGCCATGATGACATAGAACGAATTAGAATGATAATGGAGTTAGAATGTTCCAAACACCATAAAGGGCCAAAATACAATGATCGTGCTAGATTTTGGGAAAAATTTGGCAAAGTCTCCTTAGAAAAATGGATCAATGAAAAAAAATGACCAACCAAAAGGATAATGTGAGAATGTATGTTCTCGTACCAATAAGTGTGTTATGGAGTAAAATCAACCACCATATAGTTGAAGAACTAAAATCTGGAAAAAAAAATTCGAGTCTCCTATACAAAATGAGCATATTATCGATTTCAAAGATTCATAAAACCGTGAGTACTAACATGTAAACCTGCATAGTGAATTAGTGATTCCATTGCATATAACCACTTAAATGAAAGAAGCCAACTAGGCTTATCGAGCACCTATGAACAACTACGATGCATCTCCTATGGTGAGGCTAGATAAGGCTTCCACCTACATCACCAAAGAGACCCTGACATTTGGGTGTCTCTTGATTGAGAAAACCTCACCATGAAATTTCAAAGTCTTTATGCAAAAACATAACTATTATATCATTGACCATATGGATGTACATAAGCGATATCCACAATTTCATACATAGTGTTTATGTGCTCAGTATATGTAGTAAAATAACATTGAAAAGCTGAATTTGTAGCCCAAACACTAGCTAGCAATGTCTGCAAGTTTCTATCAACTATCTTCTTTAGGTTAAAAAAGCCTTCATAAATTTGCAATGGCCACTCCCACCGCAATTGAAAACATTCCAAGAAACCTGTAAGAGACTCAAAAAACTGAAATTTTAGCAATAAAGTGAAATGTAAAGTACAAATAGGATCGAAACTCAAGTGTCTCTAGCTCCGAAATTGATCTTTGGAACAATCTTTCCACTTATGCAATAAAAAATATCCCAGAATTGAAAAATCAGTTTCTAATTTTCCTCAATTTCATATCCAAATAAACTCTCAAAATATCAATGCAGAGAGCCCAAAAAAACACTTTTGAAGCTCCAAAATAATGCTAACCTTAAGTATCTTCAGTCCTACAATCACCAAGCAACTAGGGCTTAGTGGTAGGAAAACCTAAAGTCAAGCGGTCCTTGAGGGGAACACTACTGGAATGGGTGACCTCTCAGGAAGTGCTAAGTTCTTTCTCGTGTGTAGCCAACAACATCAATGGTGACTTCAAGGACTTGGATGACGAGCTATGCCTAGGTCTATGCCTTGGTTGCCACCTTATTCTTAAGCATTGGAAAAAACCATAGGGGGGTGGGTGGGTGGGTAGGAGAAAGAGGATATAACTATTATTATAGAGGCCTCTACACCAAAAATAGATTTTACTAGTCTCATTAGAAATGAAGAATGGGAATTTACTATTGTGTGCAGTTATGAACTATCTTCTCATAAGCAGTGTATGTCTATAGTAGACACAAATGTTTCGTACCTTGATAATGGTGCTAACAAATGTATTACCACACAACACAATTTCTTCACTTTACTTGAGCTGACCCCTGAAGGGAATATTATCACATGTGCTAAGATATCCACTTATCTTGTAATGGGATTGGGAAAGTTCATTCTAACTATTGTTGATGGCAATTCTTTCACATTGTTAGATGCTACCTTATATGTACAAGGGATCAAGAAAAATATGTTATCATTTTCAACATTAGCCAAGATTGCCTTATTTGTCAAATTGTTTTGATGATAAATGTACAGTTCATGATCTACAAAATGGTGATGTTATAATTGTTTCTAAAATTTTAAGACGTTTTGGTCAATAGTGATGTTGTTTTTGTGGAAGATGCAATTCAACCTTTACTTTAATGTACCAAGGAGACATCAATTAGCTTGAATGATATGCATGACACTTTGATGCCTATTTTTACATGTGGATAGTCAAGTCTTGATCTAAATGAGATAATTTTTAGCCTTTACAAGTTACAAATGATGATGTAGATCATTCCATTTCTAATGCAGATTTATATGATCCACTTGTTTATGAGAGGGCTGACATACACGGCGCCAAAACTATGCCTAAATGGTTGGTGTAGACTTTGAGAGATAGCAAATTAGATGCACCTTCTTCATATTTTACTTCTTTGAGCTCTCATAGTGCTTACTTTGCAATTGTGATGAGAATGAGCCTATTTCTTTTTATGAAGCATAGAATTCAAAAAATTGGATGGTTGTTATGAAATCAAAATATGATGCTATTATGAAGAATGGTACTTGGTCATTATATGATTCGCCTCTAAGAAAAGTCCATAGGCAGTAAATGGGTATACAAGTTGAAACATAAGCTTGATGGAACAATTGATAGGTACAAGGCTAGGCTTGTTGCCAAAGGTTATTCTCAAGAGAGAGGCATTGATTTTGATGAGACCTTTGCTCCCACATGCCTAATGATCATCTCTTGTAGCATTTGTGCACTTATGACTCATCATGGCTAGAATGTACATTGGTTGGAAATTAAAAGTGCAATTTTGAATGGTGATTTACATGAAGAAGTGTATGTATTTCAACTCCATGGTTTTGTGCAAAAAGGGCATGAAAACAAAGTATGTACTTCATAGGTTGAAAAAGGCATTAGATGATTTGGAGCAAGCACCAGATGCTTGGTATGAGTAGATAGATGCCTACTTCGTAGCACATGGTTTTTTAGAACAGTCCAACTGAGAGCAGCTTATATGTTAAATGTGCAAATGATGTACTTCTGATCATTGTTATATATCTTGATGATAATCTATCACCATTCCTAATGAAAAGCATATTTCTGAATTTAAGGCTGATTCGCATCCTCTTTTGAGATGTCAAATTTGAATTTGCATAATCATTTAGGCATTGAGTTTAAGCAAGTTTATGGGGGAATAGCTTTGTGTCAAACAAAATATATTGACACATCATTACACCATTTTGGCCTTGAAGACTGCAAAACTATTTTCATTATGATGGAAATGAGTTTAGGATTTAGTCTTCATAATGCTAGAGATGCATATGTATATTTTTTTTTTGTTAGAATGCACTTGGATCCTTGATTTACTTATGCATAAATCAACCTAATATTCAGTTTGTTGTCTCTCAGATAACAAGTTCTATGCATTTTCCAGGTGTCATGCATTAGCAGGTGGATAATGCATCTTCCACTACATGAGTGGTACCCAACCAATTGGATTGCTTTATTCGAAGGGGGGGTTCATTATCGCAAGATTACATGCTTTTTTGGACTCAAACTCGACTGGTTGCTATGACACTTATATGTCCACCAACGGCTTTTGCTTCATGCTTAGTAGCTCATGCATATCTTGTTTGAGCAAGAAGTGGCCTACTATGGCCACTTCTAGTTGTGAAGTTGATTATAGGGTAGCTTTCATAGCGAGTATTAAGTGTCTGTGGCTCAAAATCCTTCTGCTTGATTTGGATGTTGGTCACTCTTCTACCACCACCATCTTCACTTACAATTAGAATGAATTGGTATTTGCAAGGAACCCTATATTCCATGTGCATAAAGCACATTGAGGTACTGAAGATATGCATGAGCTAACAAGCATGAAGCAAAAACAATTATTGGATACACAAGTGTCATAGCAACAAGCCTAGTCTGAGTAAAAAAGGAAGCATGTAAATATGGTGGTAGTGATCCCCCCTTGGGATAAAACAATCCAAGTAGTCGGGCACGTCTCAAGTAGCAAAAGATGCGCTTAACTACATGCCAATGCTTGACACCTAGGCATGGCATAAAACTACTCATCTAAGAGATAGGAAAGTGAATATCAAGCCGAGTTATGGGTAAATAAATCAAGCATCCAATAGCCTATTGATAGAGGACAACATCAAATTCATCTCCAACATCATGAAGACTCAACCTTAAACCTATTTCCATAGCAGTGGCAACATGTTTGGAATCTTCAAGGCCAAAATGCTACAATAATGTGTCACTATATTTTCTGGACACAAAGTAATTCCCCCATCAAATTGCATAAACCATTGCATGAATAATGATGCAAATGCCTCAAATCTAACATCTCAAAAGAGGCATGCAAATCAGCCTTAAATTCAGAAATATGCTTCTCATTAGGACCACTAAGCAAAATTTCATCAACAAACACATCAATGAT
This sequence comes from Ceratopteris richardii, assembly GCA_020310875.1. Taxonomy (NCBI): domain Eukaryota; kingdom Viridiplantae; phylum Streptophyta; class Polypodiopsida; order Polypodiales; family Pteridaceae; genus Ceratopteris; species Ceratopteris richardii. The sequence continues at coordinate 149,654,596 of CM035408.1, forward strand.
CAAAAAATACATCATTTGCATGCTAAACATATAAGGTTCTCTCAGTTGTACTATTCTTAAAACCATGTGTAATCAAGTAGCCATGTATCTTTTCATACCAAGCAGGTGGTGCTTGCTTCAAACCATTTGATTCCATTTTCAACCTAAACATTTTGTTTTCATGCCCTTTATGCACAAAGCCATGGGGCTGAAATACATACACGTCTTCCTGTAAGTCAGCATTCAAAAATGTACTTTCAAAATGATCTTATCAACTCCCATTATAGGATAAGAGGATTTGTTAGCACATGTGAAAGATTCCCTATAGGGTTAGGCTCAAGTGAATCGAAGAAACTCTGCTATGAGGTTATATGTTTGGTTGCCCCACTATCAAAGTACCAAACATCTGAGTCTACTACAGACATACATTGCGGGTCATAGATGTTGTTGAGCCCAGTAAAGTCATATTGGTCAAAGTCATATTGGTCAAAGTCATATTGGTCAAAGTCAAAAGTTTGAAGTCAACATGATCAAGGTCAAAGTCAAGATGGTCAAGGTTAAAGCATCCAAAGTTCAATTGTCAAGGTGCACAGGTAGTGCACTTATATTTTGCAAAAAGTTGGATGCAGGTTGCAGAGTGTCTTTTTGTAATTTCTCTAAGGTTCAAAGTGTTTGGAAAGTTCACATGAACCCTCCCTTAGGTACACATTTGAAGAATTGAAAGGCAAAATGTGAAGTCATGTGAAGAGGAAGCATATGCAGAAGTGAAAGTAGGGCCCCCCATTCAAAATTTTATTATTGTCCTAAAGTCACTACAGGACAAAACAAGAATTTGTGGCTACCCATATTTGGAGACAATCTTGGGGCATCAAAGTGAGCACCAAGATATGTTATCAGTTAGGTGTGTATGTGAACCGACACTCAACTCAAGGAAATGCATTTATTCTTGTTTATACTAAGCAAGGTGAGGATAGTCTACACTAGAAGAGAGAAGAGCAAGAGACATACAGTGAGTATGCAACATAGAGAAGTAAGTGGAAATTGTGCAAGAAGTGTGACTTAGGTGTGTGCAGAAGAGTGCTAAGCAAGGCAACCAAAGGCCACAAGGTCCCATTGAAGGTGTGTGCACGTCGACAAAAGGTGTCCATCCCTCCCCCTATTGGAAACTTGAGTGCAAGGTGTGCACAAGTGCAAGCTCTTAGAGAAGGTGGAGGTCTGGTGCAGAGAAGGTCGGCAGTAGCAAGAACCTTGGGTATTTTGTAACTTTGTTTGATTGTGTACTCTTTGGGATTTTGCACAGAGAGAATTTGGATTGTATTGTGCATCATCATTGTACTTTTCCCCTTATAATCAATCTAGAGAAACTTTCGGTGTCTGTATCTTCCTTCCTTCTCCTACAAACACTCAAGTCCCTTTCTACACAAGAATCCCCCAACAAAATTTGGCATGCCTAGTGGGAGCTAAGGAGGCTTTAGCATAGCAAAAGCAATTTACAAAGTGTAGAAGAGTTCAAGGGTACCAAAGATATTGTACTAGCTTAAGAGGTAATCTTTCTTCCATTGGAATTATCTTAACATAAGAGGAGTCTGAACATCTCGTGATGGAAACCCGGTCCCAAAGCTTGAGGGTCTCTTGCAAAGCTCTTCCAAAAACCTTGTGAAAGGTTTGCATGATGCAACATAGAGTCTACTCTATCTTGAATAATTCTATTCATCCTTTCTATTACGACATTCTGTATTGGGGTATAAGGAGCTGTAAACTCTCTACAAATTCCTCTAGACTGACAGAAAAGACTGAATTCATGTGAGGTATACTCACCCCCATTATCTGAATGTAAAGCCTTAATCGTAGTTCCTTTTTCAATCTCAATTGAAGCAAGCCATTTTAGTAAATTAGGGAATACCTCATCCTTTGCTTTGATAGGATATACCTAGAGTTTTCTAGTAGCATCATCTATGAAAGTGACAAAATAAAGAGAACCACCTAATGAACTTGTGGGCATAGGACCACACACATCTATATGAACAAGATCTAAAGGCTAAATTGAAGAGTCAATGTGCAATTTGTGCACATTCCTAGTTTTCTTTCCATATTGACAATGCTCACAAAATGAAAAATTAGAGAAATATAACACAGGTAAGTAGCCAGAATGAGAAAGATTTTCCATTCCACAACATGATATATGGCCCAAATAGCCATGCCAAATACAAGCCATAGGTTGTTCAGTAATAGCTAACAAGTATTCTTTATGTGAAACAAATAATGGATAAAGTGAGCCAACTTTGCTTCCTTTTGCAATAACCATATTGCCCTTTGATATACGAAAGGATTGAGCATAGAAGGCCACCTTGTAGCCAAGGTCATCAAGTTGATTGACTAACATCAAACTGCATGATAACTGAGGTACATGGCGTACATTATGCATAGTAAACTTTGAACCATCAATGAAATGCACAACCACATCTCTGATCCTGACAACATCACACTGGCAAGAGTCACCAAGTCTTACAGTTGACAACATCACACTGGCAAGAGTCACCAAGTCTCACAGTACCAAAAGACTTTGTGGCATAATTAGAGAACCATTCTCTATGTGGTGTGACATGGAAAGAAGCACCAGAATCTAGTAACCACATGTGGGAAAGAGAATCAGCCATAATAGCATTAATTTCTTCAATCTTCACAGTCGAATTAGATGGTGCAGGTAGTTGTTTAACATGCCCATCAACATTATGTGCTTTACCTTTAGCATCATTTGATGCATAATAATCTTTCTTCATGTGTCCTTTCTTATGACAACAATGGCATTCGATATCCCTTTTCCTTGATTTACTTCTACTCTTATTCTGTTGACCATTCTTTTCCTTATTCTTGCTCCTACCACATTGTTGATTCTTTCCTTGGTAAGAATCACGAACATTATATGCATCTCCACTCTGAGTGTCAACCATAGATTTTCTACAAATCTCCTCACTCAATAGTGCTCCACATATGTTATCATAGACTAGTTTACCACCATGTGCACTATTGCTAATAGCTGTGCCAAACATATCCCATGATGATGGCAAGGTGCATAATAACAATATTGCTTTCATTTCATTATCCATATCCATTTTCTGAGCTTGTAACTGGAAGAATATAGCATCAAACTCATTTAGATGAGCAACAACACTATCTGTGTCCTTCATGCGAAGTTCATATAATTTTCTCATTAGATACACTTTATTTGGTGCCATCTCTTTTTCATATGTATTGCATAACTTCTTCCAAAGCCCCTCTAAATTAAACATTATCTGCCAAGTGCAATCAAATTGTAGATCTAGCCATTTCATCTAACTCATCCCAATCATCCTCATCCATGTCAACAGGCTTCTTTGAGATTCCATTTACTGGCTTCCATTGCCTCCTCTAAATCAGCACATCTTTAATCTGATTCTTCCATAGAGCAAAGTTTGTGCCATCAAATTTTCGGATCTCAAAATAGTCTTTGGCCTGCAAGTTATAGCTCCTCCTTGGAACACTGGTACTAGACCTTGATCCTCCAGATGTGCTTGAGACCTCTGATGCCATGATGATAGAGAACGGAATAGAATGATAATGGAGCTAGAAGAGTCCAAAAGCCCACTAAGGCTCAAAGAAGGATGACTAAGTGTCAAATTTTGAGAGAGAATTCAGTTGTCTTCCCAAAAAAATGAATTAATGAGCAATAATGACCAACCAAAAGGGGTATGTGAGAGTAAATGTGCTCACACCAATAAGTGTATCAAGGAGTAAATCAACCATTGTATAATTGATAAAACCAAAAATCTAGAAAAATTTTGCTAGAGTATCCTCTGCAAAATGAGCATATGACTAGTGTCAAATATATCATAAAATTGTAAGTACTAACATGTTTACCTGCATGGTGAATCACTGACTCCACTGCATATAATCAATTATCCTTCTTTAGACACCACAAGAGTGTAGCTTAGTGGCAAGAGATTGCCACGGTTAAGCGAGCTCTGGGGGGAATAGTACTAGGATGGGTGACCTCCCGAGAAGTACCAGGAACCTCTATCTTCCTTAATCGTTGAGGTCCTCCCTCATGCAAAGCCAATGGTGACTTCGGTGAATCGGATGACAAGGTATGCCAATGTCTATGCCTTGGTTGTTGCCTTAGTCGTAAGCCTTGGAGAAAGCCTGGCAGGTGCTGGCTTTGCTTGCACAAAAGGAACAAAGCTTTTGGATCGAAATGCTCTGATACCAGTGAAGTATTTTGATGGCGATGCACCATAGTGTGCTCTCCTTCTTGAGAGCCCCATGATGATCTCCTCGGAGTAGAAAATTGAGCTCCAAGCACCAAACACGCTAGTCCTCACAAAGGCTACAAAATACATAGAAAAGTACATAGTACACAGGGAGCACAAACACGAACTTCTTAGATGTTAGCTGACCAGACCACTATATGTTTTATTAAAGAACATATACAAAAGTGTCCAGTGAACATTTGGCCTTTCACATGGACACTAACGGTAACATTATCCTTGTAGGCTCTTTACTTTTTATGAGCAGACTCAAAGTTAAGTTCAAACCTATAATCTTTTGAGAAGTAAAGGCTCAAACTTGAGTTTGAACAAGTTCTTGGTTAATATTATTCACAAGAAAATTATAAAGAGTTCAAGAATGATAAACTATGTTGGACTTACTTGACTTACAACGAACTTTTTTTGAAGGTTTAAAAATTTCTAAGGTAAAAAAAAATCATATAGAATTAGTGAATGTATGTACATGTAAATATGGACATCCTTTTTGTGGAAATGATGTTTAAGTTTATATTCTAAATTTAACACATGTAACTATTTTTACAATAATTGAAATCATGGTTTATTGAATAGCATTGATAATATTTTCTCATTTATTCTTTTTGACAATCTAGGGAAAATCAAGATGGCAACAAACCAAAGTATAATTGATCAACTTGAAGAAAGAGAAAAGTGGAAAAGGAAGAGAGTCATCTTGTTGGATCATAAAAAGTGTCAAGGATATGCAATTGCTATTATTTTATTGGTAAATCCATCAAATGCTACAAATTGCAAATATTAGATATTTCAATTGGTAGAAAATGCACCTAGAACAGAAGGGAGATAACTCAAATCATGGCAACTGGATTAATCCGGTACTTACTTATTGGAAAACCCTTATGGAGGTTTTGAAATCAAATAATATGGAAGGATACTTTTTATCATGATTTTTGGCCAAAAACTGGGTGCAAAGCATTTGGAGCTTCAAATCTAGTGCTAGATAATCCATTTGATAATTAAAATATGGATGAAAATGATGTACATTTTTGTGGGCCATTACGTATAAACCAACTAAAGAATTCGATCCTCGTCTTGATGTGAGAAAAAGAGGCTTCATCCTCATAGAACCATGTGAAGTAATGTACCCTGTGTGGCTTGGCATGTCAAAAACTAATGTTAATCAAACTAGAGAATCAGAAAGATATCTTAAGGTTCAAATATAATATTGGATACCTATTTCAAAAAGGAAAAATAGGAGCGATGAAGGCCTATATAGAGATTGTTGGACAAAATATTGGAGAGAAAATCCGGCTGATCCTCAACATTGGGAGAATACTTCTTCCATTATTTGGGCTTGGACATCAAAAGGTGGGCGCAAACCAAACAAAACCAAAATTCCAACACTAATGATATTGAAGGTAAAACAAAGCCCAGGGAAAGGAAATGAAGTAACAGAACACTTGAGGTACATCTCCATTAAAGACAATTGCAATTTTTAATTCATTAGAATATCTTAATTGATGTTCATCATATTAGATCATTATTGTTTTTAATGTATCCATGATACTATTTTTCATAACTATGTTATAATTTGAAAATCATTTCTAAGTATTGTAATACTTCATAGTGAAGTTTTAATTCTTGCAATACTCTTATCTCATCTCAATTACCTAGATATTGGTAGTTCTCTTGGCTATAATGTGTGGAATGTTCAAACGGGGCAAGTCCTCTCAAGCTTCAATTTTATTTGGCTTTGCTAACTTTTTGTACAGGAATTAATATTGATTGGATGGCTCTCCATTACCTCCAATGTTGACGTTGACTACAAAGTGAGAGTATTGACTACATTGAAGATTATGCTTTACTATTTTGGGTATCCAAGATTTCCTTAGTGTTTGTTACAAGTTCGATGTTGCCTGTCAACAAATGTGGAGAGTTGATATCTTGTAATGAAGACCATGGAACCATATGTATTTTTCTAGAACATTGCTATCAAAAAATTTCACTAGAGTCTTCAGTCTTTGTGAAGCATTGAAGACACACCTTTTGAATGTAAACATTGCTATTATGAGGAATAAGCCTCCAAAACCATTGTTATATTTGATATGATGTTATTTCTTTCGTAATAGAAATTGTATACAATAACTTAGGCTATTTCTAAACATGATACGATTTTGAGATTTTGAGTTATTGTATACAATAACTTAGGCTATTTATTAAGGTGTTTCTAAACATGATAGGATTTTGAGATCATTCAAATAAACATATAGTTAACCATGCATTAAATTTATTTAGGTGTTTCTAAAAACCATATGTTTTTGAGATTATTCAATTTAAATAATTCAATTTAAATAATTCAATTTAAATAATTCAATTTAAATTGATAGTTATAGATTGAGTTATATTTTTGCATCATTCGATCAAATGCTCTGTTATTCATGGATTTTGAGTTTTCTTGAAGTTGGTATGTTTTTATACATTCAAGATATTGATTCGAATGATTGGTATGGCTATATACATACATACATACACACACACACATATATATATATTTTTTATTTTATTTTTTCTAATTCTTTTGAGTCTTCTTGAAGGTGGTATATTTTTATAAATTTGAAGATATTAATTCAAATGATTGGTATGGCTATATATATATGTATGTATGTATGTATGTATGTGTGTGTGTGTGTGCACGTGTGTGTTTATGTAAAATATCAATATTTAATATTATTATTTAACTAACTTATTACTTTTAATAGATTTCATTTATTACATTATTTGTCTAATTTTGAGTATGTTTAATAAAGTAAGATAATCAATTAGCATTAATTTCATAAGAAGTTCAATCTTCTTTTTTTTTGGAAGTTAGATTGTTGAAGTTTGACTCTTGTACTCATATGCTGCTCAATACTGAGTTTTGTCAACTATCGCATTAATATGCTCAACTTGAGTCATAATGATATTTTGTTTCTTAATATATGGAACTTCAAATTTATTGTGAGTATTATGTTTAGTAATGACTATTAGTCTCATGATAGTCAAAAATTGAAATGTAAATCCCAAATTTTGAATGGTTTATAATAAATTTGAGAGTTGAAAGAGGCTCTTACATAAATTCAAACCATTATTTTTTTAATATTAAGGAGTTGAGTGATAAGATAGCATGAGGTTGAAATTCTGACAATAAGGACCCTGTAACAATTATAAATTTTAATATGTATAAAAATATAGATATATTTTTATGTACTTTGGATGAGGATTCTTGAGTTCAAATATTAAACTTGTAAATTAGGACCAACTTGAACCAGAACTAAAATTTCAAGATTTTGTTATAAAAAAGAGGTGAGACTACTACCTCTTTTAAGTTTGGAGAAGCTTGAATTTCAATCTCTCATCACTTTTAAGATATAACAACATATAGTGCATACATATAGTTTATACATATAATGCATCATGAATCATTCAAAAAACATAGAGTTGGAAAATATAGAATTCTCCCAAAATCATGAATAAGTCCCAGATTTCATGAATAGGTCTTCAAGCTACATTGTTGGACAAGTTAACTCAAGTTGCTATAAAGTCTTAGAGCCTTATGAAAGACCGATTTGTAGGCCAGGATTTCAAGTAGAGTAGCCTCTTGTTGGAACAAGGTCAGTTTTCTAGTTTCTTACCATAAAATCGAGATAGTTTTTAGGTTATTTCAAATTATGCAAAACACTCAACAAACTAATAGAAAAAAGTTACTTGAGGGTACATGGTGTAGTAATATGCACTTTGGAACTTGTATGGAAATTCCATGATTTAAAACCCACAAATCAACCTCATGCTGGCCTCTGAAAAATGGAGGATAAAAGAATGGCTTGATCAATTTGATGCTCTCTATTGGTTGATTAAGGATAAATTGGAACAAGGCGAGACCAAAGGTATTAAAATCCTAAGTACTTCTTTTATCCTCTATCTTCAAATGGTTTATAGATGATCCTAATGCTCTTATCTTTGTAGATGATGATTCTGCTAACCATTCCTTGCTAGATTGTTTAATCGAACTATTTTGCCTTGCTAGCAGATCATCAAAAAACTAGTTTTGAAGCTTATAATAATTCCTTTCTAAATATACTATTTTTAAAAGGAAGTTTGATCATTGAAATCTACTCTTTTGGATTAGCTTGAACTAATCGAAAGTATAATGAAAGGAAAGCATAACATCCATGGGATCCCCCAAATCCCACAAAACAACGGCTAAGCTTGGTTTCAAGATCATTGAATATGGTAATATTTTTAGATTGCAGCTTGGAATAGAAATTGTTTCCAACATTACACATCGTAGGATCGGACTTTCAAGAAATTTAAGAACTAAGTGTTTAGGTGGTATTATCTCCACTTCGTTTGAGTGTCTGCAATCATATGGACCTTGTATGGAGTATGTGGAGAGCCATGTACTTGTAACATGTTGGATACAAAAACAAGACCATTAAGTAAAGAAAGGAAGACCAACATGGCCTTGCCTGAGCTTAACCATGAAGGGAATGGAATCATCTTGTATTCAACGAGTCTTACATTCACCTAAGTAGATCCCATAGCTAGAATATGAAAGATGTTGCTCTCGTGGCCTTATCTTATGAAGGATGTCTCTGCTATCCCTTGAGTGATGTTCAAAAAAATACCGAGCCTTGTAAATGGAGAGAATCTCTCCTCTCCCTATGACCTAACTCAAAAGGATAGGATTTTCATGATCTTTGAATGTCTTACTTTGCCTCTTCCCCTTCTTTTGAGGCATTCTTATCCTTCCCCCTTTTTTTTTTTAATTCCCTTGTGTTACAGTTCAGAAACCTTAAAGAAACAAAAAGAATAACTCAAGTGCATTTCAAACTTCAAAACTGAAATCTGATACGCCGTACATTTTCTGTCGGCTGAGGGTCTGACATAGCTGAAGCTTTTCTGTCGTAAGTACTAAGTCCCGAATCTCTTCTCTCCTTCTCCATAGCGGAGTAGGCTGTAGCTAGCGTCTTGCCAGTTGAAGCTGCCGCTGGACACAGACAATCTTTGCCGGACGTCAGGTGGCGCATACGCGCCCCCTCATTCGAACGTGTTGAGGAATCCCTCGTCTTTGATGTATTACGATACGTTACCGATATCCATAGAAGGCGACTTACGAGAAAGGAGAGCTAGTGTGCATCGGCTTCCGCACGAGCCTCTGTTCACTACGCTCGAAAGTCGAAAAGCCACAGAGTCTCTCGCCTAATCGTGACTCTCTGTTTTCCAAGTGCCTCGGCCTGCATGGCTGTGTGCGCACTCATTCAAATTCGCGCTATGCAGGAATACTGACAGCTACGCACTGCCCACGCACGTCAGCGTATCCATGGCAGCGCCTCCTTGACGACACCCAAGCAGCGCCTCCATGATGATGCATGCAGCAGCCCGACGAGTTGCGACTTGGAAGCGCCTCATGAAACAAAGTGTTGTTTTCTGCCTTCCCTTTCTTTTTTAAAGATAACAGAAATTAATGGTTGCTGTTACATGCTATGCAGGGAGGCAAGATCCACAGAAAGAGAAGTGGGTTGCCAACCCTGAATACACTCAGAGTACATAAGGTGGAACCATATGTATTTTCCCCCTGTATGCTCCAATGGAGCTTTCCCTTGCTCATTGTTTGCTACTTTCGAGCCTGAAGTAGACACATACACAGGCCTCTCTCAGTCGCCTACGTTATGGATAGTGAATCCTTTGTGCTTTTTCTAGTCACGAACAAAAATGATGCGTGCGCAATGCCAATGCGATACTCGAGAGGGTGTAATGCTGTAGATAATCCGATGCGTCCCCGTCTCTGTCTGACAAGGCTACTGAGCTATGGACCTCGGCCCTAATCTCTGTTCTCGAAGCGACCCGGGCGGCGAAGTTGCAAACGTAGAATCAAAGGTCTGTTTCGTACCGCCGTTGGGAAGCATGCATGAATTGTCTAATACGTTGGCAATGGGCATCTAACCGCTGCCTGTGCCAAGAGTTATCGTGGATCGATGAAGGAGAAAAGGAGATACGTGCGCCATCGACAAACTTCACTTTTGCGGCTTGGATGCGGCAAATCTAAATCATTCTACACCATACATCTGAAAAAATCATAAGTTCACATTTTTTGTTTTAAATGGAGGTTCGGCCGAGGCCTACTCCCCCGGACTTTAACTTTGAAATTGCAACTGTACAAGGAAGGGCATAGTACCCATGGGACCCCCCTTATCTCACAAGAACAGGGGTTTACAACTGGGTTGAACGGCGGTCACAACTACCGCGAGGATGGTCAAACGGTGACCAACAGCCACATACAACAATTTCTGGGATTCATATGTCCTTACATGTTGCTGCTAGGGGTTGAACCCTCGCCCCCGTCTCAAGAGGCAAGAGGCCCAACCACTAGGCCAGCGAACCGGGACATAAGTTCACATTTCACACAACCGTCCAAAGCTAAAATCATTGCTCGAAGTCCAAGTCTGCATAGCTTAGTCGTTGACACTTTGAATTTATGAGAGGAAATTTTGAGTTCAAATCTTGACTTGACATATCTATGAGTTTTTCATAGGTCGAAATCATCGATGGGTTGTTGTGTCTTTTAAGATCCCCCTCCAGTTCGTCATTGCTTTGGTGTATGCACCTAATCTAGACACAAAAAGACTAACCACATGGCATTCTTTGGACTCCCTACCCTTTGAGGTCATCCTATGCAGGGACTTTAATATGATCGAACTTTAATATGATGGAAGTTATCTGGGATAGATGGGACCAAAGGGGATAGATTGAGAAAGATGTATGGGACCAGGTTAAGCTCCACCATGATTTGATGGAAGTCAAAGATGAGCATGGATTCTCTTGGTCAAAAACATCTAGTTGGATGCTGATTTGCAAAAAGCTAGACTTCACAAAAGCTATATTACATAGATATCAGTGATGAATAGGCCCCCCATCTTTCTCTAAATGTGTGGACTTAGTTTCGTCAAATCATTATCCAGTTATTCTCACCTTCAAGCCATAATTAATCAAGAGAATATTGAGATAAATTCCAACCACTTAACTCAAATCCTTGGGTGTACACTCCACTTTCTCCACAAAGGCATGATTACATGGCCGCCATCTCTAGAATCAAGTGGAAAACAATTCCACAAAATATGGTGCATCTTTGATTGCCCCATCACTAACACAGAGATTTTAAAAGCTATTATTTCTTTGCCCAATGGTAAAATGTTAGGTCTCGATGGTCTCACAAATGAGTTCTTCAAGACATTCAAGAGTGTTTTCGTGAACCCATTATGCATGGTTTGGTAGGAAGCACTTAACTTCGGTGCTTCGCCTAACTTTCTCAATGAAGGGGTGATTAAGATGATACTAAGAAAAGAACATTGAAAACTAGTGGCCTATCACTATGATGCAAGCTAGTTATACGAACTTCATGAAGCTCCTCACTAATTTTATTGCCTTCCCTATTCAATCGTGGATCAATGAGGATAAAGAAAGGTAGATCCATCCTTGTGGCCATTATCAATGTTTGGGAAGGCCATTTGCTAAGGATGTTGGAGTTTAAGGTCTGTGGAAGCACGCAAACAACACAAGGACGAAGAAGAAGCATGGAGCACAACACACAATACTGAATGTATTACCACTAGAATGTACAAAGATAAGTAACTCATTAGGGCAATAGGTGTATATAGAAGCCCAAGGGAAAAAACCTCCTAAAGAGGGAAAAAAGTGCCCCCATGGTCCTAGTGTGTTCACACACATCACTACCTAAATATATCAACAAATCCCCCTGGGAGTGATGCAGTGAACAAGGAGCTGGCACTCATGTATAAGGAAGTGCCAAGCTATGTGGAATCAATCCAAAAAAGGAAGTAAGCCCAAAGCTTTGCGAAAAGCTTCAAAGTTCTCCCTAAGTAGAGCCTTCATGAAAAGGTCTGCAATGTTCTCCTAGGTGGACACATATGCCAAGCTAATCTCTCCAGCAGAGAACCTCTCCCTGACATAATGATAATGCACCTCAATGTGCTTAGTGCAAGCATGGAACACAACGTTCGTCGTAACTGCCAATGCACTCTGATTGTCAGTGAAGATGGTGGTGGCAGAAAATTGACCAACACCCGAATCAACCATAAGGCGTCTAAGCCACACACACTCAACAATCGTTGTGAAAGCTACCCTATACTTAGCCTCACAACTAGAAGTGGTCATACTAGGCTGCTTGTTTCTCAAACAAGATATACATGAGCTAGCAAGCATGAAGAAAAAGCCACTAGTGGAGACATGAGTGTCATTGCAACCAGCCTAGTTAGAGTCAGAAAAAAGCATGTAAATCTAGCGGTCGTGATCCCCTGTCACTCTAGTACAATGATGAGTACCAACGTGAGGAGTTCCACCTCGTAATTGTCAATCCGTGGAGAGGGTAGGCCGATATGAAGATCAAGAGCAAGTGAAGTGCGCGAAGGTGATGGTAAGAAATGCAAATGCATACACACACATGCACACACACACACAAGGAGAGTGGTGATGGAGATCAATGGGAGGCAAGATAAGAACTCATACTCATATTCATCACCAACTAATTACAATAGTTCTACTAGTCACTAGTTCCAAAAGTTCAACAACAACCCCAAAATGAGCTCTCTAGCTCTATTCATAGTTTTTGTCTAGTTTTGACCGGTTTCGCATCTAGTGACCGACATAGTTAAAAAATAGGTTCTAGAGCTGATTTGAGGTACCCAAAGGCTTCCAAAAATTATGAAAATCGGTACGAGCTACCTACTTAGACTCTTCAAGCTCAAGGACTCCTCAGCTTGTACAAAATGGAGTCATACATGTGGTAATCGGATATATTACATTGTTTTAGTGATAAAAATCATTGTTTGGGTTATGAGATGGCCTATGTGCTTCCTTTGCATTTGTGATGAGATCACGTGCTTGGTCCTTTACCTTAAACACGCCCCTCCTCCTCATTTCTATCATCCCTGACAGAACCTGATCGTGCATGGGTAATGTAGTTATTGAGGAGGTCTGTCGCAAGGGTGTGTTCTGTTATTTGAATGCCCCTGATAAGGTCTCTTTCTAGCTTCACTCAATCGATGGGTTGGGGTTCGTCTAGAGGTGGCATCTGATAATGCTCAGAGTACATCACTCGTTCACATGCAAACAAATGGAGCAAATGAGTGGGTCTACTAATAAATACTTCAGAGTGGTACTCCTAGAAGCAAGTAGTGAACATATCTTCAAACATCTGCTTGTGGCAGGCGGGCATATATTTCAATCGATAGTGCCACGCATAACATATTTGATCAAGGGTGTCGTGCTCATATCGTACACTAAATCCAAGTTTCCATGTTTGAATCCAGGGGTGTTCACTGTTGGAGCCTTTACACGCCTGAATGTCTTGAAGACCATTTGCATCATATCAAAAATTTCAGTAATTTGCATAGCAACGTCAATCATATGATGCAGGCAGGGTAACCAATGGCGAATAGTAGCCGTCATATATCCTATGGTAGGTGTGTTATTTCCGGGAGGTGCTAAGTAAGGGTAGTTGAGCAAGTCTTGACATTGTCAATTGTTCTGAACTTTAATTGTGAAGGCCTTCCAGGAACATCTTTGAGGGAGCGGTCCATAGTAGGGGTTGTATTTTAAGTGGGTGGGTGTGCGCATCCACGTATGCATCATCTCTGGATATTGTTGTAGTAATTCCACCCTCCATGTAGGTTGATAGATATGACCCTTTTCAGCTTCCAGGGGGACATCTTCTGGCTCAAACTAAGTGTCATGCATTGGCTGCTTCTTAGTGATGCTCTCAATCTACGAATTATATTCGGCAAGCAATAGGAAAGGTTTATATTGTAGCTCACAAGTAGTGATGTGTCGACGTGGTGCTATAGTGGCGAAATATGGAGACTTTAAAATAACTTCTTCAATGTTTGCCATCGTAACTGAGCATCAACTCTCGCCGAATGTGTTTTGCCAAGTTCTTCAACCATCTTCAACCATGCCAGGGGAGGTAACACATACGTATCTTGACATGCTTCTGAGGATCTACCTCCAACAAGGGGCAATGGTACGTATTCATCTTCAAATGTGTCGTCTGTTGGGATTTGGATGGTCTTGTCAGGTTTTGGCAAGTTTGGTGGATATTCCGATCTAGGAGGTTCCGTCATGATATAGACTTGGGCTTGCAACTCTTGGACTTTCGTTCGTAGTTCGTTCAATTCTTCAAGGAGGCTCAGTGGGGTGACCTCCTGGACAATCGTAGGTCCTAACAAATCCTTTAACATCAATTTCTTGTTTGTTTCCTTGAGCGTCTGGCACTCTTCTTGTAATCGGTCATAATCTTCTAGCACGCATGCATGGTCTTTTAAGAGAATTTGCATGGACTCAGGAGGAACAGCTTGAAACCGAGAGTGGGCTCATAGATGTCTCTGGATTATCTAGTGTAGCCTCGAAGTTTTCACGGTTTTGTTGTTGGAGTCGTTGATTTTCTTCTTTAGCTACATTGAGGTGCCTCCGAAGGAGTGCCATGTTGCACGATAATTGAGCATTGTGCATTAAATAGACCTCTAGATGAGACTCAACTTCTTTCACACATTCTTGTACTTGTGCCTTGAGGGTTTGTTGTTGCTGATGGAGCTCTGCTTTCAAGGCTTGATATTTCACATTGAGTTCTTGATTTTGTACTGTCAGCAGATCTAGCTATTTCTGCAAATCGTGGGTTGTGTGTTGGAGGGCCAAATGTTGTTGCCCTAAGGAAGAATAATCTGTGTTAATTTGTTGAAGGCACTGTATCATCTACTGAATGGAAGCATCAATAGTGGAAGATGATGACGATGCAAATGTGGGAAATGATACATGTGTGGTGGGTTGTAATGCAATGGGTATGGGAGTTGGGGTAGGGATAGTGAATGTTGTGGTGAGTGTGGCAAGATGTGTGTGGATGGGTGGCAGGTGGAGAGTGCTATGTGATGTGGGTGATATGTGCACATGTGCATCCAGTGAGGCAGTGGGTGAAATCTCCATGTCACTAGAGGTGCTTTCAATGACAACAATGTGAAAGAGTGAAGTGGGTGCGATTGGACGAGATAGGGGTTGCAATGGTGTGGTGAGAGGTGAGTGGAGTGGTGTGATTGTTGGCCATAAGAAAGGAGCCTGTGAACTGAACGCTTGCGAAGATATTACAAAGGGAAGAGGTGAGTTTCGCAGATATAGAAAGATGTGAAAGAGGGATAGGATGAGGATGGTGGAGTAGATGATGTAAAGGTGTACAATGGGTTGGTGGTGTACGAATGGAAATGTGGAGGTGGGGAAATGATTGGTGGCATAGGGATAGGTGGAGTGGAGATAGAGGTAATGGGAGGGGTAGTCGTAATCAGGCTGGAGACCGAGGGCCAAATGGAAACAGGGGATGGAATGCGAACATCAGGACTCTCTACAACATCCGAGGAGGGTTGGGTTGGTGCTGGGGATGAAGGGGTGGTTTCACTAATGCTATATATTGGGGTAGTGTCTTTGCTCACCGTTACGTCAATGGTTGAAGAACCCATAGGGGGTGCAGATGTCATAGGATCTATCGGTACACGAATGTATGCATGAGGCTTCTTGAGGATTCTAACTCGTCGAGGGTCAAACTTGGGAAGGGGTTTTCGTAGCAAGTAACACAAAGCTTTTGGTACACCTATTGATTGGACAATTCATTCATAGTTGAGATGAATGTCTCCTTGAATCCACCGTTGACCAATTCTTGCTATAAAATGGCTTGACTCTGTTCCTTAATCACCCTATTCCTTGCCCAAACCTTATTCATTGTGTTATGTAGCCGTCTAATCGCTATCATATATGTAGATGCTTCTGCTATTTCCTCTTCATATGTGTTGGTTTCCCCTTGAGCTTCCGCTTGTGTCTCTGATTGATGTTCTTCTCCCTCACTCTCTTTAGTGTCATCTATGCCCTCATCGATCACAATGTGGTCATCATCTTTTTCTTTAGAGTTAGCGTTCTCTCCTTTCGATGGTGTGGTTGGTTAAGCGGGTCGTTCATATTCCTAAGAAACGAATTGTGTGTCCGAAAACTGGAAGTCACTCGACAACACCTCTAGTATTTGAAAGTCAAATGTGGTGTTGATATCTTCTGTACCCAAGCTAGTGATTGGAAAAGTAAAATATTCAGATACAAAAGTTTTGGTCACCATGGGAACCTCAATTTTTGTGGTAGCCATGATAGGGATGGCGGTAGGAATAGTGGTTTCCACCTAGACCTCACTCGTTGTAGCGGTTCGATTCAAGTGGACTCTGAGTGGTGGAACTAGAGGTTGTGATTGAACTAGAGGCTATGGTGAAGGTGATTCTGAAACTTGTAAACAAGGAATGGTACCCCGCATCCACTTTACTCTCGTGGCATTTGGAGATCGCATGGTTTTCTTTGAGCCCTTGTATTGTTGTAACTGTGCTGCTTGAAGAGCTCTTTCAATCGTGATATCATAAGCTAAACACATTTAAATAATGCATGTGAGAGCATAGCAACCATGGACAACCTTCTTCTTTTCCAATGTCCTGCCAATACGAGTTGGTCCTGGATGTAAGTTGCAATGTCAATCATTTGAGGGCATGTAGTAATGAGGTATAATCCAAACCATAAGCACTTGTGGGGAATTGTAAAGCGCTCATGTGCTGGAAAAGCAAAATGTTGGAGACAAATCCTCAAAAGAGTAGTGAGTTGAGGAGTAATTGCTCAGATAGCAGGCCATCTGTTTACGTTACTTCTCTTCATAGCCTCGGGAATGAGGCACTCTTTCTCCATGGTCATATGATTACCATGAATCTTAAGAGTTGCTCTCATTAAATCGAAGGACAAAGTAAATTTCTTGAATGGGGGGTCGTTGACTAAGGAAGGCAGTATGAATACTGGATCCAACTCCTTTTGCTCTTTTTCCTTGATAGATGCAACCAGATAATAGCACCGATAGAAGTCAGCTTTAGAAAGTGGGGCACTGAAATAGGTTGCAAATCCCGCTCTCTGCCAAATAGGCCTGAATTCTTCACTGTTCTAGAGGGTTTCAAACTCTTGAGACAAGAACTGATATCACCACCACACATTGGCTCCATATGTCAGATTAGCCTCGTAAATGAATTCTGCTTCGCCTAGTGGTCCGAGGAGTCCTTGGAATTGATGCACTTTACTGCTTACGTTTTTCGTTTTACCTGTGGGTGGGATTGTTGATATATTTAGGTAGTGATGTGCATGAACACACTAGGACTTCCGCTGCACTTTTTTCCCTCTTTAGGAGGTTTTTTCCCCTAGCTTGTATATACGCCTATTGCCCTAATGGGCTACTTATCTTTGTACATTGTCTAGTAATACATTCAGTATTGTGTGTTGTGCTCCAAGCTTCTTCTTCTTCCTTATGTTGTTTGCGTGCTTCCGCAGACGTCTAACTCCAACAATTGGTATCAGAGCAGGTCGTCGCTTCATCTGGCGCCGTCGACACTCCTCCGGTTGCAATCTCAGAATTGTATGAATTTTGGTGAGCATACTCATGTGTTTTCGAGATCAAAACAGCTTCACTCTGTGGTGTCGAAATCACGATCTGAGCTTGTTTCGGCCTGCGAATGCACTATCCCAGTGCTTGTGTAGGATATTTCATCTTTTTGTGCCAAAGGTATATACCAATTTCGGTTCGCTAGTATAAGCGTCTCGAAGTCTACTACAGGTCTAGTAGAATTTCTCTGGGTAGTTCTGCTCAACTTTTTGAGATACAGTCAATTTTCTGCATCAAGGTATATTAGTCACCGCCCATGGCTGAAAGCAGTGATGTATTTCGTATGTTGGCTGTTGAGGATAAGTTGGATGGTACCAACTACCCATGGCTTATATGATGCGACATGTGTTGGTTGCAAAAGGACTGTGGAACATTGTGCAGGGTGTTGAAAAATGTCCTATCACACCTGCAATTGTTACAACTGCAGGTACTGAAGGTGATGCAAAAGTTGTTGAAGATGATGATATTCTACATATTCCAGTTCGTGCTGTGGTTTTTGCTGCATCTACTGCAGAGCAAATTTGTTGGGATGGCAGAGATGCCTAGGTGCATGCATTGATAGCTTTGTCTGTCAAACGTGCCATTATTCCTCACATTCGCTCTTGCAGAACAGCTAAGGATGCTTGGGATACACTTACCACATTGTACCAAGCTAGGAATGAGGCTCGTGTTGCTTACCTCTAGAAACAGTTGGAGAGTGAGCACATCAATGAAGGTGATTCTATGGACAATTTTCTAACAAAGATCAAGGACTTGAAGGAATAGTTGATTTCTGCTGATGAGGTTATACCAGATAGCTCACTTGCACAAATCGTTCTGAATGGTCTTCCTGATTCATATCAGAGTTTTGCTTCTACTCTTTGGTTAATGATGAAAGGCAATCCAAATGCCTTGTCATTTGAGGAGTTAGTCTCTGTTCTATTGCATGAAGATCAGTCCAAGTAGGACAGGTCCATTATGCGTGTTGCAGATCAAGCTTTCCTGGCTAGTCAAAAGGGCAAAGGAAAATGGAGCTCTTCAACTAGTAAGCAAAAGTCTGCAAATGCTGCACATTTGAAGAAGGAAGATAAAGATGAGAAGAAATCAGAAAAGCAGAAATTGTTTTGCAAGTACCGTAAAGGGAATTATCATATCATAAAGAACTATCCAAAACTGGCTGCTAAAGAGGCAAAGAAGAAAGAGGCTGGAATGGTTGTTGCAGAGGCCTCTACACCAAAAACAAAGTCTGCTAATCTTGTGCAGGAAGAAGAATGGGCATTTACTAATGTCTGCAGTTTTGACCCATCTTCTCATTATGTTTGATATGGAACTTGATAATGGGGGGGGCATGATAGTATTGCTATCGCTGGTACTACTCTTGGTATCTACCTAGCTAATATGGTTGAGGATAACTTTGTCTCACCACTTATTTGTTATATGGGCAATCTTGAGCAGTGTGGTTAGTGTATCTGTACTCTATGGTACAATATAGGCCATTGGAATTTCCTATGGGTTGCATTGTGTTTGGACACATGTTTGCCATGTAATCACCTCCACAAGTGCAACACCTTCGAGGGGGGACTTATTTGATGCCAAGCTTACTAAAGAAGTGAGGTCTCTGTTTGACTAGCAATTGTGATATTTCAACTAGCTAATCTTGTGGACATTGTTTCTCTTTGTGTAAGAATACATTTGAAGTGAAATTTGTTTTATTGGAAAGAACTTCATGTCTTCTATAGGTGCAAAACTGCTTATTGGAGTTCTCTACATATTCTCTGAGAAAGAGAATTTTTTGGGTAGAGAGGTCAAAGAAGGGTACCTATGGAGGCCATTCGTGCTTCATCATTGCATAAGGGTTGAGATAATTTCCCCAAACACATATACATATACATATACATATACATATACATATACATATACATATACATATACATATATATACATATATATACATATATATACATATACATATACATATACATATACATGTACATATACATACACACACACACATACATATATATATATATATATATATATATATATATATATATATATATATATATATATATATATATATATATATATATATATATATATATGCATATGCATATGCATATGCATATACATTTACATTTACATTTACATTTACATTTACATATACATATACATATACATATACATATACATATACATTTACATATACATTTACATATACATATACATATACATATACATATACATATACATTTACATAAACATATACATATACATATACATATACATATACATATACATGAACAACTCTTACCAAGAGGGAAATGCTAGTACAAAACTTTGTCCTTTTTTTATTGGTCCAAAAACCTTATCTTGTTTTATAAAATAGCCATGCACTAAATTGAATCTAGGGCACACATTTTTGTTATTATATGTGCATATCTTTGTGTGACAAAGCATTGATTGTTTCTATCTTTATCCTCATCTCTACTTATGAGAGACATCTCTCTCTCTCTCTCTCTCTCTCTCTTATGTAGATTAAGTTTCATCATCTTCCTCCTCTCCACCTCTGTATGGCATGAAGGAGGAGACTTGCATAGTTGCTACCATAATACTAATGACATTAATTGGTATCAGAGCCTAAATGAGGTGCAATACACTAAATATATTCTGTGTATTTTGTGATTGAAATAGATGAATCCTCTCCTCCACTAATCCGTCTATCAAGCTCTAAAGACTTGCAAGAGGTGTTTATGCCATAATGCACTTTTTTTGTTCAATTTTGCTTCATGATCATCGAATTATTGTGCATAAACCATCTCATATAGGGGTTTCTACCTATCCTTGATAAATTACTCTTCCTTTTGTACTCTATAACATCACATATTGGGGAAACATAAGGATAAGGCTTCTTTTTTCTTTTAAGCCCTCGCTTTTTGAGTATCATGGTAAAGCAGCAGATGATGCTCATGAGCAGTCTATAGCCTGCTGCATTTGATGTCTCAAAGGAAAAATTTGGAAAAGCTTTTCATTCAAGCACGATTACCTACATTGTTGTTATACGGGTTGTTGGCATCATTACTATGGTAGTTTCTAACTCAGTCCATACTATGATACACACTATGCAGGAACATCGTAAAGTTGTTCCTTTCAACTTTGTGTGAGATGTGATATATGATGAAGGTCTTGCTATTCCACCTATGTGATATAATGAACCCATCCAGACTTATTTTGAGCATTAATTGTTCATGTATCATAAGTTTGAGCACGCCATATACATACACTTATTTTGTGTTTCCATGGGATTAGACACCACCATCACTTATAAATGGTAAGACACTTCCGTTAAAATAAATCCTTCAAACAAACACTTTTTGAGGAGTTAGACACTGCCAAAGTGATTCATCTTGGTAAGAACTCTTGTGCAGACAAGGTATGAAAATAAAGGAGCTGATAAGTTACTAGAGGTATGCTTTCATAGTTGGAAAACAAAATTATAGGGGTATTTGATGAAGAAAAGTTGATGGAATGTTGTAAAGTCCTAATCTATCAATGAAGGTATTACAATGATAGCCCAAATAGCTCAATATGTAGCTAAAGATGAACAAGTTTATAAATTATTTTCACTTCATTGGATGCTAATATGTACATCATATAGATGAATCTCAATCCTCTTATGAAGCTTGCTGTACACTTGAGAATTTATTTGGGTCTAAGGAAAAATGGTCAAAAGTTCCCTTGAAGATTCAATTTTATACTAGTGCTTTCAAATGTTTCTAATAAAAAGTATAATTTGATATTTTACAAAGGAGAACTTTGGACCTTAATTTGTGCATTGAGACCATCTTTTTTCAAAAGAAAATGCACATAGAATAATTATTTTTAGTGCATGGATTCACACAAGTGTTCAATTACTTTTTCCATGCCTATTTGTTTTCCTAGAATACATTTTCTTCAATAATTGAAGTCTTGATCCATGCTTTAACAATGAATATATGTACTATGGCACACCGGTTGTGAATTCAAACATAACTTTATAGAAAATGCTTAGCTTGGTAAAAAGCTAGGTCCATCCTTTGCCCTTTGCAGAGAGCCTTGCTCCCTTTGTTATTCATTTACTTCATCCATGCTCATCTACATTTTTCACGATACTTCCAAAGATGACTTAGTTTTTCCTTCTTGCAAGGTTAAATATGTCTTACATTAACTTGCATTTCAACAATCTATGTTTATGTGTGAATAACACTTACACTCACACATAAACAATAGTGCTGTTTAGAAATACACTCTTATGTCCAAATGCAGATGCAGGCATATCAGGCTGGCACTTCAACATAAGCACCCCAAGGCACAATGAAGTAACAAAGACCAAATAGAATTTGTATGTTTCATAATAGGAAAAACAAATTTGACTCTGTTTTCTTTAACGTACATTGCATACATGAATTGATAACAACTTTTGCATGATCTCATTGTCTCAATAGCGCAAGTTCTCTCTCTCTCTCTCTCTCTCTCTCTCTCTCTCTCGTCCCTTTTACCGAAGAAGAATCCTTAAACTATTCCATTTCTCCGAGTTTACCACTTCTTCATGGCTGTTCCATTTTTTAAAAAATTGTGGAAGAAGATGATCCTCTGTTAACTATTATGTCTCTAGGCTTCAAGCCAACATCTGCCATTGCTGGTTCATTTCTTCAAGCCAACATCCTAGCTGATTTTGACACATGTTAGTCAAATACTACCTTGCTTTATCATTGAAAATCCTTGAGATGACATCTGACAGAGGTGTTCCAAGCAGATCGATAATAAGCTCTAATTGATTGAAAACATTTTTTCTAGGAAAAAGTGGTACCTCAATGAAAATGCACTGAAAACATCCATTTCAGGAACTTTCAAGATTGACTAGGCTCATATTGGGGCTCCAAGGGAACTGTGTCTTTTGTTGTGTGACAGGGGAAAGATTGAGCTAGAACATCTCTTTTGATACTAGGACACCCTCATTCTACACTGCGACAACCTTTGATATTGGCTTTGCACTAATTTCTACATGTATTTATCTTGCTGATCCATCCATACCATATTAGCTAGTCAAATTCTTCTCTTCCTTGAATCTAGTGGTATATCCCATTCTCTATAAATATCTTCTCTCTCTACTAAGAGAACTTGGAGAAGCTTACAAGAGGTAGAAAAGTGAGTTCCCAAGTGATGAAGCTTGTTCCAACAAACCAACATAAGACCAATCCTTGAGCTTTTGGAGAGTCAAATAGACCTTATAGGCTTGTGATTAGTGCAATAAAATACACTATGTACTTTGGAGCATCAAGTAGAAAGATTTGGTACAAAACAGATAAGTTTGCACTTTGACTAGCTAAAAAAACTTGTTATCTTTGGATGAAACAATCAAATTGAAATGCTTATAGCAGTTGTTGATATATTTAGGTAGTGATGTGTGTGAACACCCTAGGATCGCCGGGGCACTTTTTTCCCTCTTTAAGAGGTTTTTTCCCCCAGCTTGTATATACGCCTATTGCCCTAACGGGCTACTTATCTTTGTACATTCTAGTGGTAATACATTCAGTATTGTGTGTTGTGCTCCAAGCTTCTTCTTCTTCCTTGTGTTGTTCATGTGATTCCGCAGATGTCTAACTCCAACAATTGGTATCAGAGCAGGTCGTCGCTTCATCTAGGGTGATGTCGACACCTCTACGATTGTACTCTCTCAATCACACGAATTTTGGTGAGCATACTCAGCATGTTTCAGAGATCAAAATAGCTTCACTTTGTGGTGCTGAAATCATGATCTGAACTCATTTCAGCCTCCAAACACACTATCACAGTGTTTATGTAGGGTATTTTGTCTTTTTTTTCCAAAGATATATGCCAGTTTCGGTTCGCCAGTATAGGCATCTCGAAGTCTATTACAGGTTTAGCAAAATTCATCTGGGCAGTCCCATTCAAGTTTTTGAGATACAGTCAATTTTCTGCATCAAGGTATTTTAGTCATTGGCCATGGCTGAAGGTAGTGATGTATTATGTATGTTGGTTGTTGAGGATAAGTTGGATGGTACCAACTACCCGTTATGGGCTTATATGATGCGACATGTATTGGTTGCAAAAGGATTGTGGAACATTGTGCACGGTGTTGAAAAACGTCCTATCACACCTGCAACTGTTACAACTGAAGGTACTGAAGCTGATGCAAAAGGTATCGAAGATGGTGATATTCTGCAGATTCCTATTCGTGTTGCAGTTTCTATTGCACCCATTGCAAAGCAAATTCATTGAGATGGCAGAGATGCCCAGGCACATGCATTGATAGCTTTGTCTGTCAAACGTGCCATTATTCCTCACATTCACTCTTGCAAAATAGCTAAGGATGCTTGGGATACACTTACCATATTGTACCATGCTAGGAATGAGGCTCATGTTGCTTACCTCTGAAAATAGTTGGAGAGTGAGCACATGAATGAAGGTGATTCTATGGACAGTTTTTTGACAAAGATCAAGGAATTGAAGGAACAATTGATTTCTGCTGATGAAGTCCTTCCTGATAGTTCATTTGTATAGACTGTTTTGAATGGTCTTCCTGACTCATATCAGAGTTTTGCTTCCACTCTTTGTTTGATGATGAAAGGCAATCCAAATGCCTTAACATTTGAAGAGTTAGTTTCTATTCTGTTGCAAGAAGATCAGTCTAGGTAGAATAGGTCTATTATGTATGTTGCAGATCAATCTTTCCTGGTTACTCACAAGGGCAAAGGAAAATGGAGCTCTTCAAATAGTAAGCAAAAATCTGCTAATTCTGCACAATCGAAGAAGGAAGACACAGATGAGAAGAAATTAGAAAAGCAGAAATTGTTTTGCAAATGTTGTAAAGCAAATGATCATGTCATTAAGAACCGTCCAAAACTGGCTGCTAAAGAGGCAAAGAAGAAAGAGGCTGGAATGGTTGTTGCAGAGGCCTCTACACCAAAAATAGAGTCTGCTAATCTTGTGCAGGATGAAGAATGGGCGTTTACTACTGTTTGCAGTTTTGACCCATCTTCTCATGAGCAGTGCATGTTTGCAGTAGACTGAGATGTTTGGTACTTTCATAGTGGGGCGACCAAACATATTACCTCGCAACGCAGTTTCTTCTCTTCATTGGAGCCTGCCCCTATAGGGAATATTGTCACGTGCACCAACAACTCCTCTTATCCTATCATGGGAGTTGGTAAGATCATTTTGACTACTGCTGATGGTAGTTCTTTCACTTTGTTAGATGCTTTTTTTGTGCCAGGGATCAAGAAGAATTTGTTATCAGTTTCGGCTTTAGCCAAGATTGGCTTGATTGTGAAATTTATTGATGATAGATGTACAGTTCATGATCTGTCAAATGGCGACGTGATTATTGCTTCTGGCATTTTATCTCGTGGGTTGTATAAGCTCATAGATTATGAAAAATCTGTGAATGATTTAGCATGTGCAGTACATGATTCTCAAGCTATGTGAGATGCAAAGCTTTGGCATGCATGCTTTGATCATCTTAATTTTACTAGTTTGCTACACTTGTAGAAATCTAAAATGGTGTCCTCCTTGCCCAAACTTGAGGAACCCAGTAAACATGTATGAGAATGCTATATTTTGGGCAAAACGCAATGTTCCTCATTTCCAAAAGATGGTTTAGTTTGAGCTACGTAGGAATTGCAGCTTGTTCACAGTGATGTTTGTGGTCCTATGCATACTCCCTCTTTTGGAATTATCTTTACTTCATGACTTTCATTGATGATTTTTCCAGGCATGCATGGGTATATCCATTGAAAGAAAAGTCTGAAGTGTTTATGTGCTTCAAACAGTTTATGGTTTTGGCTGAAAATCTATCAGCATGTAAAATGGGCATCTGACTTTAATGCAATTTTGGTTGAATGTGGGATAAAACATCAGTGTAAAGTGCCGTATACACCTCAATAGAATGGAGTTGTTGAATGAAAGAACAAGTCACTCATGGAGATGGTGAGGTGTATGGTCAAGAGTCGGGCTTTACCACATAGTTTGTGGCTTGAGGTTGTTATGTGTGCAGCATATGTACTTAACAGGTGTCCCACTAAAGCATTGTAGTATATCACTCCGTATGAGACTTGGCATGGTTGCAAGTCATCTGTTGCTCATCTGTGTGTTTTTGGTTGTCTGGCATATGCATTAGTGTCTGAACAACATCGCAAAAAATTGGATGATAAAGCAGTAAAATGTATTTTTGTTGGGTACAGTTCTAAAAGTAAAGGCTATTGTCTATATCATCCACAGACTAAACGCATTATGGTTAGCCATGATGTTGTTTTGTGGAAGATGTTATTCAGCCATTGCTTTCATGTACTAAGGAGACATTTGTTAGCTCCAAAGACATGTATGATACTTTGCTGCCTTGTTTTACAGATGGACAGTCTAGTGTTGGTCCTAATGAGGCAACTTTTCAACCTTTGCAGGTTTCATGTGATGGTGCAGATTAGTCCATTTCTGATGCAGATTTACATGATGCACTTGTTGATGAGAGAGCTGATATTGAGCAAGAAAAAGCTATGCCAAAATGGTTGGGGTAGACTTTGCGTGATAGCAAATTAGATGCACCTCTGTCATATCATACATGGTTAGGCTCTCATAGTGCCTCTTTTGCATCAGATTTCTATGCTATGGTTGCCTCTAGTCTCCGTGATGAGACTGAACCTATTTTGTTTGATGAAGCACAAAATTTTGCACATTGGATGGCTGCAATGCGATATGAATATGATGTTATCATCAAAAATGGTACCTAGTCTTTATGTGACTTGCCTCCTAGCAAGAAGGCCATTGGCACTAAATGGGTATACAAGCTAAAGCAGAAACCTAATGGAATAGTTGAGAGGTATAAGGCTAGGCTTGTTGCAAAGGGTTATGCACAGGAAAGAGGCATTGTTTTTGATGAAACATTTGCTCCTACTTGCCGAATGACTACTGTTCATAGCATCTGTGCACTTGCAGCTCATCATGGTTGGAATGTACATCAGTTGGACATTAAAACAACATTTCTGAATGGTGAGTTGCATGAAGAAGTGTATGTTTTTCAGCCCCGTGGCTTTGTGCGGAAAGGGCATGAAAACCAGGTGTGCAGGTTAAAGAAGGCATTATATGGTTTAAAACAAGCACCACATGCTTGGTATGAAAAGATACATGCCTATCTCATTGGACACAGTTTCGAGAACAGTCCAATTGAAAGCACCTTATATGTTAAGTGTGCTAATGATGTGCTTCTGATCATTGCCGTCTATGTTGATGACATGTTGTTCACTGGTACTCATGACACACATATTGCTGATTTTAGGACTGATTTACATGCCTTATTTGAGATGTCTAATTTGGGGCATTTGCATCACTATTTGAGCATTCAGTTTATGCAAGTTGATGGTGGAATGGCTTTGCGTCAAACAAAATATATTGACACACACATTGTTTTGGCCTTGAAGACTGTAGGCCAATTGCCACTCCTATGGAGATAGGTTTACAATTGAGTCTTCATGATGCTAGAGATGCATTTGATGTTGTTCTCTACCAGCAGGCTATTGGATGCTTGATTTACTTATGCATTACTTGGCCAGATATTCAGTTTGTTGTCTCACAGAGAGTAGGTCTATGCATTGCCCAGGTGCCAAGCATTGGTAGGCAGCTAAGTGCATCTTTTGCTACTTGAGTGGGACCTAGCTACTTGGATTGTTTTATCCCAAGGGGTATCACTACCGCTAGATTTGCATGCTTTTTCTGACAGTGATTGGGCTGGTTACTATGACACTCGTGTGTCCACTAGTGGCTTTTGCTTCTGCTTGGTAGCTCATGTATAACTTGGTTGAGCAAGAAGCAGCCTATTGTGGCCACTTCCAGTTGTGAGGTTGAGTATAGGGTAGCTTTCACAACAATTGTTGAGTGTGTGTGGCTCAAACACATCTTCACTGACAGTCAGAGCGCATTTGCAATTGCGAGGAACCTTGTGTTCCATGCTCGCACTAAGCACATTTAGGTGCATTATCATTATGTCAGGGAGAGGTTCTCTACTGGGGAGATCAGCTTGGCATATGTGCCCACGTAGGAGAACATTGCATATGTTTTTATGAAGGCTCTGCCTAGGGAGAAGTTTGAAGCTTTTCGCAAAGCTTTGGGCCTACTTCCTTTTGTGAATTAATTCCACATAGCTTGGCACTTCCTTATACATGAGTGCCAGCTCCTTGTTCACCACATCACTCCCAGGGGGGGATTTGTTGATATATTTAGGTAGTGATGTGTGTGAACCCTCTAGGACTGTCGGGGCACTTTTTTCCCTCTTTAGGAGGTTTTTTCCCCCGGCTTGTATATATGCCTATTGCCCTAACAAGCTACTTATCTTTGTACATTCTAGTGGTAATACATTCAATATTGTGTGTTGTGCTCCAACTTCTTCTTCTTCCTTGTGTTGTTCGTGTGCTTCCGTAGACATCTAACTCCAACAACAGCCAGCATGATGATGATTAGAAAACCTCCTTTTGGAGGAATGTATACTAGGGTTGAGTGTCTAAAATGCACAAGAGTATGAAGTAATTTGATGGCGATGCACCATGGTGCGCTCTCCTTCTCGAGCGCTCCACGATAATATCATCGGAGTAGAAAATCGAGCTCCTAAAGGCCGCACACAATACTCTGCACATAGGCTGTAGAATACGCAAAAACACATTACCTAGAGAGCACGAAGACAAACTTCTTAGGTCTTACAAATGCAGTCAAAATTATTGTCTGTGACTGACTAGGCCACTACACGTTTATTAAAGAACATATACAAAGAAGTGTCTGGTGGCCATTTGGCCTTTCACATGGACATGAACGGTAACAATCTCCCACTAAAGTCTAATATGGCCAAAGTAACTATGGGAGAGAAAATAAAGAATGATAGAGAATACCTGAGTGTAAGTATACAAACTATACTGCCCACCTGATGGGCATGTTACACAGTATACAAGTGACTATGTAAAATCATGAATCAAGTAACCCCCATCAAGTGACAATAGTGTCAAAAGCTATCATGTGGTAGAGATTTAGTCAAAGCATCTGCAGCATTATCTTGAGTGGGAACCTTCTCAAGAATAATGTGCTTAGTGGCTAAGCAATCTCTAATGAAGTGATACCTCACCTCAATATTCTTGGTCTTTGCATGATAAACTGGATTCTTAGCCAAAGAAATGGCACTCTGACTGTCCCTGAGCAAACAAGGTACATGTTGAGGTAAACCCATATCACAAGCAAGATGAGAAAACCACAATGCTTCCTTACATGTCTCACTAATTGCAACATACTCTGCTTCTGTGTTGGAAACAGTTGTACATTCTTGAAGACGAGATCTCTAAGAGATGCACCTCCATCAAAATGAAAAATGTACCCTGATGTAGACTTACGATTGTCTACACAACCAGCATATTCAGAATCTGTGTAAGCAATAATGGTTGCTTTCCCTCTACCTAAGCATAGACACTTGTCCTTAGTTCCACTCAGATATCTCAAAATCATCTTGACCGCTTCCCAATGTTTCTTGCTAGGATTAGATATATATCTACTCACAACTCCCACTACAAATGCAAATGTATGGTCTCGTAGCTACCATAGCATACATGAGACTACCAACAACAGACTGATAGGGAATTTTGGTCATGAATTCCTTTTCCTCATCTGAATTGGGGCAATCATCCTTGCTCAATTTCACATATGTGGGTAAAGGTGTACTCAATGCCTTTCCACCCTGCATATTGAACCTGTGAAGTACTTTGGATATGTACTCACTTTGAGACAAGTATATGCACCTTTTACTCCTATCATGAGTTATGCGCATGCCAAGAATATGTTTGGTATCCCCCAAATCCTTCATATCAAATGTCTGACTCAACTTCTTTTTCATAATTGACAAGTCATAAGAGGACTTCCCAGCAATCAACATATCATCGACATAAAGTATCAAGCATATCAAGCTACCATCTGAGCATCTCTTTGTGTAGAGACAATGATCCTCGTTGCTTCAAGAATAGCCTTGAGACTTCATAAAAGCATCAAACTTTTGGTATCATTATCTAGGGGATTGTTTAAGTCCATACAAGCTCTTTTTGATCTTACAAACTAGACTTTCCTTGCTAGGAACTACATAACCCTCCGGTTGTTCCACATAGATCTCGGCTGTAAGATCTCCATGCACAAAAGCAATTTTCACATCCGTTTGGACTAGCTCTAAGTGCTACATTGCAAAGAATCCAAGCAACATGCGCAGGGTAGTCATCTTGACCACTAGAGAGAAGATTTCCTCAAAATCAACACCATATTGTTGCTTAAAACCCTTTGCAACAAGTCATGCTTTATACTTTGGAGAAGCACTATCTGATCTGAATTTCAGCTTATATACCCATTTACATGGTAAAGATTTCCTGCCATTTGGCAAAGGTAATAAATCCCAAGTACCATTCTTGTGAATAGAATCCAACTCACTCTTCATGGCATGTTTGACATGATCCTTTGTCTGCATAGCCTCTTTATAGCAAGAAGGCTCACCAGCATCTATTAGCATACCAAAATCTAAACCTGGAACATATCTATAAAGTGGATGTGAGACGTGCGTAGAGCATCTCAATGGTTGTTGAACAAGAACATGTGCAGACTGATCTGATCTGACATTCTCTTGAATGTCCCTATGTGCAGCATTTTTATGCATGCGAATTGGAGGACTAGTATCCTCAAACACCACTCTTCTCACTTCAACCTCCTTAATGGGTTGTTTATGCATCTTAGACTCATTGAAAATGACATCACTACTTCTGATTACTGACTGTGTTTCAGGATCCCATAAGCAATATCCAAATTGTCCTTCTCGACCATATCCAAGAAAGATGCATTTCTTTTACTTATGGTCCAACTTTTTTCTAAAACTCTTGGGTAGTCCTTGCTCCTGCCTCGTTGCTGATTCTTTCCTTGGTAAGAATCACAAACATTATATGCATCTCCACTCTGAGTGCCAACCACAGATTTTCTACGAATATCCTCACTCAAGAGTGCTCCATATATGTCATCATAGACGAGTTTACTGCCAGGTGCATGTTAGCCCTAAAAATGGTTGATTTTTATGCACTAATGCGGTTCTATTTGGTAGGAAAATACGCTTGATTGCAGGCACTTGAAGAATGAATTTGATAATTGACGAGAAGCATGTGGAGATATTGATGGCAGGGATGTGGAGAAAAGGGATTGAGCATGGAGGTGCCTCGCCTGTCGGTCCTACATCTTCTCGAAATAATGAAGGTGCAAAAAGAGTGTTTTTACTTCGACCATACCTACTGAGCCTAGGAAACCCATTTGGTACCGGTACCGGACAATCTTGATGTCTTCACTCGTGCTAGTGCATTTTTGTTGGCTATACATTTTTTAGAAAAAATTATGAGCAGTCACAACTCCCTCATGAAGCTGAAGTTACAGAAAACAAGTAATCACTACTTGATGGGACATACATGCTGGTCGTTTTTCCATCTCGACTAATGGAATTCTTTGCTAGAAGTTGACTTGTAATCGGAAGAGCATTTCCTGGCTCATCTAAGAGGCAAAAGTTCAGCATCCTCCAGGAATATAAAGCGCAAAGAAATCCTCTCCAGAGCTTAAGAGACGCCGCCGGGTTGCATCTTACAAGGCCTACACCGTCGAAGGTCGAATCAAGTTCTCCTTACGCAGTGGTGTGCGCTGGATCAAGAATAAGTATCTTGATATTCGCTATGGCTGGTGGTGAGTCGCTGTGTGGCACATCGCAATCTTATATGTGTGGGATCAACATTACGAAGGGCACCATAGCAGACGGGTATGAAAGGCCAGTGTAGGACTCTAGGGTTTGTTCTTTCCCTTTTTTTTCAGAGCAAATGGGTCTTATATGTCCCGATTCGTGAAATCATTTTGTCTTCACATAGTTCAACGGATCGTGATAAACGACTGAAGCTCATTATTCCTTATTTTCGGGCCAGCGCACGCCTCATCCTGCATTTAGTCCGTAATAAGACAAATTTATCTGTAGAATGCAGCAATGGTTATCTTATGTACTACCTCTGAGTGTGGACCCACCGAATCATATAGAATCAAGGTCTTCATATCTTGGCAGCTCTGACGAAAAGGAAACAGAAAGGAGGAGTGGGGGGGCAGGTCTGTTGTGTTGCAGGTCTGACGAGCGCACCAGAAAAGGGGAGGAAAGTTTTTTCTCGGGGCACAACGAGTAGGAAACGGATTTTTTTTGGTACAGTCTATGGGGGAGCTGGTGTTCGAGGTTTTTTTCCCCCCTCTCTCTATCTCTGTTCCGGTGGTAGGAGGGATTCGAAGGAGAAAAAGGTGCAGCCGCTGCGTGTAGAAGAAAAAAAGGGGTTTTTTTCGTTTTTTGGGAAGGGATCATCTTGATCAAGGGCAGAGAGCAGGTATCGTGGAGGACAAAGAGCGTGTGGTTGTCCAGCAAGCTCTGAGAATAAAGGGAGACGAGTTCGAGGGCGACAGTGAGAAGAGGGGAAGGGAGGCCACTGGTCACTATCTATGCTCAATTGTTAGGCCGTTAGTTACAGGCTCACAAGCCATGATCACCCATGCTAATCTCGCAGAGCAACTTCGGGATCACCAGCTCCGCTCCGAGCAAAGCTGGGCGACCCTGTCCTTTTTCTCCTCCACAGCCAACATCTTGACGAGGTACTGTTTTCGCCTCATCTATGCCGATTTGTTTCCGATGTACTGATTCAACGCTTCGTTTGTGTACTTGTTTACGGAAAAAATTTGAACTGCAAGTGTCTCACCAGTTCTCGCAGAAGAAGGCTGTTCTTTGTCAAACTGAAGGATTACTTCTGACAACGAAATGATATAAAGTCATGCAAATTGTTAAAGGAAATATTGGTCTGCTTTGTACAGAGCGCTCGTGTTTTAATGACTTGGGGCTTGATTGTAGATGAAGTCTTTTTTTTTTGAAGATAGAGTGAACAAAGTATTTAATCAGGTGACTTCAATTATTCTTTGCATTTACGTTGGCTATCCTGTGCTGTAACATTATCTGGAGGATTCGATATTCTTAGGTGTTTGGGATTTTTTTTTATGCAGAATTGGCATATATTTGAATTTTTTCTTTGAATTGAAATTTTAACAAATATAAAGGGGACAACTTGGAGGGGGATGGAGACGTTCGCTAGATAAAACAATTCAGTGTAATGTTACTCCAGGATTTGCAGTACATTTTAAGCAAATTGGAATGTATTGAGGTTATGTGGCACAACATTCTTATGCAAGTTATCAGGCAACAGTAACTTGTGGTACATGTATATCTGAGAAGAACGTCGAGAGAATTTGGTGGAATAGATGCATATTTTTTGGGCGGAGATAAATCATCTAATTTTGCTTGCAACTTGAGCCACTTTTGTGTTTTGATCATAGTGAAGGAGGGTGTTTCTCTCTAGTTTTCTTGTTGCTGCAGGTGAACAAGCTCAATGATGATGGTAGTTTCAAGATGGGGGTTTCAATGAGCCATGTAGTGAGAGATGCCCAATCCTTCTGGGATTTCTTCAATTGTTGGGGAGAGCTGTGCATGGGCTTAACTTGGATGAGCCCATTCTATCAATGCAGGTTTGCAGAAGAAGAGCAATAAAAAGGGAGGGCATTATGGGAGGAGGTCACATTAAGGAGAGTGTGCACCCTCAGCCTCGAGCTCTTCTGACCTCACCGTGAGCTTCTGCTAGAGCAGCATACTCCTTCAAGCGCCTCTCGGCACCTCTCTCCTCAAGTCAAGTCACTAAAGGTGACCGCCTCACTGCCACATCGAGGGGTTTAAATAACACGGAGAGATATCTACTAAAATCGGAGATCAACATGAGGAGAAGTAGAAGAACATAGCATCGTGAGGAGGCAATAGCAGTCAGCTGGATAAATAGACAGAGAAGGGGCTTATTAGAGGATGGAGTGCTGCTGAACAGGTAGCAAAGAAAGGAGGATTCCATTTTATCTTGAGGAAAACAAAAAGGGGTAGGCACTGAAAAACACATCACTCGGTTATGATGTTTGAGAGTTCTTGGCGGCAGAATAGTAAGGAGAACCGAGGGATCACCCAATTGATTCTTGAAGGAAGAGATAATCTGGAACGAGCTTTGAGAAGAGGGAGGGTGAATGTATGTATGGGAGTGTGAGTGCATGTGTGTGTTTGGGTGTAAGAGAAGTGTGAGTGAGAGAGAAAAAGAGGGGAAGAGTGTATGAGAAAGAGAGGAAGTTGGTGTGTGAGAAAGAAGAAAGGAAGAGAGTGAGTGTTAAGGTGTGTGCAAGGGAGAAATATTGAAGAGTGTGTGGGTGAAAGGTGGGAACAGGAAGAGTGAACTAAAGAGAGGAAGAGAAATAGAGCAAGTGGAACAAGAAAGCGTGAGTAAGGAGAAAGTGCGCTCAGAAGAGTAAGTCATTGTAAGTTGGTATTGATTTGCATTTGAGGAAGGCGAGTGGACCGATTTCGAGTAATTTGGGGTGAAATACAAGTGTATATATGCATCTTTTTCCTTGGGCATTATAGCGCTTTCATTTTGGTGCGTTTACCGGGGACTTATGAGCTAGTGCATAGCCATAAGAAAAATCCATTTTGAGATAATTGTGGGCTCTAGGTAATCCAAGTGGACCAATTGTGAGGGATTTGAGCAAAATTAAGTCTCGTATAATCATTTTTTCCTCGGGCTTAGGAGCCTTTCATTTTGGTGCGTTTGCCGGGAATTAGCTTGGTACGTCTCTATAAGAGAGTGCCATAGGTTCGCCTAGCGCCACAGGTTGGCCGAGCTTGCGGACCCAAGATCTAGTACATGAGCGAGGGAAGCTCATCGTCAGGAGCAACACAAACTCAAAGAGAGGAACCGCCAGGTGAGTGGACCTCGATTGGCTCGAAAAAATCAGTCAAAAACGTGTACTCCCGTAGGAGAGTCGCGCTCAGAGAAGAGCCCTGGAAAGAGAAAGGAGAAGGTGGGAACCGCCAGGTGAGTGGACCTCGATTGGCTCGAAAAAATCAGTCAAAAACATGTACTCCCGTAGGAGAGTCGCGAATCAAGTGCGGAAATTTGAAGGAGGGATCCTGAGGCCACGTGCATTAAATTTCTGGGATCGAAGTGATATCGACATCACACCTCTGTTCGAAATGGCTCAGCGGATTTCGGTTCACTTTGGGGACTTCACCAAGTTTTCAGGTACTTGGGGCGAAGATCCGGATAGTTTTATCCAGTTGTTTGAGGCTACTTGTGAGGCCAATGATGTAGTTGACCAGGATCAAAGGTTGAGAATTTTTCCGGCTATCCTCCGTGATGAGGCAGCCAATTGGTATGGGAATCTGACACCACAAGAGCGTGGAACTTATCAAATGCTCAAGGAAGCCTTCTTGGCAAAATTTCGACGACAAGGCTTCCAAGACAGATTGGCCCAACAAATGGATTACTTGCGACAAGGAGTCAATGAGAGCATCGATAACTACATTCAGAGAATGGAAACGTTAGTAAGAAAGATGGGTGTGAATGCCCCGAATGATGAGACATTGAAACGTAGATTCATTTCAGGATTGCGAGATCCTATGGCACAGCAGCATATCAGCCTGACAAGACCTGCAACTTTAATGGATGCTAAGGAACAAGCGAGGCTTTGGGAGGAAGTACAATTATGCCAGCAAAGGAAGATGGAGCTCTTATATGAGCCTATGGGGAGCCCAGGAAACATACCGATGAAAGATCCTGGTCAAGGAAGTCCCGCATTGATGACCCCAGCTTTTGTAGCTGCCACTAGCACGCCAGGCGAGGTAAAACCTGCGCTAACTGAAGAACGAATATTGGAGATGGTCATGCAAGCTATAAAAGCTGCCACAATAACTCAGGAGACATACACAGTAAAACCAGAGGTCACAACAAACCCGAATCAAGTGTTTCGATCAAATACATGGTGTGGAAAGTGCCATGGTTACGGCCATTTGGCTTCAGAATGCCCTACAGTCTCGAGAGTATTCACAGAGAGGTCGCCACCTAGGATGCGTTGTACTTTTTGTGGAAGAACAAATCACACAGAGGACCGATGTTACAACAAGAGAGCCTATGAAGAAAGGACCATGAAATCAGGAGATACAAGAGAAAGACCTTACACGGGGTTGCCCGCTCAAAGTGTACCACCTACATCTCGTTGGGAAAATAGACCGACTTATGGATATGGTGCTCAGGGTCAAGGAGGAGACTATCCAAGAGGAGCCGTACGTGATCAAAGAAGAGATGGTCCAATCCAGTGCTGGAGGTGTCATGGCTTTGGCCATACTCAATCTAGATGTCCAAACGAAAAGAAGCCAATTGATTATACCCCGCTATGTAGGTACTGTAGTGGGGAGGGCCACTTTGATGAAGATTGTCCAAAACGAAGAGCTGCCGCCGGCAAGGAAAAAAGGACCAGTAGGATCCTCGAATTATGTTGATACTCAGATGCATTCCACATCGAGAGTTCAAGAGCAAGTTCCTACGATCGGAGTAGTGTTCAAGACACCGAACCCTCAAGAAGGCTCTAGCTCGTCAATGCACTTTGTGGATGCTTACGAGGCCAAGAAACCACACAAAGATCCAACTGTGGCAGTAGTCACAAGGACGCAAGAGTATTCGAAGAAGAATCCAGGAGGCGAAGGTGAAGAATGGAGTCAAGAGAGGATAGCTGAACGCGAAGAGGTAGAAAACCAAGTTGGAGGACTTGTTGAGCAGCAAGAGCTTGAGGATGGGGAAGAGGTTGAGATCCTTCCACCAGTGACCAAGGAGTTTGTGTCAGGCATAGCACCATTCCCTAAAAGATTGAAAGCTCCTAAGATTAGAAAGGAAAGACAAGGTTCGGAAGAAGTAGATATTGTAAAGTTGCTCGCTGACACGGAAGTCACGCTGGACATTGGCACATTGCTGAAATGTTCACCTGTTTATAGGAAACAATTCTATAACGAATATATTAAGAAGCCGAGGAAAGCTCGAGATAAAAATAGACAAGATAAGGATGTCCAAGGAATCCTTCAAAGTATTACGACGCAAATTGATTCGAACGCTCCAGCTGTGACGGTCGAAATTAAAGGATATGCAGTCCCTGGTGCTCAGTTAGATAGTGGAGCCGCAGTCAACCTTATGACTGAATTCATGATGAAAGCTTTGGGCCTTAACCACATGGAAGAAACGCCGATGTCTTTGAGGATGGAGGATCAAACACAAGTGAAGCCTGCGGGTCTTTTGAAGAATGTAAGCACAGTTGTGGGCGGTCTAGAGTTTAAGGTTGATTATCTGATAGTAAGACCAAGGACCTCAGAGGCTACCTTCTCGATCCTACTTGGACGGCCATGGCTGGTGCAAGCCGAATGTGTGCATGACTGGCGCACAGGTTTTATTTCAATAGGGCCAAAGTCTGATCGGATTCAAATACAAGTATCCCCACCCTCGAGCAACAAGAAGAAGACAATAATAGTCGATGAGATGGAAAAGACAGAGAAGGAGAAAGCAAGGCGCGAGATTGCACGAACTAGGTTCTCCTTAAACACAGACAACTACAAGAATCTGCTTCAAGACGGGTTCAACTTGCAGCTCTTTAACAATCAAGACACGAAGATGGGAGAGTATCAAAATCCATTGCTCTATACCGACGATTCCGATCAGGAGTTGCTAGGATGGTTGACGCATACAAGAGAATTTGAGTGCTACATGTTGAGTATAGACGCAAGTAAAACCAAAGCTACTCAATCCCGGGAGAAGGGAACTTCAAGAGAAGAATTGAAACTAGAGTTAGCTCCGGCGATGGAAGTGCAACAGTTGAGAGAAAGAGTTAGAATGCTAGAAGCAGAGATTCTAAAGAGAAGTCGAGAATCGGAAAAAGAAGCGAAGAGTAAGACTAAAATGTCGGAAGCCATAGCAAAAGCTGAATTAAAGAAATTAGGTTCAATTGGAACAGAACAAAACAATGATTTACTGGCCAACCATGCACGCGTGATCGGAGAGCACATTCCAATCACAGTGTCATCGAGGAATAAGGAATATTCACGAGAAGCTCAGTTGGAAAAATGGGAAGTTTTTCCAGAAAAGTTCTTGAGCGTGGGGTCAGAGCTACCAGATGGAGTACGAGACTGCATTAAAACAACACTCAAAAATTTCAGCAAGGCCTTTGCATGGTCATACAGTGATTTGAGAGGAATTGATCCCCGAATCTGCCAACATTATATAGACTTGGAAGAAGGCACACGACCAATATGTCAACGACTCAGGCGGACAAATCGAGTCTACTCGGAATTGATCAAGTTGGAATTGACTAAATTATTGGAAGCAGGATTCATATATCCCATCGCATCCAGCGAATGGGTATCACCAATTGTAGTGGTTCCGAAGAAAAATAAGAAAATCCGTATTTGCATAGACTATCGAAAGTTGAACGAGCGCACAAAGAAGGATCATTTCCCCTTGCCATTCACTGATCAAATCTTGGACAGAGTGGCTGGCCATAAATTGTACTCGTTTTTGGATGGTTTCAGTGGGTACAACCAAATCCAAATCCATGAAGAGGATCAATCAAAAACTACTTTCACCACAGAATGGGGTACGTATGCATATCGTGTGATGCCATTTGGATTATGCAATGCACGGGCCACATTCCAGAGAGCAATGATAGCTGCATATCAAGACTACTTGCAGGATTGGATGGAGATATTTCTTGATGACTTTGCAATCAGAGGCGACAATGAAAACATGATGGAAAGGATCGAAGCGATTTTAAGAAGAAGCATTGAAAAAGGCATCGCATTAAATCCTGAAAAGTGTACATTTGGAGTACGAAGAGGATTGCTTCTGGGACATGTTATTTCTGAAAAAGGAATCGCGGTTGACGAGGATAAAGTGGAAAAGATTGGACAACTTCCACCTCCGCAAAATTTGCGACAACTCAGAGGATTCTTGGGCCATGCGAATTATTATCGACGTTTTATATTAAATTTTGCATCCATAGCGGCACCACTGACGAATCTCTTGAGGAAAGACCAACAATACCAATGGACTAGAGAGTGTCAAGTTGCATTCGACTCGATCAACG
Organism: Ceratopteris richardii; assembly: GCA_020310875.1. Lineage (NCBI taxonomy): Eukaryota > Viridiplantae > Streptophyta > Polypodiopsida > Polypodiales > Pteridaceae > Ceratopteris > Ceratopteris richardii. The sequence continues at coordinate 149,693,479 of CM035408.1, forward strand.
AGAGGTTGATAAATGCACCGATTTTGGTAGCACCTGACTGGACGAAGGAATTTCATGTACATACCGACGCTTCTCATACTGCGGTTGGAGCAGTACTATGCCAAGCCGATGAAAAGAAGTTGGACCATCCTATTTACTACGCAAGTCGCAATTTGAATAGCACTGAGAGGAACTATACGACTACAGAGAAGGAATGCTTATCGATGATCTTTGCGGTGAACAAGTATCGACATTACCTGATGGGAAAGCATTTCACTTTTTATGTGGATCACGAAGCCCTTAAGTATATCATTAATAAACCAGAACTATCAGGGCGACTGATGAGGTGGATGCTACTTCTCCAAGAATTTCAGTTCACAGTGGTAACCAGACCAGGCAAAGCACATATATTGGCTGACCATTTATCTCGAATTGTTAATGAGGAGCCAATCTCTGGTGTGCCCGATGATGCTCCGGATGGACATCTATTCCAGGTTGATGCTAAAGTACCTTGGTACGCCGACTTGGTGAATTTCTTGTGCACTACTAAATATCCGCCAGGAGCAAGCAAGAGAGAGAAGCAAAAATTGTTAGCATTGGCGAAGCACCATAGCATCATTGGGGGGCAACTCTATCGATATTTTGTTCATGAGAGCATTTATCGGAGGTGTCTCGAGGAAGAAGAAGCAACCCTAGTGTTGAGAGCATTACATGATGAACCCTACGGTGGGCATTTTGCTGGTGAACTGACGGCAAGAAAGATTTTATTAGCTGGGTATTGGTGGCCAACGCTGTTCAAAGACTCACATAAATACTGTAAGAAATGTGACAAATGCCAACGAATGGGCAAACCCACATTAGCACATGCTGCTCCTCTTACGCCAGTGTTGGCTCTTAAGCCGTTTGAGAAATGGGGAATTGATTTTGTGGGGCCTATTGATCCTCCCTCACGACGAAGATCCAATAGGTATATCTTGGTCTGTACTGACTATGTTACCAAGTGGGTAGAAGCCAAAGCTCTGAAGACTGACCGAGCTATTGATGTTGCTAAATTTCTGTATGAACAAATTATCACTCGATTCGGATGCCCATTGGAAATAGTGAGTGATAGAGGGACACATTTTGTCAACGAACTGATCGACGAATTAATGGAATTATACAAGATCAAACATAGAAAAAGCACTCCATATTATCCGAGGGCAAATGGACAAGTGGAGGTCACCAACAAAATTCTTGAACAGATTCTGACAAAAACAGTAGCTGTGCATAGGCAAGACTAGGATGAGAGACTTTTGGAAGCTTTGTGGGCGTATAGAACATCCTACCGAGTGACGACAAAGAGCACTCCGTTCTCTCTAGTATATGGCGAGGAAGCCATCTTCCCCATCGAAAAAGAAGTTCCGACATTAAGAGTGGCCATTGAAGCCAGGTTGGGCGAGAAAGAGTCATTGAAGGAGAGGTACATACAACTGGTCAAGCTGGAAGAAAAGAGACTCATCGCACAACAAAGTTTGGAAGCTATTCAGAAGAGACGTAAGGAGAGGCATGAAAGGAATCTCAAAACCTATGTGATTCAAGAAGGGGATTTGGTACTAGTCTATGATAGTAAGTATTATAAATTCCCAGGGAAGTTACAGACAAGATGGGCGGGACCGTTTAAGGTGGTGGAACTCAATTCCAATGGTTCCATGCAAATTCAAGATTTAGGAGAAGAATATGCTCCCGTGAAGGTTAACGCGCTTAGAGTTAAGCCATATTTGAAGTAATATTAGAACGGGAGAAGCTAGACGAGATCCCAACGAAATGACAAAGTAGACTCCTTGTACATACATGTATAGTATTATATATATATGCGCATATGTAAGCTATTATTTGTGTGTCATAAATATTCTTCCTTGATAGCTCAAGAATCTTGGACTTCTAATTATTTTTCTTGTGTTGCGCAGAGACTGTTAGGAGTTAAGTAACAAAATGGCAGATCAAATAACGCAACTCTACTTGTACGAGCTAAGGATATATTTCTCGGACCAAACGTTCACTTGCATGGACATAGATGTCGACGACTTTGAGACGGAATACGATATTGAGGAAGCGCATTGGCTGGTATGCTTTATAAACCAGGATTTGGGTGTTGCATTTTACATTGAGTGTTTTGAGGAATACCTAGTTCGACATGTAGGATGGGCGGGAGATCGATATTACTATTTCGATCCTTCAAGGGAAATGCCTAACGAGGAAAACGATATCACATGGGCTTGGGCAGATGTGCTAACGCTAGGAAGTGATGACGGAGCTCGCGAAGTTGAGCCTGATTCGCCCTAGAGAAGTTGTCGGGATTCGAGTACGATGTGAGGCTACATGAGACATTCTGGGGACTCACATTCTAGGACACCTAGGGATAGGTATACGAGGGACTAAGGCATAGCTGGCTGTAGTTACCAAGTGAAAAGTCAACTCGATGAATACATATGTAGTATCTGTAATTGAGAGAATGGAGTGAAGAGGTGGTTGATCTGTCAAAGGCTAGTGTGTATATGTTTGCATGTCTGTGTGGGAACAGTGGGAAAAGTCCCTTTCTTCCTCTCCCTAATTCTCAGGACTTGGGTGAACTAATTAACTATGAAAAGAAAGAAAAAGTAAAGAAAAGAAAAAATATTGTGTTGTTGTGATCGTACCAATGCGCTATGGTGGGCTAGTAGGTGGGTGGATTTATCCTCGCCGGGTGGTTAGGACCACGAGCCGCAGCTAGTTTCGCCATAGGCTTGGGATGTATGTGATTGTGTCTTAGCTACGCGCCATAACGGGTTGGTAGGTGGGTGGAGCCATCGTGGCTGGGTAGTCACGACCACGAGCCGCATCCAGCTTCGTTATGGGCTAGCTGATATATGTTATGTGTTATCATTGTGTGTTGGTGTGTTGTGCACTGCATTGCGTTGGTAGATGGGTGGAATCAACTTGGTCGGGTGGTCAGGTCCACGAATCGCATCCAGTGTCAATGTAGGCCAACGTGTGATTAAAATAAAATTTTCATATGAAGTTATTCCCCACTCCTGAGGGGGAGAGAAAGAGAGGAGAGGGCGATGATCGCCTGGAAGGGAACGTTATTTCCTTGTGTGATTGGTATGTGATGGCTTGTGACAGATCAACTCACTTTGAATCAATATTCTTGAAGGCACGGAGACTCTATATGTACTTATGGATGAGGCTTTAGCGAGGTAATGCAACTATCTTGCTTTACAACTTGTGTGCTCTATCTGAGGGTTTTTCTAGTGTGTGGGACACTCTAGGGTTCTGATGTATGTCTTCACTTGTACTCGAGTTTCGATGATTTTTGTAGGACGACGATGGGGATTCTTTGGGAACGTCTAGTCATAAAATGATGGTACATAGCGAATAGTAGATGCAATAATGGAGTGTGCATTTTGGGTAATTTTGCATCTCTGATTGTGTTCATTTCAGTTGATTGTTGGTTATTTCGGTATTTTCTTTTCTGTTTTCGTAATGGTAGTTGCATGTGTAAAACATGGAAAAGTGTGCATGTGTTATTTTGGTTGAGCCCATTTTCGTAATGGAATGTATGAGCAAATTGATGCATGGCTGAAAGGGGATTGCATGTATGTGCATGTTTTGGATCATTTTGAAAGTGATTGATTTGTATGTATTCGTGAGTGATTTTTTTTTAGCACTAATAGCTTCGATGAGTGCAGGTTCAGTGGAAGTGACGGCTCGATGGAAGAGGTATGTGAACCAATTGAAAATTGACATATTCATGGTTGTTTGGATTTTATTGCAGCACTAGTGGCTCGTCGGGGACGACTTCGCAATTAAGAAGAGGGAAGTATGTTAGCCCTAAAAATGGTTGATTTTTATGCACTAATGCGGTTCTATTTGGCAGGAAAATACGCTTGATTGCAGGCACTTGAAGAATGAATTTGATAATTGACGAGAAGCATGTGGAGATATTGATTGCAGGGATGTGGAGAAAAGGGATTGAGCATGGAGGTGCCTCGCCTGTCGGTCCTACATCTTCTCGAAATAATGAAGGTGCAAAGAGTGTTTTTACTTCGACCATACCTACTGAGCCTAGGAAACCCATTTGGTACCGGTACCGGACAATCTTGATGTCTTCACTCGTGCTAGTGCATTTTTTTTGGCTATACATTTTTTAGAAAAAATTATGAGCAGTCACAACTCCCTCATGAAGCTGAAGTTACAGAAAACAAGTAATCACTACTTGATGGGACATACATGCTGATCGTTTTTCCATCTTGACTGATGGAATTCTTTGCTAGAAGTTGACTTGTAATCGGAAGCGCATTTCCTGGCTCATCTAAGAGGCAAAAGTTCAGCATCCTCCAGGAATATAAAGCGCAAAGAAATCCTCTCCAGAGCTTAAGAGATGCCGCCGGGTTGCATCTTACAAGGCCTACACCGTCGAAGGTCGAATCAAGTTCTCCTTACGCAGTGGTGTGCGCTGGATCAAGAATAAGTATCTTGATATTCGCTATGGCTGGTGGTGAGTCGTTGTGTGGCACATCGCAATCTTATATGTGTGAGATCAACATTACGAAGGGCACCATAGCAGACGGGTATGAAAGGCCAGTGTAGGACTCTAGGGTTTGTTCTTTCCCTTTTTTTTCAGAGCAAATGGGTCTTATATGTCCCGATTCGTGAAATCGTTTTGTCTTCACATAGTTCAACGGATCGTGATAAACGACTGAAGCTCATTATTCCTTATTTCCGGGCCAGCGCACGCCTCATCCTGCATTTAGTCCGTAATAAGACAAATTTATCTGTAGAATGCAGCAATGGTTATCTTATGTACTGCCTCTGAGTGTGGACCCACCGAATCATATAGAATCAAGGTCTTCATATCTTGGCAGCTCTGACGAAAAGGAAACAGAAAGGAGGAGTGGGGGGGCAGGTCCGTTGTGTTGCAGGTCTGACGAGCGCACCAGAAAAGGGGAGGAAAGTTTTTTCTCGGGGCACAACGAGTAGGAAACGGATTTTTTTTGGTACAGTCTATGGGGGAGCTGGTGTTCGAGGTTTTTTCCCCCCCTTCTCTCTATCTCTGTTCCGGTGGCAGGAGGGATTCGAAGGAGAAAAAGGTGTAGCCACTACGTGTAGAAGAAAAAAAAGGGGTTTTTTTCGTTTTTTGGGAAGGGATCATCTTGATCAAGGGCAGAGAGCAGGTATCGTGGAGGACAACGAGCGTGTGGTTGTCCAGCAAGCTCTGAGAATAAAGGGAGACGAGTTCGAGGGCGACAGTGAGAAGAGGGGAAGGGAGGCCACTGGTCACTATCTATGCTCAATTGTTAGGCCGTTAGTTACAGGCTCACAAGCCATGATCACCCGTGCTAATCTCGCAGAGCAACTTCGGGATCACTAGCTCCGCTCCGAGCAAAGCTGGGCGACCCTGTCCTTTTTCTCCTCCACAGCCAACATCTTGACGAGGTACTGTTTTCGCCTCATCTATGCCGATTTGTTTCCGATGTACTGATTCAACGCTTCGTTTGTGTACTTGTTTACGGAAAAAATTTGAACTGCAAGTGTCTCACCAGTTCTCGCAGAAGAAGGCTGTTCTTTGTCAAACTGAAGGATTACTTCTGACAACGAAATGATATAAAGTCATGCAAATTGTTAAAGGAAATATTGGTCTGCTTTGTACAGAGCGCTCGTGTTTTAATGACTTGGGGCTTGATTGTAGATGAAGTTTTTTTTTTTTTTGAAGATAGAGTGAACAAAGTATTTAATCAGGTGACTTCAATTATTCTTTGCATTTACGTTGGCTATCCTGTGCTGTAACATTATCTGGAGGATTCGATATTCTTAGGTGTTTGGGATTTTTTTTTATGCAGAATTGGCGTATATTTGATTTTTTTCTTTGAATTGAAATTTTAACAAATATAAAGGGGACAACTTGGAGGGGGATGGAGACGTTGGCTAGATAAAACAATTCAGTGAATGTTACTCCAGGATTTGCAGTACATTTTAAGCAGATTGGAATGTATTGAGGTTATGTGGCACAACATTCTTATGCAAGTTATCAGGCAACAGTAACTTGTGGTACATGTATATCTGAGAAGAACGTCGAGAGAATTTGGTGGAATAGATGCATATTTTTTGGGCGGAGATAAAGCATCTAATTTTGCTTGCAACTTGAGCCACTTTTGTGTTTTGATCATAGTGAAGGAGGGTGTTTCTCTCTAGTTTTCTTGTTGCTGCAGGTGAACAAGCTCAATGATGATGGTAGTTTCAAGATGGGGGTTTCAATGAGCCATGTAGTGGGAGATGCCCAATCCTTCTGGGATTTCTTCAATTGTTGGGGAGAGCTGTGCATGGGCTTAACTTGGATGAGCCCATTCTGTCAATGCAGGTTTGCAGAAGAAGAGCAATAAAAAGGGAGGGCATTATGGGAGGAGGTCACATTAAGGAGAGCGTGCACCCTCAGCCTCAGGCTCTTCTGACCTCACCGTGAGCTTCTGCTAGAGCAGCATACTCCTTCAAGCGCCTCTCGGCACCTCTCTCCTCAAGTCAAGTCACTAAAGGTGACCGCCTCACTGCCACATCGAGGGGTTTAAATAACACGGAGAGATATCTACTAAAATCGGAGATCAACATGAGGAGAAGTAGAAGAACATAGCATCGTGAGGAGGCAATAGCAGTTAGCTGGATAAATAGACAGAGAAGGGGCTTATTAGAGTATGGAGTGCTGCTGAACAGGTAGCAAAGAAAGGAGGATTCCATTTTATCTTGAGGAAAACAAAAAGGGGTAGGCACTGAAAAACACATCACTCGGTTATGATGTTTGAGAGTTCTTGGCGGCAGAATAGTAAGGAGAACCGAGGGATCACCCAATTGATTCTTGAAGGAAGAGATAATCTGGAACGAGCTTTGAGAAGAGGGAGGGTGAATGTATGTATGGGAGTGTGAGTGCATGTGTGTGTTTGGGTGTAAGAGAAGTGTGAGTGAGAGAGAAAAAGAGGGGAAGAGTGTATGAGAAAGAGAGGAAGTTGGTGTGTGAGAAAGAAGAAAGGAAGAGAGTGAGTGTTAAGGTGTGTGCAAGGGAGAAATATTGAAGAGTGTGTGGGTGAAAGGTGGGAACAGGAAGAGTGAACTAAAGAGAGGAAGAGAAATAGAGCAAGTGGAACAAGAAAGCGTGAGTAAGGAGAAAGTGCGCTCAGAAGAGTAAGTCATTGTAAGTTGGTATTGAACAAGATTTGCATTTGAGGAAGGCGAGTGGACCGATTTCGAGTAATTTGGGGTGAAATACAAGTGTATATATGCATCTTTTTCCTTGGGCATTATAGCGCTTTCATTTTGGTGCGTTTGTCGGGGACTTATGAGCTAGTGCATAGCCATAAGAAAAATCCATTTTGAGATAATTGTGGGCTCTAGGTAATCCAAGTGGACCAATTGTGAGGGATTTGAGCAAATTAAGTCTCGTATAATCATTTTTTCCTGGGGCTTAGGAGCCTTTCAGTGCACTATTGCTAATACTTGAGCAAAACGTATCCCATGATGATGGCAAGGTGCATAACAACAATATTGCTTTCATTTCATTATCCATATCCATTTTTTGAGCCTATAACTAAGAGAATTTAGCATCAAACTCATTTAGATGAGCAGCAACACTATCTGTTTCCTTCATGCAAAGGTCATACAATTTTCTCATCAGATACACTTTATTTGATGTCGTTTCTTTTTTATATGTATTGCATAACTTCTTCCAAAGCTACTCTGCACTTTCACAGTCTAATACTATAAAGTAAACATTATCTACCAGGTGCAAGCGAATGGTAGACATGGCCATTTCATCTAACTCATCTCAATCATCTTCATCCATGTCAGCATGCTTTTTTGAAATCCCATTTACTGGCTTCCATTGCCTCCTTTGAATCAGCACATCTTTAATATGATTCATCCATAGAGCAAAGTTTGTTTCATCAAATTTTCGGATCTCAAAATGGTCTTTGCCCTGTAAGTTATAGCTCATGCTCGAAATAGTGGCACTAGACCCTGATCCGCCAGAAGTGTCCGAGACCTCTGATGCCATGATGGTGGAGAATTAAATGGAATGATAATGGAGCTAGAAGATGTTGATATATTTAGGTAGTGATGTGTGTGAACACTCTAGGACCGTCGGGGCACTTTTTTCCCTCTTTAGGAGGTTTTTTTCCCCCGGCTTGTATATACGCCTATTGCCCTAATGGGCTAATTATCTTTGTACATTCTCTAGTAATACATTCAGTATTGTGTGTTGTGCTCCAAGCTTATTCTTCTTCCTTGTGTTGTTCGCGTGCTTCCGCTGACATCTAACTCCAACAATTGGTATCAGAGCAGGTCGTCGCTTCATCTAGGGCACCGTCGACACTCCTCTGATTGCAGTCTCAGAATCGCACGAATTTTTGTGAGCATACTCAACGTGTTTTCGAGATCAAAACAGCTTTGTTGTGTGGTGTCGGGATCGCGATCTGAGCTCGTTTCGGCCTCCGAATGCACTATCATAGTGCTTGTGCAGACTATTTTGTCTTTTTGTGCCAAAGGTATATACCAGCTTTTGTTCATCAGTATAAGCATCTCAAAGTCTTCTACAGGTCTAGCGGAATTCATTTGGGCAGTTCTGATCAACTTTTTGAGATACAGTCAATTTTCTGCATCAAGGTATTTTAGACACCGGCCATGGCTGAAAGCAGTGATGTATTCCGTATGTTGGCTGTTGAGGATAAGTTGGATGGTACCAAATACCCGTTATGGGCTTATATGATGTGACATGTGTTGGTTGCAAAAGGACTGTGGAACATTGTGTAGCGTGTCGAAAAATGTCCTATCACACCTGCAACTGTTACAACTGCAGGTACTGAAGCTGATGCAGAAGGTGTCGAAGATGATGATATTCTGCATATTCTTGTTCGTGTTGTGGTTTCTGTTGCACCTACTGCGGAGCAGATTTGTTGGGATGGCAGAGATGCCCAGGCACATGCATTGATAGCTTTGTCTATCAAACGTGCCATTATTCCTCACATTCGCTCTAGAAGAACAACTAAGGATGCTTGGGATACACTTACCACATTGTACCAAGCTAGGAATGAGGCTCGTGCTGCTTACCTCCAAAAATAGTTGGAGAGTGAGCACATGAATGAAGGTGATTCTATGGACAGTTTCCTAACGAAGTTCAAAGACTTGAAGGAACAGTTGATATCTGCTGATGAGGTTATACCAGATAGCTCACTTATGCAGACCGTTTTGAATGGTCTTCCTGATTCATATCAGAGTTTTGCTTCTACTCTTCAGTTGATGATGAAAGGCAATCCGAATGCCTTATCATTCGAGGATTTAGTCTTTGTTCTGTTGCAGGAAGATCAGTCCAGGTAGAATAGGTCCATTATGCAAGTTGCAGATCAAGCTTTCTTGGCTAGTCAGAAGGGCAAAGGAAAATGGAGCTCTTCAACTAGTAAGCAGAAATCTGCTAATTCTGCATATTCGACGAAGGAAGATAAAGATGAGGAGAAATCAGAAAAGCAGAAACTGTTTTGTAAGTAGTGTAAAGGGAATGATCATATCATAAAGAACTATCCAAAACTGGCTGCTAAAGAGGCAAAGAAGAAAGAGGCTAGAATGGTTGTTGCAAAGGTCTCTCCACCAAAAATAGAGTCTGCTAATCTTGTGCAGGAAGAAGAATGGGCGTTTGTAACTATTGTCTGCAGTTTTGACCCATCTTCTCATGAGCAATGCATGTCTGTAGTAGACTCAGATGTTTGCCAGTATTTTGACAGTGGGGCGACCAAACATATTACCTCGCAGCACAGTTTCTTCTCTTCACTCGAGCCTGCCCCTATAGGGAATATTGTTACATGCACCAACAACTCCTCTTATCCTGTTATGGGAGTTGGTAAGATCATTTTGACTATTGTTGATGGTAGTTCTTTCACTTTGTCAGATGCTTTATTTATGCCAGGGATCAAGAAGAACCTATTATCAATTTCTGCATTAGCCAAGATTGGCTTGGTTGTGAAATTTGTTGATGACAGGTGTACAGTTCATGATCTTTCAAATGGCGATGTGATTATTGCTTCTGGCATTTTATGTCGTGGGTTGTATAAGCTCATAGACTATGAAAGATCAGTAAATGATTTGGCATGTGCAGTAAATGATTCTCAGGCTATGTACGATGCAAAGCTTTGGCATGCATGCTTTGGTCATCTGAATTTTGCTAGTTTGCTACGCCTGCAGAAATCTGAAATGGTGTCCCCTTTGCCCAAACTAGAGGCACTTGGAAAACATGTTTGTGAAGGCTGTATTTTGGGCAAAATGCAACATTCGTCCTTTCCAAAAGATGGTTCAGTTCGGGCTACTCAGAAATTGCAGCTTGTACATAGTGATGTATGTCGTCCTATGCAGACACCTTCTTTTGGGAATAATCTTTACTTCGTGACTTTCATCGATGATTTTTCCAGGCATGCATGGGTATATCCATTGAAGGCAAAGTCTGAAGTGTTCATGTGCTTCAAACAGTTTTTGGTTTTGGCTGAAAATCTATCAGCATGTAAAATGGGCACCCTCCGTTCGAATCTGTTGGAGTTAGATGTCTGCGGAAGCACACGAACAGCACAAGGAAGAAGAAGAAGCTTGGAGCACAACACACAAGACTGAGTGTATTACTAGAGAATGTACAAAGATAAGTAGCCCATTAGGGCAATAGGCGTATATACAACCCAGGGGAAAAAAACCTCCTAAAGAGGGAAAAAAGTGCCCCGACGGTCCTAGTGTGTTCACACACAACACTACCTAAATATATCAACAAATCCCCCCTGGGAATGATGCGGTGAACAAGGAGCTGGCACTCATGTATAAGGAAGTGCCAAGCTACGTGGAAATCACTCCACGAAAGGAAGTAAGCCCAAAGCTTTGCGGAAAGCTTCAAACTTCTCCCTAGGCAGAGCCTTCGTGAAAAGGTCTGCTATGTTCTCCTGCGTGGGCACATATGCCAAGCTGATCTCCCCAGCAAAGAACCTCTCCCTGACATAGTGATAATGCACCTCAATGTGCTTAGTGCGAGCATGGAACACAGGGTTCCTCGCAACTGGCAATGTGCTCTGACTGTCAGTGAAGATGGTGGTGGCAGAAGACTGGCCAACACCCAAATCATCCATAAGGCGTCTGAGCCACACACACTCAACAGTCGCTGTGAAAGCTACCCTATACTCAGCCTCACAACTGGAAGTGGCCACAGTAGGCTGCTTCTTGCTCAACCAAGATATACATGAGCTACCAAGCATGAAGCAAAAACCACTGGTGGACACACGAGTGTCATAGCAACCAGCCCAATCTGAGTCAGAAAAAGCATGTAAATCTGGCGGTAGTGATCCCCCCTTGGGATAAAACAACCCAAGTAGCTGAGTACCACTCAAGTAGCGAAAGATGCGCTTAACCGCCTTCCAATGCATGACTCCTGGACAATGCATAAACCTGCTCATCTGTGAGACAGCAAACTGAATATCTGGCCAAGTAATGCATAAATCAATCAAGCATCCAACAGCTTGCTGATAGAGAACAGCATCAAATGCATCTCCAGCATCATGAAGACTCAATCGTAAACCTGTCTCCATAGGAGTAGCAATAGGCTTACAATCTTCAAGGACAAAACACTGCAATAATTTGTCAATATATTTCGATTGACACAAAGCCATTCCACCATCAACGTGCATAAATTGAATGCCCAAATAATGATGCAAATGCCCCAAATCAGACATCTCAAATGAGGCATGCAAATCAGCCTTAAAATCAGCAATATGCTTCTCAATAGGACCAGTGAGCAGCATGTCATCAACATAGACAACAATGATCAGAAGCACATCATTAGCACGCTTAACATATAAGGTGCTTTCAGTTGGACTGTTCTCAAAACCATGTGCAATCAGATAGGCATGTATCTTCTCATACCAAGCACGTGGTGCTTGCTTTAAACCATATATTGCCATTTTTAACCTGCACACCTAGTTTTCATGCCCTTTCTGCACAAAGCCATGGGGTTGAAGAACATACACTTCTTCATGCAAGTCACCATTCAGAAATGCTGTTTTAATGTCCAATTGATGTACATTCCAACCATGATGGGCTGCAAGTGCACAAATGCTCCGAACAGTAGTCATACGGCATGTGGGTGCAAAGGTCTCATCAAAGTCAATGCCTCTTTCCTGCGCATAACCCTTTGCAACAAGCCTAGCCTTATACCTATCAACTGTACCATCAGGTTTACGCTTTAGCTTGTATACCCACTTAGTGCCAATGGCCTTCTTGCTAGGAGGCAAGTCACATAAAGACCATGTATCATTCTTCATTATAGCATCATATTCAGATTGCATAGCAGCCATCCAATTTTCTGAATTTTGTGCTTCATGAAAAGAAACAGGCTCATTCTCATCACAGAAACTAGACACAGCCATAGCATAACAATCTGATGCAAAGGAGGCACTATGAGAGCCTGAACGAGTATGATATGACAAAGGTGCATCTAATTTGTGTTGGAGCAGAACAATCATCAATAGTGATTATATGAAGATCAAAGTGAGAAGATATGTGGAAGAATGAAGATTACTTTCAGAGGAAGAAAATAGAATCAGAAATGTTTCTTTTGTATATTACTCTTGTAAATAGTTCAATGTATTTTGAAAAAGATGACGAGTTAGACTCGTATATATATCTATAGATACGTATTCATAAAGAGAGAGAGTGATATAGATCAGATAGAGAAGAATAGGTGAAGAGGTGATGAACATTGTATGTATCATCAACCATATGTATGAAAAGTAATGAAGAAGAAAATGTTGTAGAATTCTGCGCGTCGATCTTCTTTCCCATTCTCCTTCTGTGTTTAATCTTTTGAGAAATCCTTTTGCATGTGTCTAAGTCCATAGCTAATCTATCTATGGCTAGAATTTGAGAGATTAATTTCAATCAGGCTGTGAGAATTTTGATTAGGAACATTCATATGTAAGAATGTTCTAAGAGTCGAAAAATCTGGCGCACATTTCATCTTCAAAGAAATGGTCAGTGCTCAGTCCACAGTGTAAAGTTTTACACAAATGAGGGCTCAAAATCTAAGTTGGAAGGTAAGCCGTCTATGGCTAGAAGATCTTGATCAAACGGGTTCAGAGTTGGGAGAACCAGTGCTAAGAAGTTGCAGGTGTCAAAGTCGCCATTGCAGAGAAGTACTTTCAGACATAGGTAAAGTGTTTCACACATTTCTCAGTGTGTACTTAATTTTTTTGAGAGATTTAACTTGGCAAAGTTGCGCAACCTTAAGGCGAAGTGTTGTGCAAAGTTTTATCAAAAACTTTACAGGATTGATTAGTCAATGAGTGACTAATCTGCAGCAGACTTTTCTGAAGAAACTGAATTTTTCAGAATAATCAATTTCCTGATAATTTGGTGAAGATTCTCTAAATTAGGTGGAGTCTAAAGTTGATCTTGATATAGAGGTGATCTAAATTCAAGGTCAACTTGTTCTTTTGGAGATTAACACTCTCCATCAGTGGTATCAGAGCAGGTTTTGTCAAAATTGAGAAGAAGAAGACTCCGACTATTGCAGAAGTACAAATCTTTACATTTTGAAGGTGCAAAAGGGTAAAGGTTGAAGAAAGATTGAAGGAAGACATACAAAGAGCATCAAAAGGATCAGAAGGAGCAACATTCGAAGTAAAGGTACATTCATTATCTGTAAAGGTTAAAGTTTTGAGACTACAGGTGAAGCAAGGATGGGAGATAGTCTCCAAATTGAAAAGTTGGATAGAGAGAACTATCCTGCATGGTCTATGAGGATGGAAGCTCACCTTATGAGCAAAGATCTGATAGGATACATCACAGGAGATGAAGAAAAGCCAGAATTCAGAGATCCTAGTGTTCCAACTAGGGAGGAGCTTGCAGATTTGAAGAATTGGATGAAGAAGGATGCTCAAGCAAGAAGCATCATCTACATGGCAATCAATGACTATTTGCTTCCTCACATTAGAGGACTTGAGAGTGCTTGTGACATTTGGAATGCTTTGGAGGAGCATTTCCAAAATACAACCAAATCAAGAAAGGCTTCACTATGGGCAGAGTTTACTACCTTCAAGAAAAAGGCCTCACAATCAATCTCTGATTATGTGACAAAGATGAAGGACATTGCAGACTCTCTAGGTGCAGTGGATGAAGATATTGAAGAAGACAAATTGGTAAGACAAATACTTACAGGGCTAAGAGGAGATGAGAAGTGGAAGCCCTTCATTTTATCTACAGAACTTTCATTAGATCACTTTACTCCTGATTTGAATCAATTGTTAGGTCATATGCTAACTTTTGAGAATGATGTCAAAGGAGATGTTGATAAGAGTGCAGGTCATGCAATGTATTCTAAAGACAAGAAGAAAGCCAACAAAGGAAAGCAACAATCAGGTGAAGAAGAAGGTACTTCAAACCAAGCAAACTTCATAAGAGGAAAAGGAAGTGGCAGAAGTAGAGGAAGAGGCAGAAATAACAAAGATAATGCAAGAGCTTGTTGGATATGTGGTAAGACCAATCATCTATCTCATGATTGTTGGCACAATAATCAAAACAATGGTAATTATCAAAACTTTAATCAAAGAGCAAGAAGTGGTAGATTTCAGAGAGGAAATTTCAGAGGTAGAGGTGGTAGGAATTCTTTTGGAAGAGGTGGTGGAAGAAACTTCCAAAGTCAATCCTATAATAACACCTACTACAACTATGCATCAGATCAAAAGGAGGACTCGACTCTCATTATGAATACATGTGAAACTTCACATGAGGACATGAGAGTGTTTTATATTGATTCAGGATGTAGTAATCATTTGAGTGGAAATATTGCTTTGATGACTGACCTAGATCATAATGCAATTAATCATACAGTTCAGACAGGTGATAATACAAAGCATAAGGTAAAGTCAATTGGTTCAGTCAAGGCTAAGGATGGGAGCACTCTTCTGAGTAAGGTACTTTATGTTCCCACAATTCCAAAGAATTTGATCAGTGTAGGTCAAATTGTTGAAAAAGGTTATGAGGTAAGGTTTACCAATGATGGAGTTTATGTGGAAGACCCTAGTCAAGGATATAAACAAGTTGTTGCAGGAAAGAAAGAAGGAAGGCTCTTCACATTGAAGGTACAAGGAAATGTTGGACATGCTATGTTCACATATGGAGAGCAGAAGGTGTCAGAATTGGATCTTTGGCACAAAAGACTTGGACACTTTAATGAAAGAGGTATCAAAGAAATGATTAACAATGATTCAGTGCTTGGAATGCCTAACATTGCAGGTCAACACATGACATACAGATGTGAGGCATGTCAATTAGGTAAGGCTCATAAGCAATCCTATTCCAAGCATGGATTTATGTATTCAGAAAGACTTGAATTGGTGCATACAGATGTGTGGGGTCCTTCAAAGGACTTTAGTATAAATGGTTCAAGATATTATGTCATATATGTTGATGATGCTACCAGGTGGATCACAATTTATGTGGTTAAAGAAAAGTCAGAAGTGTTTAATACATTTAAACACTATCATGCATATGCAGAAAGGATTACAAGTCAAAAGTTGAAGAGACTAAGGTCAGATGGAGGGGGAGAGTATTTTTCAAATGAGTTCAATGATTATTTGTGGAATGCAGGTATAAAGAGAGAAGTTACTTGCAGGTACTCTCCTCAACAAAATGGGGTAGCAGAAAGAAGAAATAGGACTCTTGTTGAGTTTGCAAGGTCCATGATGAAAGAGAAGAATTGCCCAAATTATTTGTGGGCTGAGGCTGTTAATACAGCTACATATTTGGTTAATAGATTGCCTTGTAAAGCTTTGCAGGGTATGACACCATATGAAGCTTGGTGGGGTAAGAAACCTACCTTGGATCATTGCAGAATATTTGGATGCTTGGCATATGCATATGTGCCATCTCAATTGAGGCATAAGTTGGAGCCTAAGGCAGAGAAGTATGTATTCATTGGTTATGATGATAAGCAAATGGGATACAGGTTGTGGAGTCCATCCACAAAGCAATTTATTGTATCCAAGGATGTTACATTTGATGAGCAAGGTACTTGGTATGCAGGTAAATATAATGTACATGCAGATGATGAAGAAGTAGTGGATCAAAGAAAAGGTAAAGCAAAGATTCAATTACTTGATGAAAGTGAGAGTAATGAAGTGCAGATTGAAGTTGAAGAGAGGCCAAGGTTTGATCCAGAATGTGATGAACCAGAGACCTCAAGAAGTGCAGAAGTTAGGAGATCATCTAGGCACAAATGGCAACCTACAAGGTATAGCTATGACACTTCATTCTTGACTACTAAAGATTATGCTTATTTGGTAAAAGCGGATGAAGACCCTTCTACATATGAAGAGGCCAAAGGGAAGAAGAATTGGGAAGATGCTATGCAAGAGGAGTATGATGCATTGATAGAGAATCAAACATGGGATTTGGTTCCTAAACCTAATAGTCAGAAGATTATTGGATGTAAGTGGGTTTACAAAACAAAGAGATTTGCAGATGGAAGTGTGTCTAGGTACAAAGCTAGACTTGTTGTGAAAGGATATGCACAGACATATGGAGTGGATTATGATGAGACATATAGTCCTGTGGCAAAGATGACAACCATCAGGACACTCATAGCAATTGCTGCTTGTAAAGGTTGGAAGTTATCTCAATTAGATGTCAAAAATGCTTTCTTGAATGGTTACATTTCAGATGAAGTCTACATGGAGCAACCAGATGGGTTCAAAGACCAAGTGAGTCCAAATTATGTGTGTAAGCTCAAGAGAGCTTTGTATGGGTTGAAGCAAGCCCCAAGGGCTTGGAATTATAGGCTTGTAAAATTCTTGAATGATCTTGGATTTCAAGCATCAAAGGCAGATAGTAGCTTACTAGTCAAAGCAAGTGAAGATGGGTTCATTTATGTGTGTATTTATGTTGATGACATAATACTTACAGGAACAGATGATAAGGGGATACAAATGATCAAGAAGCAGATGGAGAAAGAGTTCAAAATCAGTGATTTGGGGAACCTATCATTCTTCTTGGGAATGGAGATTTCTTATACTCAACATGGAGTATATGTGACCCAAGAAAGGTATCTTAAAAATTTGCTAACCAAATTTAAAATGGAAGATTGCAGGGTTGCACCTACACCTTTGGAAGTGAATCATAAATTGTCTAGGTTTGGAGGAGAAGAGTTCAGAGATATGAAACTCTATCAAAGTTTGGTTGGTAGCTTGATTTATGCTACATTGACAAGGCCTGACTTGTCATATGCAGTTGGTGTGCTTTCACAATTCATGCATTGTCCTAGAAAGGAACATTGGATTGCAGGACAAAGAGTACTTAGGTACATCAAGGGTACACTCAAAGAAGGGTTGTACTATGGGTTTACTTCAGATACAAGAATCAAGATATATAGTGATGCAGATTGGGCAGGTAATGTGGATGATAGAAGATCAACACATGGATACTTGTGCTATGTAGGAGACAAATTGATTTCATGGTGTTCCAAGAAGCAACATACAGTTGCTTTGTCATCTACAGAAGCAGAATATAAAGGTATGGTGGAAGCTGCAAAAGAGGTAATATGGCTAAAGACACTTTTGAAAGTTTTTGATGTGATTCAGAGTACTCCTATTATTTGTGGAGACAATATGAGTTCATTATACTTGGCAGCTAATCCTGTATTTCATGCTAGAACTAAGCATATTGAAATACAGTATCATTTTCTGAGAGAGAAGGTCATTGAGAAGGAAATTGAAGTCATACACACCCCTACAAAAGATCAACTTGCAGATATGATGACTAAAAGTTTGGATGGACCTAAGTTGCAGAGGTTTAAAGATATGGCAGGAATAAAGAAGATGCAGGTAATCACAATTGAAGATTGAGGGGGAGTTGTTGGAGCAGAACAATCATCAATAGTGATTATATGAAGATCAAAGTGAGAAGATATGTGGAAGAATGAAGATTACTTTCAGAGGAAGAAAATAGAATCAGAAATGTTTCTTTTGTATATTACTCTTGTAAATAGTTCAATGTATTTTGAAAAAGATGACGAGTTAGACTCGTATATATATCTATAGATACGTATTCATAAAGAGAGAGAGTGATATAGATCAGATAGAGAAGAATAGGTGAAGAGGTGATGAACATTGTATGTATCATCAACCATATGTATGAAAAGTAATGAAGAAGAAAATGTTGTAGAATTCTGCGCGTCGATCTTCTTTCCCATTCTCCTTCTGTGTTTAATCTTTTGAGAAATCCTTTTGCATGTGTCTAAGTCCATAGCTAATCTATCTATGGCTAGAATTTGAGAGATTAATTTCAATCAGGCTGTGAGAATTTTGATTAGGAACATTCATATGTAAGAATGTTCTAAGAGTCGAAAAATCTGGCGCACATTTCATCTTCAAAGAAATGGTCAGTGCTCAGTCCACAGTGTAAAGTTTTACACAAGTGAGGGCTCAAAATCTAAGTTGGAAGGTAAGCCGTCTATGGCTAGAAGATCTTGATCAAACGGGTTCAGAGTTGGGAGAACCAGTGCTAAGAAGTTGCAGGTGTCAAAGTCGCCATTGCAGAGAAGTACTTTCAGACATAGGTAAAGTGTTTCACACATTTCTCAGTGTGTACTTAATTTTTTTGAGAGATTTAACTTGGCAAAGTTGCGCAACCTTAAGGCGAAGTGTTGTGCAAAGTTTTATCAAAAACTTTACAGGATTGATTAGTCAATGAGTGACTAATCTGGAGCAGACTTTTCTGAAGAAACTGAATTTTTCAGAATAATCAATTTCCTGATAATTTGGTGAAGATTCTCTAAATTAGGTGGAGTCTAAAGTTGATCTTGATATAGAGGTGATCTAAATTCAAGGTCAACTTGTTCTTTTGGAGATTAACACTCTCCATCAATTTGCTGTCATGCAAAGTCTGCACCAGCCATTTTGGCATAGTTTTTGCCTGCTCAATATCAGCTCTCTCATCAACAAGTGCATCATGTAAATCTACATCAGAAATGGAATGATCTACATCATCATATGAAACCTGCAAAGGCTGAGAAGTTGCCTCATTAGGACCAGCACTAGACTGTCCACCTGTAAAAAGAGGCATCAAAGTATCATACATGTCTTTGGAGCTAACAGATGTCTCCTTAGTACATGAAAGCAATGGCTGAATAGCATCTTCCACATAGACACATCACTGCTAACCAAATTGCATTTAGTCTGTGGATGATACAAATGATAGCCTTTAATTTCAGAACTGTACCCAACAAAAATACATTTTATTGCGTTATCATCCAATTTTCTGCGATGTTGTTCAGGCACTAGTGCATATGCCAAACAACCAAAAACACGCAAATGAGAAACAGATGGCTTGGGGTCATGCCAAGCCTCATAAGGAGTGATAGACTGCAGCGCTTTAGTGGGACACATGTTCAGTACATATGCTACACACATGACAGCCTCAAGCTAGAAACTATGTGGTAAAGCCTAACTCTTGACCATACACCTCCTCATCTCCATGAGTGACCTGTTCTTCCGTTCAGCAACTCCATTCTGTTGAGGTGTATACGGCACTCTACACTGGTGTTTTATCCCACGTTCAGTCAGAAATGCATTAAAATTAGAAGACATATATTCCCCCCCTCGATCAGAACGGAGGGTGCCCATTTTACATGTTGACAGATTTTCAACCAAAACCAAAAACCGTTTGAATCACAAAAACACTTCGGACTTTGCCTTCAATGGATATACCCATGCATGCCTAGAAAAATCATCAATGAAAGTCATGAAGTAAAGATAGTTTCCAAAAGAAGGTGTCTGCATAGGACTAGAGACATTACTATGTACAAGATGCAATTTCTGCGTAGCCCGAACTGAACCATCTTTTGGAAAGGAGGAACGCTGCATTTTTCCCAAAATACAGCCTTCACATACATGTTTTCCATATCAGATTTCTGCAGGCGTAGCAAACTAGCAAAATTCAGATGACCAAAGTGTGCATGCCAAAGCTTTGCATCTGACATAGCCTGAGAATCATGAAACTGCACATGCCGAATCATTCACAGATCTTTCATAGTCTATGAGCTTATACAGCCCATGACATAAAATGCCAGAAGCAATGATCACATCGCCATTTGACAGATCATGAACTGTACACCTGTCATCAACAAATTTCACAACCAAGCCAATCTTGGCTAATGCAGAAACTGATAACAGGTTCTTTTTTATCCCTGGCACAAATAAAGCATCTGACAAGGTGAAAGAACTACCATCAGCAGTGGTCAGAATGATCTTACCAACTCCCATAACAGGATAAGAGGAGTTGTTGGCGCATGTGACAGTATTCCCTGTAGGAGGAGGCTCAAGTGAAGAGAAGAAACTGCGCTGTGAGGTAATATGTTTGGTCGCCCCATTGTCAAAGTACCAAACATCTGAGTCCACTGCAGACATGCACTGCTCATGAGAAGATGTCAAACCTGCAAACAGTAGTAAACACCCATTCTTCTTCCTGCACAAGATTAGCAGACTCTCTTTTTGGTGTAGAGGCTTCTGCAAAAACCATTCCAGCCTCCTTTTTCTTTGCCTCTTTTGTAGCCAGTTTTGGACAGTTCTTTATGATATGATCATTCCCTTTACAGTACTTGCAAAACAATTTCTGCTTTTCTGATTTCTTCTCATCTTTATCCTGGTTCTTCGAATGTGCAGCATTTGCAGATTTCTGCTTACTAGTAGAAGAGCTCCATTTTCCTTTGCCCTTCTGACTAGCCAAGAAAGCTTGATCTGCAACACACATAATGGACCTGTTCTGCCTGGACTGATCTTCCTGCAACAGAACAGAGACTAACTCCTCAAATGATAAGGCATTCGGATTGCCTTTCATCATCAGCCGAAGAGTAGAAGCAAAACTCTGATATGAATCAGGAAGACCATTCAGAACGGTCTGCACAAGTGAGCTATCTGGTATAACCTCATCAGTAGAAATCAATTGTTCCTTCAAATCTTTGATCTTCGTTAGGAAATTGTCCATAGAATCACCTTCATTCATGTGCTCACTCTCCAACTGTTTTCGGAGGTAAGCAACACGAGCCTCATTCCTAGCTTGGTACAATGTGGTAAGTGTATCCCAAGCATCCCTAGCTGTTCTGCAAGAACGAATATGAGGAATAATGGCACGTTTGACAGACAAAGCTATCAATGCATGTGCATGGGCATCTCTGCCATCCCAACGAATCTGCTCTGCAGTAGGTGCAACAGAAACAGCAGCACGAACATGAATCTGCACAATATCATCTTCGACACCATCTTCATCAGCTCCAGCACCTGTATTCGCAGTACCTGTTGTTACAGGTGTAATAGGACATCTTTCAACACTCTGCACAATGTTCCACAATCCTTTTGCAACCAATACATGTCGCATCATATAAGCCCATAATGGGCAATTGGTACCATCCAACTTATCCTCAACAGCCAACATACGGAATACACCACTGCTTTCAGCCATGGCCGGTGACTAAAATACCTTGATGTAGAAAATTGACTGTATCTCAAAAATTTGAACAGAACTGCCAAGACGAGTTCTGCTAAACATGCAGCAGACTTTGAGATGCTTATACTGGCGAACAGAAACAGGTATATACCTTTGGCACAAAAAGATGAAATAGCCTGCACAAGCGCTGCGATAGTGCGTTCGGAGGCCGAAACGAGCTCAGATCGTGATTTTGGCACCACAAAGCGAAGATGTTTTAATCTCTAAAACACCCTGAGTATGCTCACCTTATTTTGTGCAAATTTGAGACTGCAAACGGAGGAGTGTCGACGGTGCCCTAGATGAAGCAACGACCTGCTCTGATACCAATTGTTGGAGTTAGATGTCTACGGAAGCACACGAACAGCACAAGGAAGAAGAAGAAGCTTGGAGCACAACACACAAGACTGAGTGTATTACTAGAGAATGTACAAAGATAAGTAGCCCATTAGGGCAATAGGCGTATATACAAGCCAGGGGAAAAAAACCTCCTAAAGAGGGAAAAAAGTGCCCCGGTGGTCCTAGTGTGTTCACACACATCACTACCTAAATATATCAACATGATTGAGGGGGGGAATATATGTCTTCTTATTTTAATGCATTTCTGGCTGAACATGGGATAAAACACCAGTGTACAATGCCGTATAAACCTCAACAGAATGGAGTTGTTGAACAAAAGAATAGGTCACTCATGGAGATGGGGAGGTGTATGGTCAAGAGTCAGGCTTTACCACATAGTTTCTGGCTTGAGGTTGTCATGTGTGCAGCATATGTACTGAACAGGCATCCCACTAAAGCGTTGTAGTCTATCACTCCATATAAGGCTTGGCATGACCATATGCCATCTATTGCTCATCTGCCTGTTTTGGTTGTTTGGCATATGCATTAGTGCCTGAAAAACATCGCAGAAAATTGGATGATAAAGCAGTAAAATGTATTTTTGTTGGGTACAGTTCTGAAAGTAAAGGTTATCGTCTGTATCATCCACAGACTAAATGCATTCTGGTTATCCGTGATGTTGTTTTTGTGGAGGATGCTATTCAGCCATTGTTTTCATGTACTAAGGAGACATCTATTAGCTCCAAAGACATGTATGATACTTTGCTGCCTCTTTTTACAGGTGGACAGTCTAGTGCTGGTCCTAATGAGGCAACTTCTCAGCCTTTGCAGGTTTCATGTGATGATGCAGATCATTCCATTTTTTATGCAGATTTACATGATGCACTTATTGATGAGAGAGTTAATATTGAGCAGGCAATAACTATGCCAAAATGGCTGGTGCAGACCTTGCGTGATAGCAAATTAGATGCACCTCTGTCATATCGTACTCGATCAGGCTCTCATAGTGCCTCTTTTGCATCAGATTGCTATGCTATGGCTGCATCTAGTCTATGTGATGAGACTGGGCCTGTTTCGTTTGATGAAACACAAAATTCAAAAAATTGGATGGATGCTATGTAATCTGAATATGATGCAATAATGAAGAATGGTACTTGGTCTTTATGTGACTTGCCTCCTAGCAAGAAGGCCATTGGCACTAAGTGGGTATACAAGCTGAAGCATAAACCTGATGGTACAGTTGATGGGTACAAAGCTAGGCTTGTTGCAAAGGGTTATACACAGGAAAGAGGCATTGATTTTGATGAGACCTTTGCACCTACATGCCGTATGACCACTGTTCAGAGCATCTGTGCACTTGCAGCCCATCATGGTTGGAATGTACATCAGTTGGACATTAAAAGAGCATTTTTGAATGGTGACTTGCATGAAGAAGTGTAAGTTTTTCAGCCCCACGGCTTTGTGCAGAAAGGGCATGAAAACCAGGTGTGCAGGTTAAAGAAGGCATTATATGGTTTAAAGCAAGCACCACATGCTTGGTACGAGAAGATACATGCCTATCTGATTGCACATGGTTTTGAGAACAGTCCAACTGAAAGCACCTTATATGTTAAGCGTGCTAATGATGTGCTTCTGATCATTGTTGTCTATGTTGACGACATGCTGCTCACTGCTCCTATTGAGAAGCATATTGCTGATTTTAAGGCTGATTTGCATGCCTCATTTGAGATGTCTGATTTGGGGCATTTGCATCATTATTTGGCCATTCAATTTATGCACGTTGATGGAATGGCTTTGTGTCAAACGAAATATATTGACACATTATTGTAGCATTTTGGCCTTGAAGACTGTAATCCTATTGCCACCCGTATGGAGACAGGTTTACGATTGAGTCTTCATGATGTTGGAGATGCATTTGATGCTATTCTCTATCGGCAGGCTGTTGAATGCTTGATTTACTTATGCATTGCTCGGCCAGATATTCAGTTTGCTGTCTCAAAGATGAGCAGGTTTATGCATTGCCCAGGAGTCAAGCATTGGCAGGCGGTTAAGCGTATCTTCACTACTTGAGTGGTACTCGGCTACTTGGGTTGTTTTATCCCAAGGGGGGATCACTACCGCGAGATTTGCATGCTTTTTCTGACTCTGATTGGGTTGGTTGCTATGACACTCGTGTGTCCACTAGTGGCTTTTGCTTCATGCTTGGTAGCTCATGTATATCTTGGTTGAGCAAGAAGTAGCCTACAATGGCCACTTCCAGTTGTGAGGTTGATTATAGGGCAGCTTTCACAGTGACGGTTGAGTGTGTGTGGCTCAAATGCCTTATGGCTGATTTGGGTGTTGGTCAGTCTTCTGCCACCACCATATTCACTGACAGTCAGAGCGCATTGGCAGTTGCGAGGAACCCTGTGTTCTATGCTTGCACTAAGCACATTGAGGTGCATTATCATTATGTCAGGGAGAGGTTCTCTACTGGGGAGATCAGCTTGGCATATGTGCCCACGCAGGAGAACATTGTAGACCTTTTCACGAAGGCTCTGCCTAGGGAGAAGTTTGAAGCCTTTCGCAAAGCTTTGGGCTTACTTCCTTTTGTGGAGTGATTTCCACATAGCTTGGCACTTCCTTATACATGAGTGCCAGCTACTTGTTCACTGCATCACTTCCAGGGGGGATTTGTTGATATATTTAGATAGTGATGTGTGTGAACACTCTAGGACCATCGGGGCACTTTTTTTCCCTCTTTAGGAGGTTCTTTTCCCCCGGCTTGTATATGCACCTATTGCCCTAATGGGCTACTTATCTTTGTACATTCTCTAGTAATACATTCAGTATTGTGTGTTGTGCTCCAAGCTTCTTCTTCTTCCTTGTGTTGTTCGCGTGCTTCCGTAGACATCTAACTCCAACAGAAGAGTCCAAACACCAACGAATAAGTGTGTCAAGGAGTAAATCAAAACCAAAAATCTGGCAAACTTTTGCCAGAGTGTCCTTACAAAATGAGCATATGACCAGTGTCAAAATATCATAAAACTGCAAGTACTGACATGTTTACCTGCATAGTGAATCACTGACTCCACTGCATATAATCAACTACCCAATAGAAGCCAACAAGGCTTATTAAGCACCTATGAACAACTATCATACATCTCCTATGGCAAGACTAGGTAAGTCTTCCACCTACATCACCAAAGAGACCCCGACATCTAGGTGTCTCCCAATTAAGAAAACCTCACCACGACCCTCTTTATCAAACATAAAAGGCTTTATGCAAAAAACGTAACCGTTATATCAATGACCACATGGATGTATATAAGTGGTATCCACAAAAGCATACATGGTGTGTATGTGCTCAATATATGCAGTAAAATGACACTAAAAAGGCATAATGCATAGCCTAAACACTAGCCAAAACACCTGCAAGTGTCTGTCAACTCTGATGTTTTAGGCTCAAAAAACCTGCATAAATTTGCAGCAACTGCTCCCACCAAAACTGAAAACCTTTAGAGAAACCTGTAGTTTTATGAGCGTGGTTGAAAACACATCCCCAAAGGTTGATATTGATTGTCGAAGAATTACAAAAAACAATCTTCTTGATGTTCTTGGACCTGTGTGAAGAGAACTATGTGTGAAAGTACTCCAAAATGGCTCCCAACACCACAAAAATGCTTCAAAAATGGGCTTTGAAACAAAAGTATGAAGCTTTGAGGGACTAAAACATGTTCAATGTGATGTTAACCTTAGTCTTTCCCCTTCTTTAGACACCACAAGAGTGTAGCTTAGTGGCAAGAGATTGCCACGGTTAAGCGAGCTCCGGGGGAATAGTACTAGGATGGGTGACCTCCCCAGAAGTACTTGGAATCTCTATCTTCCTGGATCGTTGAGGTCCTCCCTCGCACGCAGCCAACGGTGACTTCAGTAACTCAGATGACAAGGTATGCCAAGGTCTATGCCTTGGTTTTTGCCTTAGCCATAAGCCTTGGAGAAAGCTGGGGGGAGGTGGGGGGTGCTTGCTTCACTCGCACAAAAGGAGCAAAACTTTTGCATCGAAATGCTCTGATATCAGTGAAGTATTTTGATGGCTATACACCACGGTGCACTCTCCTTCTTGAGAGCTCCACGATGATATCCTTGAAGTAGAAAACTGAGCTCCTAATGCCGCACACAGCACTCCGCACAGAGGCTGCAGAATACATAGAAAAACACAGTCCACAGGGAGACCAAGATAGACTTCTTAGGTCTTACAAATGCGGTCGAACTTAGAGTCTGTGACTGACCAGGCCACTATGTGTTTTATTAAAGAACATATACAAAGAAGTATCCGGTGGCCATTTGGCCTTTCACATGGACACTAACGGTAACATGAAGGTCATTAATACAAAACTTACCTTTTTTATAATAGGTATAGTAGTATTACTCTAAAAGATGGTACGTAGGAGCTACGACAAGTCGATAGAATCATTTCCTTGATTGTTTGCTGGGTAGCAAGGGTAAAGCTTTAAGTCTGTTCATTTTGACACATTAAATTTTAGGAAAGAAAGGGAACCATTTTTATTGAAAAGTTAAGCTTAACCCATCTGCACATGCAGATGAGAAAGGTAGATCATGGTGGATAATCATATGTTTGCCTACGCATATGAAAAGGGATATAAATTTTTTGCACAAGAGACTTGGGAGGTGAGAGATCTTTGTTGCGACTGATTATATGCATTCAAGGATTATCCATTGCTAGAAATTGCATTGGCGAGGGCTTGTGTGCATTCAAGGAGGGATTAAAGCCCGTATCAGCACTTGAGAAGGAGAAGGAAATTGAAGTGCTTGCATAATTGATGAGGCATGATGATCGCATTGCTATGGTGTGCTTATGTAGAGGAGGAGTTCTTTAGAGGATTAAATATATTGACACATTATTGTAGCATTTTGGCCTTGAAGACTGTAATCCTATTGCCACCCGTATGGAGACAGGTTTATGATTGAGTCTTCATGATGTTGGAGATGCATTTGATGCTATTCTCTATCGGCAGGCTGTTGGATGCTTGATTTACTTATGCATTGCTCGGCCAGATATTCAGTTTGCTGTCTCAAAGATGAGCAGGTTTATGCATTGCCCAGGAGTCAAGCATTGGCAGGCGGTTAAGCGTATCTTTCACTACTTGAGTGGTACTCGGCTACTTGGGTTGTTTTATCCCAAGGGGGGATCACTACCGCGAGATTTGCATGCTTTTTCTGACTCTGATTGGGTTGGTTGCTATGACACTCGTGTGTCCACTAGTGGCTTTTGCTTCATGCTTGGTAGCTCATGTATATCTTGGTTGAGCAAGAAGTAGCCTACAATGGCCACTTCCAGTTGTGAGGTTGAGTATAGGGCAGCTTTCACAGTGACGGTTGAGTGTGTGTGGCTCAAACGCCTTATGGCTGATTTGGGTGTTGGTCAGTCTTCTGCCACCACCATATTCACTGACAGTCAGAGCGCATTGGCAGTTGCGAGGAACCCTGTGTTCTATGCTTGCACTAAGCACATTGAGGTGCATTATCATTATGTCAGGGAGAGGTTCTCTACTGGGGAGATCAGCTTGGCATATGTGCCCACGCAGGAGAACATTGTAGACCTTTTCACGAAGGCTCTGCCTAGGGAGAAGTTTGAAGCCTTTCGCAAAGCTTTGGGCTTACTTCCTTTTGTGGAGTGATTTCCACATAGCTTGGCACTTCCTTATACATGAGTGCCAGCTACTTGTTCACTGCATCACTTCCAGGGGGGATTTGTTGATATATTTAGATAGTGATGTGTGTGAACACTCTAGGACCATCGGGGCACTTTTTTTCCCTCTTTAGGAGGTTCTTTTCCCCCGGCTTGTATATGCGCCTATTGCCCTAATGGGCTACTTATCTTTGTACATTCTCTAGTAATACATTCAGTATTGTGTGTTGTGCTCCAAGCTTCTTCTTCTTCCTTGTGTTGTTCGCGTGCTTCCGTAGACATCTAACTCCAACAGAAGAGTCCAAACACCAACAAATAAGTGTGTCAAGGAGTAAATCAAAACCAAAAATCTGGCAAACTTTTGCCAGAGTGTCCTTACAAAATGAGCATATGACCAGTGTCAAAATATCATAAAACTGCAAGTACTGACATGTTTACCTGCATAGTGAATCACTGACTCCACTGCATATAATCAACTACCCAATAGAAGCCAACAAGGCTTATCAAGCACCTATGAACAACTATCATACATCTCCTATGGCAAGACTAGGTAAGTCTTCCACCTACATCACCAAAGAGACCCCGACATCTAGGTGTCTCCCAATTAAGAAAACCTCACCACGACCCTCTTTATCAAACATAAAAGGCTTTATGCAAAAAACGTAACCGTTATATCAATGACCACATGGATGTATATAAGTGGTATCCACAGAAGCATACATGGTGTGTATGTGCTCAATATATGCAGTAAAATGACACTAAAAAGGCATAATGCATAGCCTAAACACTAGCCAAAACACCTGCAAGTGTCTGTCAACTCTGATGTTTTAGGCTCAAAAAACCTGCATAAATTTGCAGCAACTGCTCCCACCAAAACTGAAAACCTTTAGAGAAACCTGTAGTTTTATGAGCGTGGTTGAAAACACATCCCCAAAGGTTGATATTGATTGTCGAAGAATTACAAAAAACAATCTTCTTGATGTTCTTGGACCTGTGTGAAGAGAACTATGTGTGAAAGTACTCCAAAATGGCTCCCAACACCACAAAAATGCTTCAAAAATGGGCTTTGAAACAAAAGTATGAAGCTTTGAGGGACTAAAACATGTTCAATGTGATGTTAACCTTAGTCTTTCCCCTTCTTTAGACACCACAAGAGTGTAGCTTAGTGGCAAGAGATTGCCACGGTTAAGCGAGCTCCGGGGGAATAGTACTAGGATGGGTGACCTCCCCAGAAGTACTTGGAATCTCTATCTTCCTGGATCGTTGAGGTCCTCCCTCGCACGCAGCCAACGGTGACTTCAGTAACTCAGATGACAAGGTATGCCAAGGTCTATGCCTTGGTTTTTGCCTTAGCCATAAGCCTTGGAGAAAGCTGGGGGGAGGTGGGGGGTGCTTGCTTCACTCGCACAAAAGGAGCAAAACTTTTGCATCGAAATGCTCTGATATCAGTGAAGTATTTTGATGGCTATACACCACGGTGCACTCTCCTTCTTGAGAGCTCCACGATGATATCCTTGAAGTAGAAAACTGAGCTCCTAATGCCGCACACAGCACTCCGCACAGAGGCTGCAGAATACATAGAAAAACACAGTCCACAGGGAGACCAAGACAGACTTCTTAGGTCTTACAAATGCGGTCGAACTTAGAGTCTGTGACTGACCAGGCCACTATGTGTTTTATTAAAGAACATATACAAAGAAGTATCCGGTGGCCATTTGGCCTTTCACATGGACACTAACGGTAACATGAAGGTCATTAATACAAAAGTTACCTTTTTTATAATAGGTATAGTAGTATTACTCTAAAAGATGGTACGTAGGAGCTACGACAAGTCGATAGAATCATTTCCTTGATTGTTCGCTGGGTAGCAAGGGTAAAGCTTTAAGTCTGTTCATTTTGACACATTAAATTTTAGGAAAGAAAGGGAACCATTTTTATTGAAAAGTTAAGCTTAACCCATCTGCACATGCAGATGAGAAAGGTAGATCATGGTGGATAATCATATGTTTGCCTACGCATATGAAAAGGGATATAAATTTTTTGCACAAGAGACTTGGGAGGTGAGAGATCTTTGTTGCGACTGATTATATGCATTCAAGGATTATCCATTGCTAGAAATTGCATTGGCGAGGGCTTGTGTGCATTCAAGGAGGGATTAAAGCCCGTATCAGCACTTGAGAAGGAGAAGGAAATTGAAGTGCTTGCATAATTGATGAGGCATGATGATCGCATTGCTATGGTGTGCTTATGTAGAGGAGGAGTTCTTTAGAGGATTAAATATCAAACTTCGATCATTGTCATATGGAGGGGGATTAGTGTTGACTAATAATTGATAATGAATCACATTGATTTATTGTATCATTTTTGTTGAGGAGTGGGTGGATAAGGTAGTAAAGTTGATTCGTGTACAATTTTGTGTATGGAGCACTAGAACTATAAAAGAACCATGAAAATTAAAAAATGTTGAGAAAAAACTATTTGTAGCATTTTCCAAGACCTTGTGCAGAGGTTCGGCCATCTGCCTATACATCACATTGGGGTATTGAGTGTGTGGGTAGGTCCTAAAAAGAGAGATAAGACATGAGCACTAGACATATACTTCATTTTGCATTGTCCCCAAATCCGAGAGCTCCCATCAAAGGCTCTAGGTTTTGCCATCAGGAGTTCCAAATGTTTTTGTTGTGCCAAGGTACAACTGGAATGTTAATTACCTTTTAAAAAGTTCAAAGCGAAAATAGTGTCAAAATTGCTAAAATATGGGACCTAAGGTATAAGGCTCTATAAGTCAAAGTGTGTGTCAACTCAATATTTGGAATAACTGAATGATCATTTATATGTGTTCTAAGTAAAAAAAAAGAAATAAAACGGGAACTTTGGCAAACCTCGTGACCTTGAAACTTAGTGCTTGTAGATGCTTTGATTTATTAGGGAAACATTTAAAGTGAAGTAAAGTTCTCATTTGGTATAAATGGGGAACTTAGGTTTTAAAACTTGTTTTTCCTCCAAATTGAGTGTTCAAAGACATTGCTATGAGGACATTGAGTAGTAGCATAGCCAAAGAAAATCAAAAGTGCAAAAAGCTAGGAGAATATTTGCAATTTTTGGTGGGCTGGTGAGGTGTGCGCCAGCTTTCAAGACAATGAAAGATCACTCACTCCTTGTGAAGGGAAAGTATGGAAATGGAAGAATCATTTGGGCCAAAGGAAAAATTATGGCAATTCGTACTGAAGCATGTTTCTACAAGAAAAATTCCGTTGCCGGGACTTGAACCCGGGTCGCTCGGGTGAGAGCCGAGTATCCTAACCGACTAGACTACAACGGATTTCTTGCTATTACATAATGTTTAAATACAAAATATAATATCTCATGGTAAATATTTTTTATTCTTTTGGATATGTAGGATAATCTTTATGTATATATGAGAGGGTCAAAATTACTCGAAATCCGTAGAAAAATCATCAAGGACAGCACGTTTCTTTTGAAGCTAATACAAGTTATCAAAGCTATGAACAATGAAAAAGCCAAAAATCAAATGCTTATAGGCTTCAAACGGATTGAAATCATTGTTTTCCAATTGCTTTCTAGATAAGATATTGCAGATTTTAACACTAAAATTATGGTAGTCACCTTCCAATTGCTTTCTAGATAAGATATTGCTTTCTCGACCTCAAAAAATGTACTTCTTATAAAATTCCATCAAGTTATGTGCTCAAGTACAAAGTTTTGGGAAATATTTCTATAGGGACATTACTATAGGCACTCCGAGTGGCCCACTAACAATGGCACACATGGTGGAATCAAACTTAATTTACATAGTGCTCCTTGATATGGACAAAATGGAGTTAAATCTTACAAAATGGTATTTTACACAAGTGGATAGTGATAAAAATCATTGTTGTGTGTAATGAAGTTTGGAAAAAAAACCATCTAACTTTCCAAAACTTTTTGACTCAAATAAGGTATATGATTCATTTAAATAAAGTTCAAGATCAGCTAGTTGTATTAACTAACTAGATTAAACATCCCAGATAGATGTTTTGCGTAGAAACCGTTCAATATTCAAAGATGATAAGTCTAAGTTGGTTCATCTAGCTGAGGTTTGCTTCAATATTATCACAACTAAAATGGATAAAAAGAAATATTTTATGGTTCTATAAAAGAGTTCAAAACATAATTGAAGAGAAAAGAGTAAGGAATTTCTCATAAGATTGACAATTCCCAAGAACTTAGGCTTTAAGTCTTTGAGTAAAGTCTCTTGATTCGAACAAAATTCACTTAGAATCTACTTTGGTCTACCTAAAGTAAAGTTGAACAAAAAGTGTGCAACACACTTCAACCTACATTGTACCCAATGTTCTCAAACCAAGTTGGCTGAAATGCTCCTTTGGTCAAGTAACGAATCAAGTAAATGTTGGTTGGAATGTGAACCATGGTACAAACATCTAAGTTAGATGTTTGGGTCAACTAGACTTCCAGTTTTATTTCCAATCAAATTCAAGTGAATTTAAGTAAGTTCTCAATGTCTTGATAGAAATAGAAATCCCACTCTAGTTGCTAGATCCATGCTCTATGGTGCCCAATAATGTACTAACATCTTGAATCCACCCATTTCACATGTTAGTGCTTAGATAGCACCGAGTAAAAAACAATGAATTTGGCACATGTTTTTTAATTCACCCATATCATTCATTCTATACTTTGCACTCAGTTGAGCTTGTGAAGTGTAAAGACAAATGGTGTTTTGAATCATTTGGAGAGGGATCAGATAGTAGATTCTCTTTTATTCATTTTTAATACAAGGTGAATTCCACCACATAGATGAAAACATATGCATCTAGATTAGAAAATGAGGCTCGGGGCTATGCCTACAATTTTCTATATTAGCTCTATTTTCAAAGAAAAAAATCAAAAGGGGGAAGAATGTTATAAAGTAAGGTTTTGACATGAGCGTTCGAGGTTCAAAAACTACATGTGATATCCCTCGAACATCTTGTTTTGATACTTCAGTGATTTGCTTCGTTTGTCTTGGCTTGAAGAAAATCTTTTATGGATGATAGCTTGGATCGCCAATGTACCTCTATCTAAGCTGAAATAGGTTCAAGTCTCCCTTCGGGTAGTTGTGAAGCATCTTTTTTTTGTTTCACTGAAATATTGCTCTGTACAAATCTCATAAGAAAAGACCTTTGCCTGATTGGATGGCATTATGTGAGATTGCTTGGTCCTGGGTTGTAGCAAGTTTGAACCCCATTTTTTAGAAATTAACAAAAATACTACTCCAAAAGACTCCTATTTATACTTCTAGGTTGCCTTTTGCTTTGCCAAAAACCAAAATAATAAAATTCATGAATGAAAGTATTCTCACCATAAAATCTTGACATTGAAAGCAACATCCAAGCCTCACATGGCAAAGTGATGAGTTTGAATCCCATATGAAATCAAAAGCCTGATAATTTTTTCCTTTGTAGTTGTTTGTCTTTCAGGATGATGTGTTGGATAACTCATCCTCATCCTCCTCACAAAGAAATGGGTTTGAAACTGGGACTTCTCCATGCACTATATTCACTTTTTTGATAGCTTCACATCCAATTTAATGGGGGGATGGCGAGTTTATTTGAATTTAGCACTAATGTAGACATCTCTCTCCGTGAAAGTCAATGGAATGATAGTTAACAAGTCCTCCTTTGGAAGAGATCCTTGGTTTGATTCCTAGATGAATCCTAATCCTCTCAAGTTTCTCTTGCTCTTTTGATTGACTTGCAATGCTAGGAACTCAAATAAGAAGAAGTTGCTAGTTGTCTTCTATTCTTCGATTAGCTACTCTTTGGATAGATGAAACCACATGCTCCCCAATGAGATGGGCTTTAAATCTATGTGCTATATGGTTTGTATATGTGCTTTTTGCAAAAAAGCACTTCAAGAGACTAAGAGAAAGGTGCATGCACACTAAAGAAGTTGAAATTAAGAAAGAGTGATAGGCAAAAATGCATGCAATAGAAATGAGATGCGATCATTCAAAAATAATCAAGATCTAAGATTTCTATGGAGATTTGTGAAGAAGATGATGGGGCTATTGAAAATTATGGAACATGTGCAAGATCCAATTGTGAGGCTGGGCACATACTCACCTCTCATTAATTACCTCTTCATCATTTATGCATTTGTTGTAAGTCCAAAATGAAGCTAGACCCTAAAAATATAAAGGGTACGCTCTTAATCTTAGAGTGGAGTGTTGAATTAAAATGGGAAAATGTATTTATGGCTTGGATAAAAGCCAAAATATAAGTAGAGAGATGGAATACTAGAAAAAGTCGTGACCTTATCCATATGGAGTGATTTGGAGCACCAAAAAATCCAACCAAAGAAATGGAAAGGCAAAGGACATGAAGTGAAAGGTCAAGAGGTGAGAGAAGATGCAAGGGTAGGTGAAAAGTCCCATGACCATAGATCTATATATAGAGCTCATTTGAACGTGAAAATTTGTGGAGATGACAAGGAGATGGTGTAGAAGCATATGCTGTTCATTCTCTCACCAATGGATATCAGAAGGATGCTCAATAGTAAGCTATAAGGCACAAAGGTATTCTAGCCACATACCTTTTCTACACACAGCCTCACCTTGTGAAGGTGATATCTCTCTATGTACTTATCCAATTAATGCATATGATATCTTTTTCAAAAGCTTATCTCTCTCAAATATCTTTGTCAGATCATTCTCCAGTACTTACTAGGAACATTTCTTGTGAACCTCAATTTTTGGCATAACCTGAGATGACAGGTAGTCTATCTTTGAACAGTTAGTTGCCTGGTCAAATGAGCTCCAAATGGACTGTTCTTTAGCTTGTTAAAAAGCTAAGAGAGTATGATGTGTGTCGACCAATTTTCAGAGACATTGGATCTCTGACTTGTGACTAAATTAGGTTTTAGTAAGCATGTGTCTTACAGGGCAGTTTCTAGAAGAGGTTCTCTAACTTCCGCTGCATGTATTGGAGTGTATTGGAGTCAGACTTCTCCACATTTTGGTATCAGAGCTTTGTTTGCATAGCATTGCAAGGGGGAGCCCATGTATGCACAAAGAGATCTTGAAGAAGATGCAGAGATGGCAAAGGAAAGTTTGGAGCTATGAGCTCATGGAGTATGCAACACTCACTATGGAGATGAAGCTTTCATATCCTATAGAAGAAGATGAAGATTCAAGCAAAGAATCTTGGATGTGCAACTACATAGAGTTGCATATGAGTAATGTATGCATTTTTGAGATATTGCACTCAATTGAATGAAGTGCAAGATTTGATTATGTACATGGCTGAAGGGTTAAGATTTTATGTAAACTTAGTGATAGAATTATATGCTTATGCATTGGATATGCTTAGGTATGTATGCTTTGAAAATTTATGCTCATTATGTATGACAATTGTGGATAGCATGCTTAGGCTGAATATACGTTGTTTTTTGAGGTCTAATATGCATAAATGTATACATATGTAGTCAAGAAGTTTATATGTGTATGATCCATGATGTGGGAGTGAGCAATAGGCTATTTTATAAAGCCTATACAAGCTGAAATTTTGCAGGTCTATGCAGCCA
Source organism: Ceratopteris richardii (assembly GCA_020310875.1). Classification (NCBI taxonomy): domain Eukaryota; kingdom Viridiplantae; phylum Streptophyta; class Polypodiopsida; order Polypodiales; family Pteridaceae; genus Ceratopteris; species Ceratopteris richardii. Next base: position 149,728,628 of record CM035408.1, read on the forward strand.
TATGAATTGCCACAAAGAGAGCTGAATATATGCTCAAATGATTGGTGATTTGCATGCATAATTATATATGATTGTTAGCATGATATTAAAGCATGAAAGGTTTCTCGTGTTCAGCCATAGATGAGCTGGAAGAATGCATGTTTGGATACCATGAATATTGGTAAGATGCAAGGCTGCCATGTATGAAATTTGTGGATGTATCTTGTTGTGGATAAAACCCATCGAGGTAAAGTTGCAAAGCAAATATGTATGCTCATGATATGATGACTAAATGTGTTTGATTCTTGAGTTGAGATATAGGAAGTCAACTCAATGCTATTTTTTATATAAGCCAAAGCTAGGTGAACAAATCTTGGATGAAGGAAGGATGCAAAGCTTGGAGCCAAAGCAAAGGAAGGGGCCCAAGCTAAAAGGTTTTCAAACACTAGAAGTGTCGAAAACATTGAAGAAGGGTGAAGCCTAGGAGTGAGCTTCCCATCAAAGGAGGAGTAGAAGACTCCAAGGTAATGGCTGCCATGAAGTGTTGAAGACTCAACAAGGACTTGAAGACACTCCCCAAATTTGAAGGAGCACAAGCAAAGTGCAAACTACAAGGAAAGGTCACCCAAGAGAAGTGTGACATGTTGGCTGATGCAAAGGAAGGTATAGAAGAACATTTGCAATGCTAAGGGCTGAGGTAAAGGTTTTAAAGAAATCCACATTGTGTGTGGTGGTAAGTTCCAAGCATAAATCATGTGAATGTCTAGTTAAAGATTAAAGCTAGTAAGACCACCAAAGAGAGTGGCAAGCCTATGTAAAGGTAAGTAAGACCACCCAAGAGGAGTGGCAATCCTATGGCAAGTAAGACCATTCAAAGAGGAATGGCAAGCCTATGTGAAGGCAAGTAAGACCATCCAAAGAGGAATGGCAAGCCGTGTTAGGTGCAAGAGGCACCATTGTTCACATTGAGGATTTCTTATGTTATTTTGTCGGTGATGAAGGAAGCTTGGAAGATGTCGAAGCTATGAATGCTTCACATGAAGAGGAACTCATGAAAGAGTTTATGTATGATCAGCCCATTGTTGATTTTCCAAGTCTAAAATCAGCCAGTATGAATGAAGAAAAGATTATGAAGCAAGGGGGAGTTCGCTTGCAAGGATTGGAAGATCCAAAGAAGTCCAAAGAAGAGGAAAGTACCCAAAAGAAGTAGGTACACTCAAAGGAATATTAAGAGCAGCCATCAAATGTGTGTTCAAAGGACAAGGAGGAGCCACCTCTATGGAAGGAGCATCTAAGAAGGCAAGGAGCAACCATGATGCACAAAAGAAGTCATGAAGAAAAAGGAAGCATGACAACCATGAAGTCAAAAGAAGGTGAAAAGAAAAGTGCAACCATAAACAAAGTCAAAGATGATCCAAAGACAAAGGAGGATCAAAGCAAAGCATGCAAGCTTAGAATACATGAAGCCATGAAGGTATAGAAGGAAAGATACATGCAAGAGAGGACAACAAGAAAGAGAGTGAAGCAACAAAGGTACATGAAGCCAAGGTGATCTCATATTCTAAACATATGTATGAAGCATGTTTCTTGATAGGTGTTGAAGAAGAGCTCTTGTGAAGAGTCAAAAAAGCTTCAAAGCAAAGAAGGAAGATCACCAACCTATCGAAAGAAGAGATACAAAGGGAGATAGAAGCAAAAGACGAAGAGGAGGAGAATTGGAGAGTAGCATGGACTCCCAATTGTAGCTTGAGGGGGGAGTGTTGAAAATTATGGAACATGTGCAAACTCCAATTGTGAGGCTTGGCACATACTCACCTCTCATTTTCCTCTTCAGCATTTATGCATTTTTTGTAAGCCCAAAATGAAGCTAGACCCTAAAAATATAAAGGGTACACTATTAACCTTAAAGTAGAGTGTTGAATTAAAAAGGGAAAATGTATTTATGGCTTGGATAAAAGCCAAAATATAAATAGAGAGATGGAATAATAGAAAGGTCATGAAATTATCCATATGGAGTGATTTGGAGCGCCAAAAGCCACCCAAGGAAATGGAAAGGCAAAGGACATAAAGTGAAAGGTCAAGAGGTGAGAGAAGATGCAAGGGTAGGTGAAAAGTCCCATGCCCATAGATCTATATATATAGCTCATTTGAACGTGAAAATTTGTGGAGATGAAAAGGATATGGTGTAGAAGCATATGCTGGTCATTCGCTCACCAATGGGGATCAGAAGAATGCTCAATAGTAAGCTACAAGGCACAAAGGTATTCCAGCAGCATACCTTTTCTATAGACAACCACATTGCAAAGGTGATATCTCTCTATCTATTTATCCACTTAATGCATATGATATCCTGTTGGAAAGCTTATCTCTCACAATCTCTACACCTCAAATATCTCTATCAGATCATTCTCCAGTAGTTACTGGGAACATTTCTTGTGAACATCAGTTTTTTGCATAACCTGAGATGACAGGTAGTCTATCTTTGAAGAGTTAGTTGCTTGGTCAAATGAACTCCAAATGGAGTTTTCTTTAGCTTTTTAGAAAGATAAGAGATTCTGCTGTGTGTACCAATTTTTAGAGGCATTGAATCTCTGAGTCGTGACTGAATCAGGTTTTAGTAAGCGTGTGTCTTATAGGGCAGTTTCTAGAAGAGGTTCTCTAACTTCCGCTACATGTATTGGAGTGTATTGGAGTAAAAATTTTCCACAGGGGTCACCAAGGTCTCCATGAAATCTACATATATTTCACACTAGTGTAAAGAAATAGAGAAATCCGACCACCATGTGGTAGAGAGATGAATCTCCTCCTAACCTTATACCTCTATGAATAGCTCTCTCCAAGGGATAGTCCTCTATGATAGGTTGATACTATCCATCCAAGTGTCTACCATGTAACTATGTGCTCCAAGTGTCCCAATTAAATGAAGTTAACTCAAGTGGATGCTTCTAGAGGTATCTAGAGATCTTGGGGCAAAATAATCTCCCACAACTCTTGTTGGACTTAAACCCAAGAACTCGTCCTTCCCATCCATTTGACTTAACCACTAGGCCAAGCTACTTTCTTGTTTTAGAGAGCACATGAACCTATGCTTAAGTCTAATCTTGAGGATTTTTCCATACACGAGAATGGCCAAATGATGTTTGATTTCAAATTTATTTGCATTAATCAGATGCTCATGTCATAATCTTACTTTATAACATAGACCATGATAATGTAGTAATTTCCATGTTGTATAGGGAAACCAAGGTGAGTTGAAAGATGGAGACACATCTAATTGGTGTTACATATATAAGTAATATGAAAAGGGGAATTAGAGATGGATCCAATTTCACATGTATATATGGTAAAATAGATGTATCATGAGGAATGTATGCTTACTACAACAAAGTAGATCTATGAATAACTAGTATGGCATCCTAGACTAAGGATCAAAGTGTCATCTAAGATTTGGTACTGCATGCTATGCAAAGTACTCCTCAACTTTACATGCTTGTTTATATGTAAATTTAATTTCCATAAGGAAATTTGTGCCAATATAAGGTAAGGAATGTCAAGAGTATGGCTATCCTAAGATCAAAACATTAGTTTTCTTAACCAAGAGATGATATGAGAGTTGTAGGGAACTCTAGAAAATGGTGAGGGCGTCATCAAAATAAGGTAAAGTGTATAAGAAAACACTTTGAATGGAAACCATGGATATGGTTTGCATTCAAATGATTAGATTGAAAAGACTCGTAGAGAAATAACCTTGATAAGGACCATTGAGATAATTCCTATCATATGAGAATGAAAAGGAAAAGTAATTGAACATAAAATGAAAAGTGATAGTTCTCAACAAGGTCATGAGAATAGAAACAAGCAAGTTAGTAACGGCTAATTAATGCCAATATTATGTGGATTGATAGGTGAGGGTCCTAAGGTATCTATTATGAACCTTAAAAAGGACTCTAGAGCACCTATATATCATTGTTACATTTTGAGTTACAAATGAGTAAGTTAAAATAGTATTATTATCCATGATTAGTGCTAAAACAAAGCCAAAGAATTGAGTACATGGAAGGCCTTTGATAACTTGGTAAAAAGATCATCTTTTCCTTCATGTAAGGACTAATTATGTGTGTAAATAATATGCGGGCTAGTGTAGCCAAGTCTTTTTTAGTAAGAAACCCAGAGGTTCGAGATCTTAAGATATTTTGTAATGTTAGAGGAGAACTCTAAGAATACCTACATGTTTAGGATACTTATAGATTAAGTATCAAGCTTAGGTTTATGTTTGGATACCCTAAGTTTATAACAACCATATTTATAGTTATATGATCTTTGTGACATGAATTTGGGTATCTACTTAACTTTATCTTACCAAGGAGTCTTTAGATATGATAGTTAAATTGTAAATATCAATGCTATTATTACACTTTCAAGTATATAAAACAAAAGATTTTATTGCACAATAAGTAGAGACATAAGAATTTTTTATTAATGGGAAATACGAGTTTTACTAGAATGCCATCATATAGAAATTCAAAAACTAGTACTGGGACATCATCTAAGAACTTATGAGAGTTAGAAGTTAAGAAATGGACTCCATATCCACTAGTTTTATAGCAAATTTCCTTTGGTATGGGTAGATGAGATATCTCTATCTATCTCTCTTTCTAAGAATGAAGAAAAGATATCCAAGGTGGAATCATCTTTATTAAGCAAAAATGTCAATTCAAGTAATCAAGAGAGGATAACCAACTTACATAGAAGGACAAGGCTTGAAAAGAGAAAACAAGGCAAGCTTGTAGTCTAGATCTTCAACAAAGAGTGACACGGTTATGCAACAAGGCAAGGTTTGCATAGAGTAGACAAGACCAAGTTGTTGTCAAAATCTCCAATAGGAAGTAGTGAGATTACACATCAAGCAAGGGCTTGCAAGAAAGTAAGTTCGTCCTAGAAGGGAAAATAAGTCAGAAAGCTAACTATTTAGAAATAAAATTAATATGATGTTCCTACTCACAAAAAACATTTATGAAGCCACCACATAGGTCAAAAAAATATAAAGTGTTCAAGCAAAACAAAGTTATACATTTAGTAAGCAAGAAGGATATGAACATGAACTTTATAAGTTTTATGGTAGATCCACAGCTGAGAACATCAATGATTACTCCACTAAAGAAAATAAGCTAAGTTTATCTCTTTGCTTACCAAAGCAAACAAGTGAATTCCATATTCCAATGTAGATTGGAATAGATAAATGGCAAAGACATGTTTTCAAAATAGATATTTGAAGGAGTTAGAACACAACCATACATGTTTCATGTAGAGAACATCTTATTGACAAGGACATGGTCTAGTTAGATAAATCTAGAATTGACATGGTCTACTTAGATAAATCTAGTTAGATAAATCTAGTTAGATAAATCTAGTTAGATAAGTCAAAGGAATTCATAAATTTAATTGTTTATGTGTCAAGGTCAATAACAAGAAAGGATTAGGACATGATGTCCAATATATCCTTAGGAAGGACACAATGTGTTTGTGGGATTCATAGGCATGTATAGATTAAGAGAGATGTATTTTATTCATCCAGAAGATAGTGGAAGTTTCACCCATTATTTAGATGACATATATCTAGAGTGCATGGATCAATGACACCTATATTACTAGATATGGGTGTCACAAGACATAGAATTTATGTAGAAGATACTAGAACTCATACAAGAACGTAAGATATTCACATAGATTTTCTTCATATTATAGAAGTTACTCAATCCATATGGATGTCAAATCCGATTCTTACCTTTCAATTTTTTTTTCAACAAGCTCAAAAAATTACTCAAGAAGAGTAGTAATGAATGTAATTAGATAGAAGCTCAAACATTGAAGATAAACCTTAGATAGAAGGTTAAACATAGTAGTAATGAATGTACTTAGATAGAAGGTTAAACATGTTGATATATTTAGGTAGTGATGTGTGTGAACACTCTAGGACCACCGGGGCACTTTTTTCCCTCTTTAGGAGGTTTTTTTGCCCCCTCTTGTATATACACCTATAGCCCCAACGGGTTACTTATCTTTGTACATTCTCTAGTAATACATGTTGATATATTTAGGTAGTGATGTGTGTGAACACACTAGGACCGTCGGGGCACTTTTTTCCCTCTTTAGGAGGTTTTTTCCCCCTATTGCCCTAATGGGCTACTTATCTTTCTACATTCTCTAGTAATACATTCAGTATTGTGTGTTGTGCTCCAAGCTTCTTCTCCTTCCTTGTGCTCTTCGTGTGCTTCCGCAGATGTCTATCTCCAACAATTGGTATCAGAGCAGATCGTCGCTTCATCTAGGGCATCGTCAACACCTCTCCGATTGCAGTCTCAAAATCGTACAAATTTTGATGAGCATACTTAGTGTGTTTCAGAGATCAAAACAGCTTTGCCATGTGGTGCCAAAATCGCGATCTAAGCTCATTTCAACCTCCGAACGCACTATCGCAGTGCTTATGCAGGCTATTTCATCTTTTTGTGCCAAAGGTATATACCAATTTCTATTCGCCAATAGAAGCGTCTCAAAGTCTGCTACAGGTCTAGCAAAATTTGTCTGGGTAGTTCTGTTCAACTTTTTGAGATGCAATCAATTTTCTACATCAAGGTATTTTAGTCACCGGCCATGGCTAAAAGCAGTGATGTATTCCGTATGTTGGTTGTTGAGGATAAGTTGGATGGTACCAACTACCCGTTATGGGCTTATATGATGTGACATGTATTGGTTGCAAAAGGACTGTGGAACATTGTGCAAGCTGTTGAAAAACGTCCTATTACACCTGCAACTGTTACGATTGCAGGTACTGAAGCTGATGTAGAAGGTGTCGAAGATGATGATATTCTGCATATTCCTGTTCGTGCTGCGGTTTTCGCTGCACCTACTACATAGTAAATTCATTGGGATGGCAGAGATGCCTAGGCACATGCATTGATAGCTTTGTCTATCAAACATGCCATTATTCCTCACATTCACTCTTGCAAAATAGCTAAGGATGCTTGGAATACACTTACCACATTGTACCAAGCTAGGAATGAGGCTTGTGTTGCTTACCTCCGAAAACAGTTGGAGAGTGAGCACATGAATGAAGGTGATTCTATGGACAATTTTCTAACAAAGATCAAAGACATGAAGGAACAGTTGATTTTTGCTGATGAGGTTATACCAGATAGCTCACTTCTACAGACCGTTCCAAATGGTCTTCCTGATTCCTATCAGAGTTTTGCTTCTACTCTTCGGTTAATGATGAAAGGCAATCCAAATGCCTTGTCATTTGAGGAGTTAGTCTCAGTTCTGTTGCAGGAAGATCAGTCCAGGCAGAATAGGTCCATTATGTGTGTTGCAGATCGAGCTTTCGTGGATAGTCAGAAGGGCAAAGGAAAATGGAATCTGCAAATGTTGCACATTCGAAGAAGGAAGATAAAGATGAGAAGAAATCAGAAAAGCAGAAATTGTTTTGCAAGTACTGTAAAGGGAATGATCATATTATAAAGAACTATCCAAAACTGGCTGCTAAAGAGGCAAAGAAGAAAGAGGTTGGAATGGTTGTTGCAGAGGCCTCTACACCAAAAACAGAGTCTGCTAATCTTGTGCAAGAAGAAGAATGGGTTTTTACTACTGTCTGCAGTTTTGACCCATCTTCTCATGAGGAGTGCATGTCTGTAGTAGACTCAGATGTTTGGTCTTTTGATAGTGGGGCGACCAAACATATTACCTCGCAGCACTACTGCTGATAGTAGTTCTTTCACTTTGTCAAATGCTTTATTTGTGTCAGGGATCAAGAAGAACATGTTATCAATTTCTGCATTAGCCAAGATTGGCTTGGTTGTGAAATTTGTTGATGATAGGTGTATAGTTCATGATCTGTCAAATGGCGATGTGATTATTGCTTTTGGCATTTTATATCGTGGGTTGTATAAGCTCATAGACTATGAAAGATCTTTGAATGATTCGGCATCTGCAGTACATGATTCTCAGGCTATGTCAGATGCAAAGCTTTGGCATGCACGCTTTAGTCATTTGAATTTTGCTAGTTTGCTACGCCTGCAGAAATCTAAAATGGTGTCCTCTTTTCCCAAACTTAAGGCACGTGGAAAAATTTTTTGTGAAGGCTGTATTTTGGGCAAAATGCAGCGTTCCTCAATTCCAAAAGATGGTTCAGTTTGGGCTACTCAGAAATTGCAGCTTGTACATTGTGATGACTGTGTTCCTATGCAGACACCTTCTTTTGGAAATTATATTTACTTCGTGACTTTCATTGATGATTTTTCCAGGCATGCATGGGTATATCCATTGAAGGCAAAGTCTAAAGTGTTCATGTGCTTCAAACAGTTTTTGGTTTTCGCTGAAAATGTGTCAGCATGTAAAATGAGCACCCTCCGTTCAAATCGAGCAGGGAATATATGTCTTCCGCTAAGCGTGGGATAAAACACCAGTGTACAGTGCCATATACACCTCAACAGAATGGAGTTGTTGAACGAAAGAACATGTCACTCATGGAGATGGCGAGGTGTATGGTCAAGAGTCAGGCTTTACCACATAGTTTTTGGCTTGAGGTTGTCATGTGTGCAACATATGTACTTAACAGGTGTCCCACTAAAGCGCTGCATTCTATCAGTCCATATGAGGCTTGGCATGATCGCAAGCCATCTGTTGCTCATCTGCATGTTTTTTGTTGTTTGGCATATGCATTAGTGCCTGAACAACATTGCAGAAAATTGGATTACAAAGAAGTAAAATGTATTTTTGTTGGGTATAGTTCTGAAAGTAAAGGTTATCGTCTGTATCATCCACAGACTAAACGCATTCTGGTTAGCTGTGATGTTGTTTTTGTGGAAGATGCTATTCAACCATTGCTTTCATGTACTAAGGAGACATGTGTTAGCTCCAAAGATATGTATGATACTTTGCTGCCTCTTCTTACAGGTGGATAGTCTAGTGCTGGTCCCAATGAGGAAACTTCTTAGTCTTTGCAAGTTTCATGTGATGATGTAGATCATTCCATTTCTGATGCAGATTTACATGATGCACTAGTTGATGAGAGAGCTGATATTGAGCAGGCAAAAACTATGCCAAAATCGCTGGTGCAGACTTTGCGTGATAGCAAATTAGTTGCACCTTTGTCATATCGTACTCGTTCAGGCTCTCATAGTGCCTCTTTTGCATCAGATTGCTATTCTATGGCTTCATCTAGTCTCTGTGATGAGAATGAGCATGTTTCCTTTGATGAAGCACAAAATTCAGAAAATTGGATGGCTACTATGCAATCTGAATATGATGTTATAATGAAGAATGGTACTTGGTCTTTATGTGACTTGCCTCCTGGCAAGAAGGCCATTGGGAATAAGTGGGTATACAAGCTAAAGCGTAAGCCTGATGGTACAGTTGACAGGTATAAGGCTAGACTTGTTGCAAAGGGTTATGTGCAGGAAAGAGGCATTGATTTTGATGAGACCTTTGCACCTACTTGTCGAATGACTAGAATTCGTAGCATCTATGCACTTGTAGCTCATCATGGTTGGAATGTACATCAGTTGGATATCAAAACAACATTTTTGAATGGTGACTTGCATTAAGAAGTGTATGTTTTTTAGCCCCGTGGCTTTTGGTTCGCCAATATAAGCGTCTCGAAGTCTGCTACAGGTTTAACAGAATTTGTCTAGGCAGTTCTGTTCAACTTTTTGAGATACATTCAATTTTCTACATCAAGGTATTTTAGTCACCGACCATGACTGAAAGCAGTGATGTATTTTGTATGTTGGCTGTTGAGGATAAGTTGGATGGTGCCAACTACCCATTATGGGCTTATATGATGCGACATGTATTGGTTGCAAAAGGACTGTGGAACATTGTGCAGGGTGTTGAAAAACGTCCTATCATACCTGCAACTATTACAACTGTAGGTACTGAAGCTGATGTAGAAGGTGTCGAAGATGATGATATTCTACATATTCCTGTTCGTGGTGCAGTTTTTGCTTTACCTACTACAGAGCAAATTCATTGGGATGGCAGAGATGCCTAGGCACATGCATTGATAGCTTTGTCTGTCAAACATGCCATTATTCCTCACATTCGCTCTTGTAGAACAGATAAGGATGCTTGGGATACACTTACCACGTTGTATCAAGCTAGGAATGAGGCTCGTGTTGCTTACCTCTGAAAACAGTTGGAGAGTGAGCACATGAATGAAGGCGATTCTATGGACAATTTTCTAACAAAGATCAAAGACTTGAAGGAACAGTTGATTTGTGCTGATGAAGTTATACTAGATAGCTCACTTGTGCAGACCGTTTTGAATGGACTTCCTAATTCATATCAGAGTTTTGATTCTACTCTTCGGTTGATGATGAAAGGCAATCCAAATGCCTTGTCATTTGAGGAGTTAGTCTCTGTTCTGTTGCAAGAAGATCAATCGAGGTAGATCAGGTCCATTATGTGTGTTGCAGATCAAGCTTTCTTGGCTAGTCAGAAGGGCAAAGGAAAATGGAGCTCTTCAACTAGTAAGTAGAAATCTGCTAATTCTGCACATTCGAAGAAGGAAGACAAACAAGAGAAGAAATCAGAAAAGCAAAAATTGTTTTGAAAGTACTATAAAGGAAATGATCATATCATAAAGAACTATCCTAAATTGGCTACAAAAGAGGCAAAGAAAAAAGAGGTTGGAATGGTTGTTGCAGAGGCTTCTTCTCCAAAAACAGTGTCTGCTAACCTTGTGCAGGATGAAGAATGGGTGTTTAATACTGTTTGTAGTTTTGACCCATCTCCTCATGAGCAGTACATGTCTGTAGACTCAGATGTTTGGTACTTTAGTGGGGCGACCAAACATATTACCTCGCAACATAGTTTCTTCTCTTCACTCGAGCCTGCCCCTATAGGGAATACTGTCACATGCGCCAACAACTCCTCTTATCCTGTCATGGGAGTTGGTAAGATCATTCTGACTACTGTTAATGGTAGTTCTTTCACTTTGTTAGATGCTTTATTTGTGCTAGGGATCAAGAAGAATATGTTATCAGTTTTTGCATTAGCCAACATTGGCTTGGTTGTGAAGTTTGTTGATGATAGATGTACAATTCATGATTTGTCAAGTGGCGATGTTATTATTGCTTTTGGAATTTTATGTCGTGGGCTATATAAGCTCATAGACTATGAAAAATTGGTGAATGATTTGGCATGTGCAGTACATGATTCTCAAGCTTTGTCTGATGCAAAGCTTTGGCATGCACAATTTGGTCATCTGAACTTTGCTAGTTTGCTACGCCTGCAGAAATATGAAATGGTGTCCTCTTTGCCCAAACTTGAGGCACCCAATAAACATGTATGTGAAGGATGTATCTTGGGCAAAATGCAGCATTCCTCATTTCCAAAAGATGGTTCAGTTCGGGCTACTCAAAAATTACAGCTTGTTCATATCAATGTCTGTGGTCCTATGCAGACACCCTCTTTTGGAAATTATCTTTACTTCGTGACTTTCATTGATGATTTCTCCAGGCATGCATGGGTATACCCACTCAAAGAAAAGTCTGAAGTGTTTATGTGCTCCAAAGAAAAGCATTTCTGGCTGAACATGGGATAAAACACCAGTGTACAATGCCACGTACACCTCAACAGAATGGAGTTGTTGAATAGAAGAACAGGTCACTCATGGAGATGGCGAGGTGTATGGTCAAGAGTCAGGCCTCACCACATAGTTTCTGGCTTGAGGTTGTTATGTGTGCAACATATGTACTTAATAGGTGTCCCACTAAAGCACTACAGTCTATCACTCCATATGAGGCTTGGCATGATCACAAGCCATCTATTGCTCATCTGCGAGTTTTTGGTTGTCTGGCATATGCATTGGTGCCTGAACAACATCGCAAAAAATTGGATGATAAAGCAGTAAAATGTATTTTTGTTGGGTACAATTCTGAAAGTAAAGGCTATCGTCTGTATCATCCACAAACTAAATGCATTCTAGTTAGCCATGATGTTGTCTTTGTGGAAGATGCTATTTAGCCATTGCTTTCATGTACTAAGCAGACACCTGTTAGCTCCAAAGACATGTATGATACTTTGTTGCCTCTTTCTACAGGTGGACAGTCTAGTGATGGTCCTAATGAGGCAACTTCTCAGCCTTTGCAAGTTAAATGTGATGATGCAGATCATTCCATTTATGATGCAAATTTACATGACACACTTGTTGATGAGAGAGTTGATATTGAGCAAGCAAAAACTATGCCAAAATGGTTGGTGCTGACTTTGCGTGATAGCAAATTAGATGCACCTCTATCATACCATACTCGATCAGGCTCTCATAGTGCCTCTTTTACATCAGATTGCTATGCTATGGCTGCCTCTAGTCTCTGTGATGAGACTGAACCTGTTTCATTTGATGAAGCACAAAATTTTGAACATTGGATGGCTGCAATGCAATCTGAATATGATGCTATAATGAAGAATGGTACTTGGTCTTTATGTGACTTGCCTCCTGGCAAGAAGGCCATTGGCACAAAGTGGGTATACAAGCTGAAGCGTAAACTTGATGGAACAATTGACAAGTATAAGGCTAGGCTTGTTGCAAAGGGTTATGTGCAGGAAAGAGGCATTGATTTTGACGAGACCTTTGCACCTACTTGCCGAATGACTACTGTTTGTAGCATATGTGCACTCGCAGCTCATCATGCTTGGAATGTACATCAGTTGGATATCAAAACAACATTTTTGAATGGTGACTTGCATGAAGAAGTGTATGTTTTTTAGCCCCCTGGCTTTGTGCAGAAAGGGCATGAGAACTAGGTGTGCAAGTTAAAGAAGGTTGTTAGCTCATGAATTGGTTGATTGTTTATGCACTAATATGCTTTTGAGGTGTAGAATACACGTTTGATCGCAGGTACCTTGAAGGGAAAGTGAGCGTTATGACAAAGAAAGCACTAGGATGTAGTGCTAAAAGGGAGCAGATGTTTCTTTGCATGAGAACTTGGGGCTCAAGGAAGCCAGTGAATGCAAGTACCTAAAAAAAAATACTTGTGCCGATGGAGCACATCCTCACTTGAACTTGCAGCTTTTGTTTAAGGCATTGAATTTATTTGGGTTTATTGAGAAAAATATCCAAGGGCTGTTGAATTGCTCTGTGGAAGATCTTTCAAACGCTCTTGTTCTTGAAAGTTCTGATCCTCAAGATGTTTTTGATGCCAGAGACATCATTGCCTTCGCAATTTATGAGAATTAGTTGATCGGATTCTTGCTTATATCAACATTTTCTTGAAACCAAAGACATTAGATCCGGATTCCTTGTTCATCACCGTTGTGGATATGCTAGCACCAAGGGTCGTCAAGGGAGGGCATGGAGGTTTGCTGGCAAACTATGCTCAAGAGCATCGGCAGCTATTTACTCGGTGGCATCTACTTCAACATGGTGAAGAGGTTGTTGCTTGTGGGGGATTGAGGAGCTGCATTACTGGTTCTCCGTTCAATGATGGAAACATTAACTTCTTTGAATATGAGTTGCTCCCTTTCCTTGTCAGTAATGAAGCAAGAAATGTTCAGGAGCTTGAGTCAAGTTTCAAGCAGAACTTGGAGAGACTCTTAACTGGGAGTACATGATACAAACAGTCTTTATCATGTAATGACTTACTCATAGTGTGTCATACATTTGGAGAAGTTACATGCAATGGAATGTCCGTTTTACTTGTTAGAGGATTGGGCCATTTTTCGTTTTTGTTGCAGAAAGGAGGAGGTTTTTTTTCCTTTTGATGTTTTGGCCACTACTGTCGAAGGCAACAGAGGAGTCCTCGCGCCAGCACTGCTACTCCCAACAGGCCTGCCATATATGGTGGTTTCTTTTGGCCATTTCTCATCAGTGAGAAGTGGGGACTCCATGCAGAGAGGCACGCAAGATCGGGAGAAAAAGGGAAGGACGGAGCCATTTTCCTCTCTCTCTCTCTTTTTTTGTTTTTGTGCAAGGGTACGAACAAGAGAGTGCCTGGGGGGTTTCTTCTGCTTCTTCTGTGTGTTTTTGGAGGCTGTTTTTGGGTTGTCTACTTCTGGAGTGGCGGGGGCACGTACAACCAGAGGAGGAGGGAGTTCTTTTCCCGGGGGCTTCGCATCTGAGCTGTGCTGGTTCTGTGTGTTTCTGGGGCTACTGTCGACTGGAGGGTAAGGTTTTTCTTCCTGTACTGATATCGGGGAAAGCTTTGAGGAGAAGGCCAGGAGGTCCGATTGAAAAGGGGAGCATTCAGAATTCAAAAGGCAATAGAAGTTGGGGGGGAAAAAGTGTGTCACTTCTTGGAGACAACGGAGTCGAAGAGAGTTTCTTGTGGCTTGCGTGCTAGACACACCCATATATCTGCAATGGAGGAGAGGGAGCTGGGCACGTTCTGAGAGAGGATTGTCATGATCTGAGGAGTCGAAGCCAAAAAGGGGGGATGGAGACGCTCTCTCTCTCTCTCTCTCTCTCTCTCTCTCTCTCTCTGTGTGTGTGTGTGTGCTGGGCATGCAAAAACATAGATGTGTGAGGGGGGGGGCTGTTTCTCCCATGTGCTGCATGACAGAGGAGCACAAAAGGATTGTGGACTGTCGGAGCTAAGGATGAGCAAGGGTGCATCCGCTGGGGGCTCTTTTTTCTTATTCTATGGGAGAAGGGGAGCAAAACCGGATAATTGTCAGTTAATGCTTCTTCATATAAACACGACAACACAGTAGGGGAACCTTTGGCGAGGCAAATCAGGGAAACTGAAGGGGACTGCAGGACAGAAGAAGGGAAGATTTGGAGCCAAGGGGAGTTGGTTTTGTTTGTTTCACCTGCATAGAGGTTGGAGGATACAATTCCAATCGTGCCTATGTTCGTGAAGGGGGGGGGGGGTTATTGCAGTTTTGATTTAATCCTCAAAACATCATTGGTCCCAACATCACCTTCGAGGTGAAGCGTTGTAAGTTTTCCGTAGTGGGAATAGGAAAGAAAGAAAGAAAATCATGACAAAGGTCTAACATGGGCAGCCCCTGGGTGGTCACTATTAATGAATAGAGAGGAAATTAATGCAATAGCACAAAGCAAACATCGACCTGCAATCTCAGCAGATAGTAACATACAACTGTGTATCCAAATGCTTGGGACTGATTGTGAGCAATTGGAGAAATATCCTTCAGGTTTTTTATTTTTTTGTTCTTAGCTTAATGAGTGTTATTTCCCTTCATTGAAAAAGTTCTCCGCTCTCAGCATGAATTGTTGTGAATTACTTTGATGCATCTGAAGCATTGCACAATTGCAGACCATGCAGTGTACGTCAGTAGTCCACTTCAGGAAATGATGTTGTATTTAATAAGGTTAATGAACATATTTCTTTTCCCCCAAAATGATAGAACACGCAATGAGAGCGAGAGAAGGGGTGGCCGGAAGGAAGGTGTGTGTTGAAGGGTGCATGGAGTGAAGAAGGGCGCCACTTTGATCAGGGGCTGAGAAGATTATTTCCAGGAAAGGTAGCCAATGAGAGGGCAGAGGATAGGTGATGGCCGCCTTGTAAATGTCAGGTATAAAACTCTCGCAGTAAGTACTGGGAATAGAGGTTAATGGCAGAAAGGGGAATACGGAGCATTGAAGCAAATGCAAGGTGTTGGAAAATGATGTAAGTATGTGCATTTCCATTAACCATAGAGGAGTGAGGGGGATGACGTTAACTCTACATTCACCTCTAGTGGGAAGGAGGTATCTTAATCGGGATGACTATGCTGCGTGCCTCTTAGTTGGTCTGTTGGAAAGCTTTATAACCATGATGAACCCAAACATAATGTGCATCTATTAATGAGTGTCCTCAGTTGCTGCCCACAAAACTACTGATCCATTAGCCAAGTCCGTTATGATAAATGGGTGCTCCAGATTTTTGCTTAGTGTTCACGTGATTGCCACCACCTGTCAGTTGTTTAAGTTCGTGGGAGAGATTGCGAGAGTACCTGTATGAAGAACCTAGAGATAAGAGCGAACATGAATAGAGACCTGGTCCGAATTTCCTTCACGTAGATACCACAGTGACAAAATCATCTCCGACCATAGTAACTGATCATTGTAATAAGGTTTGGTGTTCATTTCATTTCTGTCTCCCGGCTGTTATTTTACATTTATTCACGTGGAGGAACTTGCAGCACCCAGGAAGCATGGAGATAGAATAAGAATGAGGGGGTTATGAGTACATCTAGCAAAGGAACAGAACTAGAGTATATGAGTGAAAAAGGGGGATGGGAAGCAAGGACACATGAGGAGAATGAAAAAGGGAGAAAGGTTTGCTGTCACGGTGTGCGGGAGATGGGGAGCTGAACTACTAAGGGTGTGAGGAAGTGGAGGAAAAGGGGCATATACTGAAACATATAAGGAGAGAGAGTGTGAGGAGAGTGTGTGAGGGAATGTGAATAGGTGTGTATGAAAATGAGAGAAAGAGAGGAGATGTAGGTAAGAAAAGTGTGAGAACGCAAGCGGGAAGAAATATAAACAAAAGTATACGGGAAGGGGAAAGGTAGAACAAGGATAAAAAGAGTCTCGAGAGATAATCCATAAATTCTCGGGTCCCCCCCCCCTTGCAATTGCATAGAGTATCACTTGTGAATCTCAAGAACCGAATGAGCATCTTTTCCCTTGGGATTAAGAGCCCAATATTTTGGCGATCCTACTGGGGATCTCTGAAGAGGATATATTCGAGAGCAATTGTGGACTTAGAGTAAAAGAAAGTGGCATAGTACGAGTTAATTGAACAAAACATAGGTGTGTGTAGGACACTTTCCCTTGGACTAAGAGTGCTTACATTTTGGTGCGTTTGTCGGGAAGCATATGAGCCAGTGCATAGATAAAGGAAGTATCCATTGGGAGATAATTGTGGCCTCCAGTTAATTCAAGTGGACAAATTCCACAGGGTTTGAGCAAAATAAAGACTTGTATAATCATATTTCTCTTGGGCATTAGGACTCTTCCTTTGGCGATCCTACTAGGGATCCCAAAAGAGGATATATTCGAGAGCAGTTGTGGACTCAAAGCAAAAGAAAGTGGCATAGTACAAGTTAATTGAGCAAAACATAGGTGTGTGTAAGGCACTTTCCCTTGGGTCTAGAGATCCTTACATTTTGGTGTGTTTGCCGAGAAAAGCTTGGGACGTCTCTATAAGAGAGTGCCATAGGTTCGCCTAGCGCCACATGTTGGCCGAGCTTGTGGACTCCATACCTAGTACATGAGCGAGGGGAGCTCATCCTTGGGAGGAACACAAACGCAAAGAGAAGAGCGCGCTCAGAGAAGAGCCCTTGAAAGAGAAAGGAAGAGGTGGGAGTCGCAAGGTGAGTCAACCTTGACTAGCTCAAAGAAATCTGCCAAAAACATGTACTCCCGTAGGAGAGTTGCGAATCAAGTGCAAAAGTTTGAAGGAGGGATCCTGAGTCCACGTGCGCTAAATTTTTGGGATCGAAGTGATATTGACATCACACCTCTGTTCAAAATGGATCCACGGATTTCGGTTCATTTGGGGGACTTTACCAAGTTCTCAGGTGCTTGGGACGAGGATCCAGATAGCTTTATCCAACTATTTGAGGTTACTTGCGAGGCCAACGAGGTAGTTGATGGGGGTCAAAGATTGAGGATTTTTTCGGCTACTCTCCGTGATGAGGCAGCCAATTGGTATGGGAATTTGACACCACAAGAGCATGGAACTTACCAGATGCTCAAGGAAGCCTTCTTGGCAAAGTTTCGACGACAAGGCTTCCAAGATAGATTGGCCCAACAGATGGATTATCTGCGATAGCGAGTCAATGAGAGCATTGATAACTACATTCAGAGAATGGAAACCTTGGTAAGAAAGATGGGCACAAATGCCCCGAACGATGAGACATTGAAGAGAAGATTCATTGCGGGATTGAGAGATCCTACGGCGCAGCAGCATATCAGCCTGACAAGACCTGCAACTTTGATAGATGCTAAGGAACAAGCGAGGCTTTGGGAGGAAGTACAATTATGTCAACAAAGGAAGATTGAGCTCTTATACGAGCCAATGGGAGGCCCAGGAAACATACCAATGAAAGATCCTGGCCAAGGAAGCCCCACATTGACGACCCCAGCTTTTGTAGCCGCCACTAGCACGCCATGCGAGGTGAAGCCTGCGCTGACTGAAGAACGAATATTGGAGTTGGTCACACAAGCTATAAAAGCTGCCACAATGACCCAGGAAACATACACAGTAAAACCAAAGATAACTACAAACCCGAATCAAGTGTTTAGATCGAATACATGGTGTGGAAAGTGCCATGGTTACGGCCATCTGGCTTCAGAATGCCCTACAGTCTCGAGAGTATTCACAGATAGATCGCCACCTAGAATGCGTTGCACTTTTTTGTGGAAGGACTAATCACACGGAAGACCGATGTTACAACAAGAGGGCCTATGAAGAGCGGACCATGAAATCAGGAGATACAAGAGAAAGATCCTACACGTGATTGCCTGCTCAAAGTATCCCATCTACATCTCGTTGGGAAAATAGACAAACTTATGGATATGGTGCTCAGGGTCAGGGAGGAGACTATCCGAGAGGAGCCGCACGTGATCAAAGGAGAGATGGTCCACTCCAGTGTTGGAGATGCCATGGCTTTGGCCATACTCAATCTAAATGTCCAAACGAAAAGAAACCAATTGATTATACCCTGCTATGTAGATACTGTAGTGGAGAGGGCCACTTTGATGAAGACTATCCAAAACGAAGAGCTGCCATTGGCAAGGATAAGGGGCCAGTAGGGTCCATATGTTGAGACTCAGATGCATTCCACACCAAGAGCTCAAGAGCACATTCCTACGATTGGAGTGGTGTTTAAGACACCGAACCCTCAAGAAGGCTCTAGCTCGTCAATGCACTTTGTGGATGCTTACCAAGCCAAGAAACCGCATAAAGAGCCAACTGTGGAGGTAGTCACAAGAACTCAAGAGTATTTGAAGAAAAATCCAGAAGGTGAAAGCGAAAAAGCAAGCCAGGAGAGGATATCTGAGCATGGAGAGGTAGAAAACCAAGTTGGAGGATTTGTTGAGCACCAAGAGTTTGAGGATGGGGAAGAGATCCAGATCCTTCCACCAGTGACCAAGGAGTTTGTGCCAAGCATAGCGCCATTCCCTGAAAGATTAAGGGCTCCAAAGTGTGAGAAGGAAAGACAAAGTTAGGAAGAAGTTGACATTGTAAAACTGTTGGCTGACACGGAAGTCACGTTGGACATTGGCACCTTGTGGAAATGTTCACCTACATATAGGAGACAATTCTACAACGAATATAGCAAGAAGCCGAGGAAAGCTAGAGAGAAAAAGAGACAAGATAAAGATGTCCAAGGTATGATTCAAAGTATTACGATGCAAATTGATTCGAATGCTCCAGCTGTGACAGTCGAGATTAAAGGGTATGCAGTCCCCGATGCTTAGTTAGATAATGGAGCCGCAGTCAATCTAATGACTGAATACATGATGAAAGCTCTAGGCCTCAATCATATGGAAGAAACTCCAATGTCCTTGAGGATGGCAGATCAAACACAAGTGAAGCCTGCGGGTCTTTTGAAGAATGTAAGCACAGTTGTGGGGGGTCTAGAATTTAAAGTCGATTATCTGACAGTAAGACCAAAGACCTCAGAGGCCACTTTCTCGATCTTACTCAGACGGCCATGGGTTATGCAAGCCAATTGTGTGCATGACTGGCACACAGGTTTCATTTCAATAGGACCAAAGTCTGATCGGATTCAAATCCAAGTGTCCCCAAACTCGATCGACAAGAAGAAGACAATAATAGTCGATGAGATGGAAAAGAAAGAAAAGGAGAAAGTAAGGCAAGAGATGGCACGAGATAGGTTTTCTTTGAACACGGACACCTACAAGAATCTGCTTCAAGACGAGTTCAACTTGCAGCTCTCCAAGAATCAAGACATGAAGATGGGAGAATATCAAAATCCATTGCTCTATAAAGACGATTCTGATCAAGAATTGCTAGAATGGCTGGCAGGTACAGCTGAGGTTGAGTGCTATACAATGCACATCGACCCGGTGGAGAAGGAGAAGAAAATGAGCCAGGTGGTGGATCCTCATGGAAGGAGGGAAAACTCTTCGAAGAATGGGAAATGCTCTTTTGGAGCTCGTAATCGAGGATATCATCAAAAGTTGACAAGGAACCAATACAGTCAGCTATCCTCTAGCACCAGGAGAGTACATGACACCATGAGCAAGGGTACATGCAAGGGAGAGCACGAGGGCAAAGGTAAATCTGGGAGAGAAAAGTGGTGTGTGGATCACGATAGTTCTAGTAAGGAATTAGTTGATCGAAAGGAGAACCTCTTGAAAGCAAGAGATAGGGAGAACCAAGATGGTGGTGAAGAGAGGATTTTTAGACATGAAAGATTGGAGAAAGAACTTGCATTAGGAAATGCGCCAGAAAAGAGTACAGTGAGTAAAGTGCTTCATGCAAAGAATATGTGCAGGATTGGCGATGGCCTAAAGGAGTTAGGATTGGCTCATGCCGAGCATGCCAGAGTTATCCGATGGAGGTTTGATGGGGTTAGATGTCAGGATAGCGAGCAGAACATACAAGGATCGATAGGTGAATATGCACAGGGAGGACTTTGAGCGAGTCGTTGGATGGATGATGACACTTCTTTGCATGATTTGGGTGCTCTTACGAGAGATGTGTGGTTGGATACGACAACGAAGCGAGAATCCCTTTCTCTACTTTTTCATTCAATTTACCTTCTGTTTGCTAGAATTGCAGAAACTGGTAAACCAAGTGTGTTACTATGCAGGATCACTGAGGACTAGGCGACCGATGGCTGATCAAGTATACCAGAGTGCTCTGTTCGACCTTGTCGTGTATTTTTCAGATCAAGCATTAGAAAGCATGGAGATATCAGTTGAGAGGTTGCAGACAAACTATGACGGGGAGGAGGCACACTGGCTCGTACGCTTTTGGAATCAAGGTATGGACATTGACTTTCCATTTCCCCAATTCGAGGCGTATCTACTTAGTTGGGCTGGATATGCCAAGGATCGGTACTTCTACTATGACAGCACGATGGAATTGCCTAACGAGGTAAATGATATCTATTGGCCTTGGGTGGATATTTTGACGATAGGAAGCGATGACGAAGCTCCTGAAGTTGAGCCTGACTCGTCCTAGGGAAGCCGTCGGGATGCGAGTATGAGATGAGGCTATATGAGACATCCAAGAGACCCACATTCTAGATCATCCAAGGATAGGTATATAAGGGACCAGGGCATAGCCGGTTGTAGTTGCCTAGTGAAAAGTCAAATCGATGATACATATGTAGTGTCTGTAATTGAGAGAGTGGAGTAAAGAGATGGTTGATCTGTCAAAGGCTAGAGTGTGTATGTTTGCATGCATGTGTGGGAAAAGTGGGGAACATCCCTTTCTTCCTCTCCCTAATTCTCAGGATTGGGATAAATTAATTAACTAAAAAAAAAAAGAGAAAAGAAAAGAAAAAAAAAACATTATGTTGTTGTGATTGTACCAACGTGCTATGGTGGGCTAGTAGGTGGGTGGATTTATCCTAGCCAGGTGGTTAGGACCACGAGCCGTAGCTAGTTTTGCCATAGGCTTGGGATGTATATGTTTGTGTCTTAGCTACGCGCCATAACGGGTTGGTAGGTAGGTGGAGCCATTGTGGCCGGGCGGTCACGACCACGAGCCGCATCCAACTTCGTTATGGGCTAGCTTTATATGTTATTTGTTATCATTATGTGGTTGTGGGTTGTGCGCTGCGTTGCATTAGTAGATGGGTGGGATCAACCTGGCCGGGTGGTCAGGGCCACGAATCGCATCCAATGTCAACGTAGGCCAACGTGTGAATATAAATAAAATTTACATATGAAAAAACTCCCCACTCCTGAGGGGGAGAGAGAGAGAGGAGAGGGCGATGATCGCCTGGAAGGGAACGTTATTTGCTTGTGTAATTGGTATATGGTGGCTTGCGACAGATCAACTCCCTTTGAATCGACATTCTCAAAGGCACGGATACTGTATATGTACTTATGGATGAGACCTTTAGCGAGGTAATGCAATGGTATTCCTTTATAACTTGTGTGCTCTATCCAAGGGTTTTCCAGTGCGTGGGATACTCCAGGGTTCTTCTGTACGACTTGACTTGTACTCGGGTCTCGATGGCTTTTGTAGGACGACGATGGGGATTCTTGAGGTGTATACAGTCATGGAACGTTTGTACATAGCGAGTAGTAGGTGCAATAAAGGGGTATGCATTTTGGGTATTTTGCATCTCCTGTTGGATTCATTTCAGTTGTCGTTGTTTATTTCCGTATTTTCTTTTTTGTTTTCTCGCAATGACAGTTGTATGTGTAAGACATGGAAAGGTATGAATGTGTTATTTTGGTTGAGAGTATTTTCATGATGGAATGCATGAGCAATTTGATGCATGTTGGAAATGGAGTTGCATATATGTGCGTGTTCTTGGGTCATTTTGAAAGTGAGTGATTTGTATGTATTCATGAGTGATTTTTTTTAGCACTAATAGCTTCAATGAGTGAAGGTCCAGTGGGAATGATGGCTCGAAGAAAAGGTATGCAAATGAGTTGTAAACTGACATGTTTAAGGCTGCTTAGAGTATGTTAGCTCATGAATTGGTTGATTGTTTATGCACTAATATGCTTTTGGGGTGTAGAATACATGTTTGATCGCAGGTACCTTGAAGGGAAAGTGGGTGTTATGATGAAGAGAAGCACTAGGATGTAGTGCTAAAAGGCAGCAGATGTTTCTTTGCATGAGAACTTGGGGCTCAAGGAAGCCAGTGAATGCAAGTACCTAAAACAAAATACTTGTGCCGATGGAGCACATCCTCACTTGAACTTGCAGCTGTTGTTTAAGGCATTGAATTTATTTGGGTTTATTGAGAAAAATATCCAAGGGCTGTTGAATTGCTCTGTGGAAGATCTTTCAAACGCTCTTGTTCTTGAAAGTTCTGATCCTCAAGATGTTTTTGATGCCAAAGACGTTATTGCCTTCGCAATTTATGAGAATTAGTTGATGGGATTCTTGCTCATATCAACATTGTCTTGAAACCAAAGACATTAGATCCGGATTCCTTGTTCATCAACG
This sequence comes from Ceratopteris richardii, assembly GCA_020310875.1. Classification (NCBI taxonomy): domain Eukaryota; kingdom Viridiplantae; phylum Streptophyta; class Polypodiopsida; order Polypodiales; family Pteridaceae; genus Ceratopteris; species Ceratopteris richardii. The sequence goes on from CM035408.1 coordinate 149,751,721, forward strand.
TTGTGGATATGCTAGCACCAAGGGACGTCAAGGGAGGGCATGGAGGTTTGCTGGCAAACTATGCTCAAGAGCATCGGCAGCTATTTACTCGGCGGCATCTACTTCAACATGGTGAAGAGGTTGTTGCTTGTGGGGGATTGAGGAGCTTCATTACTGGTTCTCCGTTCAATGATGGAAACATTAACTTCTTTGAATATGAGTTGCTCCCTTTCCTTGTCAGTCATGAAGCAAGAAATGTTCAGGAGCTTGAGTCAAGTTTCAAACAGAACTTGGAGAGACTCTAAACTGGGAGTACATGATACAAACAGTCTTTATCATGTAATGGAATGTCCGTTTTATTTGTCAGAGGATTGGGCCATTTTCCGCTTTTGTTGCAGAAAGGAGGAGGTTTTTTTTCCTTTTGATTTTTTGGCCACTACTGTCGAAGGCGACTACTCACAACTCCCACTACAAATGCAAATGTATGGTCTCGTAGCTACCATAGCATACATGAGACTACCAACAACAGACTGATAGGGAATTTTGGTCATGAATTCCTTTTCCTCATCTGAATTGGGGCAATCATCCTTGCTCAATTTCACATATGTGGGTAAAGGTGTACTCAATGCCTTTCCACCCTGCATATTGAACCTGTGAAGTACTTTGGATATGTACTCACTTTGAGACAAGTATATGCACCTTTTACTCCTATCATGAGTTATGCGCATGCCAAGAATATGTTTGGTATCCCCCAAATCCTTCATATCAAATGTCTGACTCAACTTCTTTTTCATAATTGACAAGTCATAAGAGGACTTCCCAGCAATCAACATATCATCGACATAAAGTATCAAGCATATCAAGCTACCATCTGAGCATCTCTTTGTGTAGAGACAATGATCCTCGTTGCTTCAAGAATAGCCTTGAGACTTCATAAAAGCATCAAACTTTTGGTATCATTATCTAGGGGATTGTTTAAGTCCATACAAGCTCTTTTTGATCTTACAAACTAGACTTTCCTTGCTAGGAACTACATAACCCTCCGGTTGTTCCATATAGATCTCAGCTGTAAGATCTCCATGCACAAAAGCAATTTTCACATCCGTTTGGACTAGCTCTAAGTGCTCCATTGCAAAGAATCCAAGCAACATGCGCAGGGTAGTCATCTTGACCACTAGAGAGAAGATTTCCTCAAAATCAACACCATATTGTTGCTTAAAACCCTTTGCAACAAGTCATGCTTTATACTTTGGAGAAGCACTATCTGATCTGAATTTCAGCTTATATACCCATTTACATGGTAAAGATTTCCTGCCATTTGGCAAAGGTAATAAATCCCAAGTACCATTCTTGTGAATAGAATCCAACTCACTCTTCATGGCATGTTTGACATGATCCTTTGTCTGCATAGCCTCTTTATAGCAAGAAGGCTCACCAGCATCTATTAGCATAACAAAATCTAAACTTGGAACATATCTATAAGGTGGATGTGAGACGTGCGTAGAGCATCTCAATGGTTGTTGAACAAGAACATGTGCAGACTGATCTGATCTGACATTCTCTTGAATGTCCCTATGTGCAGCATTTTTATGCATGCTAATTGGAGGACTAGTATCCTCAAACACCACTCTTCTCACTTCAACCTCCTTAATGGGTTGTTTATGCATCTTAGACTCATTGAAAATGACATCACTACTTCTGATTACTGACTGTGTTTCAGGATCCCATAAGCAATATCCAAATTGTCCTTCTCGACCATATCCAAGAAAGATGCATTTCTTTTACTTATGGTCCAACTTTTTTCTAAAACTCTTGGGTAGTCCTTGCTCCTGCCTCATTGCTGATTCTTTCCTTGGTAAGAATCACAAACATTATATGCATCTCCACTCTGAGTGCCAACCACAGATTTTCTACGAATATCCTCACTCAAGAGTGCTCCATATATGTCATCATAGACGAGTTTACTGCCAGGTGCACTATTGCTAATACTTGCGCAAAACGTATCCCATGATGATGGCAAGGTGCATAACAACAATACTGCTTTCATTTCATTATCCATATCCATTTTTTGAGCCTATAACTAAGAGAATTTAGCATCAAACTCATTTAGATGAGCAGCAACACTATCTGTTTCCTTCATGCAAAGGTCATACAATTTTCTCATCAGATACACTTTATTTGATGTCGTTTCTTTTTTATATGTATTGCATAACTTCTTCCAAAGCTCCTCTCCACTTTCACAGTCTAATACTATAAAGTAAACATTATCTACCAGGTGCAAGCGAATGGTAGACATGGCCATTTCATCTAACTCATCTCAATCATCTTCATCCATGTCAGCATGCTTTTTTGAAATCCCATTTACTGGCTTCCATTGCCTCCTTTGAATCAGCACATCTTTAATATGATTCATCCATAGAGCAAAGTTTGTTTCATCAAATTTTCGGATCTCAAAATGGTCTTTGCCCTGTAAGTTATAGCTCATGCTCGAAATAGTGGCACTAGACCCTGATCCGCCAGAAGTGTCTGAGACCTACCATGATGGTGGAGAATTAAATGGAATGATAATGGAGCTAGAAGATGTTGATATATTTAGGTAGTGATGTGTGTGAACACTCTAGGACCGTCGGGGCACTTTTTTCCCTCTTTAGGAGGCTTTTTTCCCCCGGCTTGTATATACGCCTATTGCCCTAATGGGCTAATTATCTTTGTACATTCTCTAGTAATACATTCAGTATTGTGTGTTGTGCTCCAAGCTTATTCTTCTTCCTTGTGTTGTTCGCGTGCTTCCGCTGACATCTAACTCCAACAATTGGTATTAGAGCAGGTCGTCGCTTCATCTAGGGCGCCGTCGACACTCCTCTGATTGCAGTCTCAGAATCGCACGAATTTTTGTGAGCATACTCAACGTGTTTTCGAGATCAAAACAGCTTTGTTGTGTGGTGTCGGGATCGCGATCTGAGCTCGTTTCGGCCTCCGAATGCACTATCATAGTGCTTGTGCAGACTATTTTGTCTTTTTGTGCCAAAGGTATATACCAGCTTTTGTTCGTCAGTATAAGCATCTCAAAGTCTTCTACAGGTCTAGCGGAATTCATTTGGGCAGTTCTGATCAACTTTTTGAGATGCAGTCAATTTTCTGCATCAAGGTATTTTAGACACCGACCATGGTTGAAAGCAGTGATGTATTCCGTATGTTGGCTGTTGAGGATAAGTTGGATGGTACCAAATACCCGTTATGGGCTTATATGATGCGACATGTGTTGGTTGCAAAAGGACTGTGGAACATTGTGCAGGGTGTCGAAAAATGTCCTATCACACCTGCAACTGTTACAACTGCAGGTACTCAAGCTGATGCAAAAGGTGTCGAAGATGATGATATTCTGCATATTCTTGTTCGTGTTGCGGTTTCTGTTGCACCTACTGCGGAGCAGATTTGTTGGGATGGCAGAGATGCCCAGGCACATGCATTGATAGCTTTGTCTATCAAACGTGCCATTATTCCTCACATTCGCTCTAGAAGAACAACTAAGGATGCTTGGGATACACTTACCACATTGTACCAAGCTATGAATGAGGCTCGTGCTGCTTACCTCCAAAAACAGTTGGAGAGTGAGCACATGAATGAAGGTGATTCTATGGACAGTTTCCTAACGAAGTTCAAAGACTTGAAGGAACAGTTGATATCTGCTGATGAGGTTATACCAGATAGCTCACTTATGCAGACCGTTTTGAATGGTCTTCCTGATTCATATCAGAGTTTTGCTTCTACGCTTCAGTTGATGATGAAAGGCAATCCGAATGCCTTATCATTCGAGGATTTAGTCTTTGTTCTGTTGCAGGAAGATCAGTCCAGGTAGAATAGGTCCATTATGCAAGTTGCAGATCAAGCTTTCCTGGCTAGTCAGAAGGGCAAAGGAAAATGGAGCTCTTCAACTAGTAAGCAGAAATCTGCTAATTCTGCATATTCGACAAAGGAAGATAAAGATGAGGAGAAATCAGAAAAGCAGAAACTGTTTTGTAAGTAGTGTAAAGGGAATGATCATATCATAAAGAACTATCCAAAACTGGCTGCTAAAGAGGCAAAGAAGAAAGAGGCTAGAATGGTTGTTGCAAAGGTCTCTCCACCAAAAATAGAGTCTGCTAATCTTGTGCAGGAAGAAGAATGGGCGTTTACTATTGTCTGCAGTTTTGACCCATCTTCTCATGAGCAATGCATGTCTGTAGTAGACTCAGATGTTTGCCAGTATTTTGACAGTGGGGCGACCAAACATATTACCTCGCAGCACAGTTTCTTCTCTTCACTCGAGCCTGCCCCTATAGGGAATACTGTTACATGCACCAACAACTCCTCTTATCCTGTTATGGGAGCTGGTAAGATCATTTTGACTATTGTTGATGGTAGTTCTTTCACTTTGTCAGATGCTTTATTTATGCCAAGGATCAAGAAGAACCTGTTATCAATTTCTGCATTAGCCAAGATTGGCTTGGTTGTGAAATTTGTTGATGACAGGTGTACAGTTCATGATCTTTCAAATGGCAATGTGATTATTGCTTCTGGCATTTTATGTCGTGGGTTGTATAAGCTCATAGACTATGAAAGATCAGTAAATGATTTGGCATGTGCAGTAAATGATTCTCAGGCTATGTACGATGCAAAGCTTTGGCATGCATGCTTTGGTCATCTGAATTTTGCTAGTTTGCTACGCCTGCAGAAATCTGAAATGGTGTCCCCTTTGCCCAAACTAGAGGCACTTGGAAAACATGTTTGTGACGGTTGTATTTTGGGCAAAATGCAACATTCGTCCTTTCCAAAAGATGGTTCAGTTCGGGCTACTCAGAAATTGCAGCTTGTACATAGTGATGTATGTGGTCCTATGCAGACACCTTCTTTTGGGAATAATCTTTACTTCGTGACTTTCATCGATGATTTTTCCAGGCATGCATGGGTATATCCATTGAAGGCAAAGTCTGAAGTGTTCATGTGCTTCAAACAGTTTTTGGTTTTGGCTGAAAATCTGTCAGCATGTAAAATGGGCACCCTCCGTTCGGATCTGTTGGAGTTAGATGTCTGCAGAAGCACACGAACAGCACAAGGAAGAAGAAGAAGCTTGGAGCACAACACACAAGACTGAGTGTATTACTAGAGAATGTACAGAGATAAGTAGCCCATTAGGGCAATAGGCGTATATACAACCCGGGGGAAAAAAACCTCCTAAAGAGGGAAAAAAGTGCCCCGACGGTCCTAGTGTGTTCACACACAACACTACCTAAATATATCAACAAATCCCCCCTGGGAATGATGCGGTGAACAAGGAGCTGGCACTCATGTATAAGGAAGTGCCAAGCTACGTGGAAATCACTCCACGAAAGGAAGTAAGCCCAAAGCTTTGCGGAAAGCTTCAAACTTCTCCCTAGGCAGAGCCTTCGTGAAAAGGTCTGCTATGTTCTCCTGCGTGGGCACATATGCCAAGCTGATCTCCCCAGCAAAGAACCTCTCCCTGACATAGTGATAATGCACCTCAATGTGCTTAGTGCGAGCATGGAACACAGGGTTCCTCGCAACTGGCAATGCGCTCTGACTGTCAGTGAAGATGGTGGTGGCAGAAGACTAGCCAACACCCAAATCATCCATAAGGCGTCTGAGCCACACACACTCAACAGTCGCTGTGAAAGCTACCCTATACTCAGCCTCACAACTGGAAGTGGCCACAGTAGGCTGCTTCTTGCTCAACCAAGATATACATGAGCTACCAAGCATGAAGCAAAAACCACTGGTGGACACACGAGTGTCATAGCAACCAGCCCAATCTGAGTCAGAAAAAGCATGTAAATCTGGCGGTAGTGATCCCCCCTTGGGATAAAACAACCCAAGTAGCCGAGTACCACTCAAGTAGCAAAAGATGCGCTTAACCGCCTTCCAATGCATGACTCCTGGACAATGCATAAACCTACTCATCTGTGAGACAACAAACTGAATATCTGGCCGAGTAATGCATAAATCAATCAAGCATCCAACAGCTTGCTGATAGAGAACAGCATCAAATGCATCTCCAGCATCATGAAGACTCAATCGTAAACCTGTCTCCATAGGAGTAGCAATAGGCTTACAATCTTCAAGGACAAAACGTTGCAATAATTTGTCAATATATTTCGTTTGACACAAAGCCATTCCACCATCAACGTGCATAAATTGAATGCCCAAATAATGATGCAAATGCCCCAAATCAGACATCTCAAATGAGGCATGCAAATCAGCCTTAAAATCAGCAATATGCTTCTCAATAGGACCAGTGAGCAGCATGTCATCAACATAGACAACAATGATTAGAAGCACATCATTAGCACGCTTAACATATAAGGTGCTTTCAGTTGGACTGTTCTCAAAACCATGTGCAATCAGATAGGCATGTATCTTCTCATACCAAGCACGTGGTGCTTGCTTTAAACCATATAATGCCTTTTTTAACCTACACACCTAGTTTTCATGCCCTTTCTGCACAAAGCCATGGGCTGAAGAACATACACTTCTTCATGCAAGGCACCATTCAGAAATGCTGTTTTAATGTCCAATTGATGTACATTCCAACCATGATGGGCTGCAGGTGCACAAATGCTCCGAACAGTAGTCATACGGCATGTGGGTGCAAAGGTCTCATCAAAGTCAATGCCTCTTTCCTGCGCATAACCCTTTGCAACAAGCCTAGCCTTATACCTATCAACTGTACCATCAGGTTTACGCTTTAGCTTGTATACCCACTTAGTGCCAATGGCCTTCTTGCTAGGAGGCAAGTCACATAAAGACCATGTACCATTCTTCATTATAGCATCATATTCAGATTGCATAGCAGCCATCCAATTTTCTGAATTTTGTGCTTCATGAAAAGAAACAGGCTCATTCTCATCACACAAACTAGACACAGCCATAGCATAACAATCTGATGCAAAGGAGGCACTATGAGAGCCTGAACGAGTATGATATGACAAAGGTGCATCTAATTTGCTGTCATGCAAAGTCTGCACCAGCCATTTTGGCATAGTTTTTGCCTGCTCAATATCAGCTCTCTCATCAACAAGTGCATCATGTAAATCTACATCAGAAATGGAATGATCTACATCATCATATGAAACCTGCAAAGGTTGAGAAGTTGCCTCATTAGGACCAGCACTAGACTGTCCACCTGTAAAAAGAGGCATCAAAGTATCATACATGTGTTTGGAGCTAACAGATGTCTCCTTAGTACATGAAAGCAATGGCTGAATAGCATCTTCCACGAAGACACATCACGGCTAACCAAAATGCATTTAGTCTGTGGATGATACAAATGATAGCCTTTACTTTCAGAACTGTACCCAACAAAAATACATTTTATTGCGTTATCATCCAATTTTCTGCGATGTTGTTCAGGCACTAGTGCATATGCCAAACAACCAAAAACACGCAAATGAGAAACAGATGGCTTGGGGTCATGCCAAGCCTCATAAGGAGTGATAGACTGCAGCGCTTTAGTGGGACACATGTTCAGTACATATGCTACACACATGACAGCCTCAAGCTAGAAACTATGTGGTAAAGCCTGACTCTTGACCATACACCTCCTCATCTCCATGAGTGACCTGTTCTTCCGTTCAGCAACTCCATTCTGTTGAGGTGTATACGGCACTCTACACTGGTGTTTTATCCCACGTTCAGTCAGAAATGCATTAAAATTAGAAGACATATATTCCCCCCCCGATCAGAATGGAGGGTGCCCATTTTACATGCTGACAGATTTTCAACCAAAACCAAAAACCGTTTGAATCACAAAAACACTTTGGACTTTGCCTTCAATGGATATACCCATGCATGCCTAGAAAAATCATCAATGAAAGTCATGAAGTAAAGATAGTTTCCAAAAGAAGGTGTCTCCATAGGACTAGAGACATTACTATGTACAAGATGCAATTTCTGCGTAGCCCGAACTGAACCATCTTTTGGAAAGGAGGAACGCTGCATTTTGCCCAAAATACAGCCTTCACATACATGTTTTCCATATCAGATTTCTGCAGGCGTAGCAAACTAGCAAAATTCAGATGACCAATGTGTGCATGCCAAAGCTTTGCATCTGACATAGCCTGAGAATCATGAAACTGCACATGCCGAATCATTCACAGATCTTTCATAGTCTATGAGCTTATACAGCCCATGACATAAAATGCCAGAAGCAATGATCACATCGCCATTTGACAGATCATGAACTGTACACCTGTCATCAACAAATTTCACAACCAAGCCAATCTTGGCTAATGCAGAAACTGATAACAGGTTCTTTTTTATCCCTGGCACAAATAAAGCATCTGACAAGGTGAAAGAACTACCATCAGCAGTGGTCAGAATGATCTTACCAACTCCCATAACAGGATAAGAGGAGTTGTTGGCGCATGTGACAGTATTCCCTGTAGGAGGAGGCTCAAGTGAAGAGAAGAAACTGCGCTGTGAGGTAATATGTTTGGTCGCCCCACTGTCAAAGTACCAAACATCTGAGTCCACTGCAGACATGCACTGCTCATGAGAAGATGGGTCAAAACTGCAAACAGTAGTAAACACCCATTCTTCTTCCTGCACAAGATTAGCAGACTCTCTTTTTGGTGTAGAGGCTTCTACAAAAACCATTCCAGCCTCCTTTTTCTTTGCCTCTTTTGTAGCCAGTTTTGGACAGTTCTTTATGATATGATCATTCCCTTTACAGTACTTGCAAAACAATTTCTGCTTTTCTGATTTCTTCTCATCTTTATCCTGGTTCTTCGAATGTGCAGCATTTGCAGATTTCTGCTTACTAGTAGAAGAGCTCCATTTTCCTTTGCCCTTCTGACTAGCCAAGAAAGCTTGATCTGCAACACACATAATGGACCTGTTCTGCCTGGACTGATCTTCCTGCAACAGAACAGAGACTAACTCCTCAAATGATAAGGCATTCGGATTGCCTTTCATCATCAACCGAAGAGTAGAAGCAAAACTCTGATATGAATCAGGAAGACCATTCAGAACGGTCTGCACAAGTGAGCTATCTGGTATAACCTCATCAGTAGAAATCAATTGTTCCTTCAAATCTTTGATCTTCGTTAGGAAATTGTCCATAGAATCACCTTCATTCATGTGCTCACTCTCCAACTGTTTTCGGAGGTAAGCAACACGAGCCTCATTCCTAGCTTGGTACAATGTGGTAAGTGTATCCCAAGCATCCCTAGCTGTTCTGCAAGAACGAATATGAGGAATAATGGCACGTTTGACAGACAAAGCTATCAATGCATGTGCATGGGCATCTCTGCCATCCCAACGAATCTGCTCTGCAGTAGGTGCAACAGAAACAGCAGCACGAACATGAATCTGCACAATATCATCTTCGACACCATCTTCATCAGCTCCAGCACCTGTATTCGCAGTACCTGTTGTTACAGGTGTAATAGGACATCTTTCAACACTCTGCACAATGTTCCACAATCCTTTTGCAACCAATACATGTCGCATCATATAAGCCCATAATGGGCAATTGGTACCATCCAACTTATCCTCAACAGCCAACATACGGAATACACCACTGCTTTCAGCCATGGCCGGTGACTAAAATACCTTGATGTAGAAAATTGACTGTATCTCAAAAATTTGAACAGAACTACCAAGACGAGTTCTGCTAAACATGCAGCAGACTTTGAGATGCTTATACTGGCGAACAGAAACAGGTATATACCTTTGGCACAAAAAGATGAAATAGCCTGCACAAGCGCTGCGATAGTGCGTTCGGAGGCCGAAACGAGCTCAGATCGTGATTTCGGCACCACAAAGCGAAGATGTTTTAATCTCTAAAACACCCTGAGTATGCTCACCTTATTTTGTGCAAATTTGAGACTGCAAACGGAGGAGTGTCGACGGTGCCCTAGATGAAGCGACGACCTGCTCTGATACCAATTGTTGGAGTTAGATGTCTACGGAAGCACACGAACAGCACAAGGAAGAAGAAGAAGCTTGGAGCACAACACACAAGACTGAGTGTATTACTAGAGAATGTACAAAGATAAGTAGCCCATTAGGGCAATAGGCGTATATACAAGCCGGGGGAAAAAAACCTCCTAAAGAGGGAAAAAAGTGCCCCGGTGGTCCTAGTGTGTTCACACACATCACTACCTAAATATATCAACATGATTGAGGGGGGGAATATATGTCTTCTGATTTTAATGCATTTCTGGCTGAACATGGGATAAAACACCAGTGTACAATGCCGTATAAACCTCAACAGAATGGAGTTGCTGAACAAAAGAATAGGTCACTCATGGAGATGGGGAGGTGTATGGTCAAGAGTCAGGCTTTACCACATAGTTTCTGGCTTGAGGTTGTCATGTGTGCAGCATATGTACTGAACAGGCATCCCACTAAAGCGTTGTAGTCTATCACTCCATATAAGGCTTGGCATGACCATATGCCATCTATTGCTCATCTGCCTGTTTTGGTTGTTTGGCATATGCATTAGTGCCTGAAAAACATCGCAGAAAATTGGATGATAAAGCAGTAAAATGTATTTTTGTTGGGTACAGTTCTGAAAGTAAAGGTTATCGTCTGTATCATCCACAGACTAAATGCATTCTGGTTATCCGTGATGTTGTTTTTGTGGAGGATGCTATTCAGCCATTGTTTTCATGTACTAAGGAGACATCTATTAGCTCCAAAGACATGTATGATACTTTGCTGCCTCTTTTTACAGGTGGACAGTCTAGTGCTGGTCCTAATGAGGCAACTTCTCAGCCTTTGCAGGTTTCATGTGATGATGCAGATCATTCCATTTTTTATGCAGATTTACATGATGCACTTATTGATGAGAGAGTTAATATTGAGCAGGCAATAACTATGCCAAAATGGCTGGTGCAGACCTTGCGTGATAGCAAATTAGATGCACCTCTGTCATATCGTACTCGATCAGGCTCTCATAGTGCCTCTTTTGCATCAGATTGCTATGCTATGGCTGCATCTAGTCTATGTGATGAGACTGGGCCTGTTTCGTTTGATGAAACACAAAATTCAAAAAATTGGATGGATGCTATGTAATCTGAATATGATGCAATAATGAAGAATGGTACTTGGTCTTTATGTGACTTGCCTCCTAGCAAGAAGGCCATTGGCACTAAGTGGGTATACAAGCTGAAGCATAAACCTGATGGTACAGTTGATGGGTACAAAGCTAGGCTTGTTGCAAAGGGTTATACACAGGAAAGAGGCATTGATTTTGATGAGACCTTTGCACCTACATGCCGTATGACCACTGTTCAGAGCATCTGTGCACTTGCAGCCCATCATGGTTGGAATGTACATCAGTTGGACATTAAAAGAGCATTTTTGAATGGTGACTTGCATGAAGAAGTGTAAGTTTTTCAGCCCCACGGCTTTGTGCAGAAAGGGCATGAAAACCAGGTGTGCAGGTTAAAGAAGGCATTATATGGTTTAAAGCAAGCACCACATGCTTGGTACGAGAAGATACATGCCTATCTGATTGCACATGGTTTTGAGAACAGTCCAACTGAAAGCACCTTATATGTTAAGCGTGCTAATGATGTGCTTCTGATCATTGTTGTCTATGTTGACGACATGCTGCTCACTGCTCCTATTGAGAAGCATATTGCTGATTTTAAGGCTGATTTGCATGCCTCATTTGAGATGTCTGATTTGGGGCATTTGCATCATTATTTGGCCATTCAATTTATGCACGTTGATGGAATGGCTTTGTGTCAAACGAAATATATTGACACATTATTGTAGCATTTTGGCCTTGAAGACTGTAATCCTATTGCCACCCGTATGGAGACAGGTTTACGATTGAGTCTTCATGATGTTGGAGATGCATTTGATGCTATTCTCTATCGGCAGGCTGTTGAATGCTTGATTTACTTATGCATTGCTCGGCCAGATATTCAGTTTGCTGTCTCAAAGATGAGCAGGTTTATGCATTGCCCAGGAGTCAAGCATTGGCAGGCGGTTAAGCGTATCTTCACTACTTGAGTGGTACTCGGCTACTTGGGTTGTTTTATCCCAAGGGGGGATCACTACCGCGAGATTTGCATGCTTTTTCTGACTCTGATTGGGTTGGTTGCTATGACACTCGTGTGTCCACTAGTGGCTTTTGCTTCATGCTTGGTAGCTCATGTATATCTTGGTTGAGCAAGAAGTAGCCTACAATGGCCACTTCCAGTTGTGAGGTTGATTATAGGGCAGCTTTCACAGTGACGGTTGAGTGTGTGTGGCTCAAACGCCTTATGGCTGATTTGGGTGTTGGTCAGTCTTCTGCCACCACCATATTCACTGACAGTCAGAGCGCATTGGCAGTTGCGAGGAACCCTGTGTTCTATGCTTGCACTAAGCACATTGAGGTGCATTATCATTATGTCAGGGAGAGGTTCTCTACTGGGGAGATCAGCTTGGCATATGTGCCCACGCAGGAGAACATTGTAGACCTTTTCACGAAGGCTCTGCCTAGGGAGAAGTTTGAAGCCTTTCGCAAAGCTTTGGGCTTACTTCCTTTTGTGGAGTGATTTCCACATAGCTTGGCACTTCCTTATACATGAGTGCCAGCTACTTGTTCACTGCATCACTTCCAGGGGGGATTTGTTGATATATTTAGATAGTGATGTGTGTGAACACTCTAGGACCATCGGGGCACTTTTTTTCCCTCTTTAGGAGGTTCTTTTCCCCCGGCTTGTATATGCACCTATTGCCCTAATGGGCTACTTATCTTTGTACATTCTCTAGTAATACATTCAGTATTGTGTGTTGTGCTCCAAGCTTCTTCTTCTTCCTTGTGTTGTTCGCGTGCTTCCGTAGACATCTAACTCCAACAGAAGAGTCCAAACACCAACGAATAAGTGTGTCAAGGAGTAAATCAAAACCAAAAATCTGGCAAACTTTTGCCAGAGTGTCCTTACAAAATGAGCATATGACCAGTGTCAAAATATCATAAAACTGCAAGTACTGACATGTTTACCTGCATAGTGAATCACTGACTCCACTGCATATAATCAACTACCCAATAGAAGCCAACAAGGCTTATCAAGCACCTATGAACAACTATCATACATCTCCTATGGCAAGACTAGGTAAGTCTTCCACCTACATCACCAAAGAGACCCCGACATCTAGGTGTCTCCCAATTAAGAAAACCTCACCACGACCCTCTTTATCAAACATAAAAGGCTTTATGCAAAAAACGTAACCGTTATATCAATGACCACATGGATGTATATAAGTGGTATCCACAGAAGCATACATGGTGTGTATGTGCTCAATATATGCAGTAAAATGACACTAAAAAGGCATAATGCATAGCCTAAACACTAGCCAAAACACCTGCAAGTGTCTGTCAACTCTGATGTTTTAGGCTCAAAAAACCTGCATAAATTTGCAGCAACTGCTCCCACCAAAACTGAAAACCTTTAGAGAAACCTGTAGTTTTATGAGCGTGGTTGAAAACACATCCCCAAAGGTTGATATTGATTGTCGAAGAATTACAAAAAACAATCTTCTTGATGTTCTTGGACCTGTGTGAAGAGAACTATGTGTGAAAGTACTCCAAAATGGCTCCCAACACCACAAAAATGCTTCAAAAATGGGCTTTGAAACAAAAGTATGAAGCTTTGAGGGACTAAAACATGTTCAATGTGATGTTAACCTTAGTCTTTCCCCTTCTTTAGACACCACAAGAGTGTAGCTTAGTGGCAAGAGATTGCCACGGTTAAGCGAGCTCCGGGGGAATAGTACTAGGATGGGTGACCTCCCCAGAAGTACTTGGAATCTCTATCTTCCTGGATCGTTGAGGTCCTCCCTCGCACGCAGCCAACGGTGACTTCAGTAACTCAGATGACAAGGTATGCCAAGGTCTATGCCTTGGTTTTTGCCTTAGCCATAAGCCTTGGAGAAAGCTGGGGGGAGGTGGGGGGTGCTTGCTTCACTCGCACAAAAGGAGCAAAACTTTTGCATCGAAATGCTCTGATATCAGTGAAGTATTTTGATGGCTATACACCACGGTGCACTCTCCTTCTTGAGAGCTCCACGATGATATCCTTGAAGTAGAAAACTGAGCTCCTAATGCCGCACACAGCACTCCGCACAGAGGCTGCAGAATACATAGAAAAACACAGTCCACAGGGAGACCAAGATAGACTTCTTAGGTCTTACAAATGCGGTCGAACTTAGAGTCTGTGACTGACCAGGCCACTATGTGTTTTATTAAAGAACATATACAAAGAAGTATCCGGTGGCCATTTGGCCTTTCACATGGACACTAACGGTAACATGAAGGTCATTAATACAAAACTTACCTTTTTTATAATAGGTATAGTAGTATTACTCTAAAAGATGGTACGTAGGAGCTACGACAAGTCGATAGAATCATTTCCTTGATTGTTTGCTGGGTAGCAAGGGTAAAGCTTTAAGTCTGTTCATTTTGACACATTAAATTTTAGGAAAGAAAGGGAACCATTTTTATTGAAAAGTTAAGCTTAACCCATCTGCACATGCAGATGAGAAAGGTAGATCATGGTGGATAATCATATGTTTGCCTACGCATATGAAAAGGGATATAAATTTTTTGCACAAGAGACTTGGGAGGTGAGAGATCTTTGTTGCGACTGATTATATGCATTCAAGGATTATCCATTGCTAGAAATTGCATTGGCGAGGGCTTGTGTGCATTCAAGGAGGGATTAAAGCCCGTATCAGCACTTGAGAAGGAGAAGGAAATTGAAGTGCTTGCATAATTGATGAGGCATGATGATCGCATTGCTATGGTGTGCTTATGTAGAGGAGGAGTTCTTTAGAGGATTAAATATATTGACACATTATTGTAGCATTTTGGCCTTGAAGACTGTAATCCTATTGCCACCCGTATGGAGACAGGTTTATGATTGAGTCTTCATGATGTTGGAGATGCATTTGATGCTATTCTCTATCGGCAGGCTGTTGGATGCTTGATTTACTTATGCATTGCTCGGCCAGATATTCAGTTTGCTGTCTCAAAGATGAGCAGGTTTATGCATTGCCCAGGAGTCAAGCATTGGCAGGCGGTTAAGCGTATCTTTCACTACTTGAGTGGTACTCGGCTACTTGGGTTGTTTTATCCCAAGGGGGGATCACTACCGCGAGATTTGCATGCTTTTTCTGACTCTGATTGGGTTGGTTGCTATGACACTCGTGTGTCCACTAGTGGCTTTTGCTTCATGCTTGGTAGCTCATGTATATCTTGGTTGAGCAAGAAGTAGCCTACAATGGCCACTTCCAGTTGTGAGGTTGAGTATAGGGCAGCTTTCACAGTGACGGTTGAGTGTGTGTGGCTCAAACGCCTTATGGCTGATTTGGGTGTTGGTCAGTCTTCTGCCACCACCATATTCACTGACAGTCAGAGCGCATTGGCAGTTGCGAGGAACCCTGTGTTCTATGCTTGCACTAAGCACATTGAGGTGCATTATCATTATGTCAGGGAGAGGTTCTCTACTGGGGAGATCAGCTTGGCATATGTGCCCACGCAGGAGAACATTGTAGACCTTTTCACGAAGGCTCTGCCTAGGGAGAAGTTTGAAGCCTTTCGCAAAGCTTTGGGCTTACTTCCTTTTGTGGAGTGATTTCCACATAGCTTGGCACTTCCTTATACATGAGTGCCAGCTACTTGTTCACTGCATCACTTCCAGGGGGGATTTGTTGATATATTTAGATAGTGATGTGTGTGAACACTCTAGGACCATCGGGGCACTTTTTTTCCCTCTTTAGGAGGTTCTTTTCCCCCGGCTTGTATATGCGCCTATTGCCCTAATGGGCTACTTATCTTTGTACATTCTCTAGTAATACATTCAGTATTGTGTGTTGTGCTCCAAGCTTCTTCTTCTTCCTTGTGTTGTTCGCGTGCTTCCGTAGACATCTAACTCCAACAGAAGAGTCCAAACACCAACAAATAAGTGTGTCAAGGAGTAAATCAAAACCAAAAATCTGGCAAACTTTTGCCAGAGTGTCCTTACAAAATGAGCATATGACCAGTGTCAAAATATCATAAAACTGCAAGTACTGACATGTTTACCTGCATAGTGAATCACTGACTCCACTGCATATAATCAACTACCCAATAGAAGCCAACAAGGCTTATCAAGCACCTATGAACAACTATCATACATCTCCTATGGCAAGACTAGGTAAGTCTTCCACCTACATCACCAAAGAGACCCCGACATCTAGGTGTCTCCCAATTAAGAAAACCTCACCACGACCCTCTTTATCAAACATAAAAGGCTTTATGCAAAAAACGTAACCGTTATATCAATGACCACATGGATGTATATAAGTGGTATCCACAGAAGCATACATGGTGTGTATGTGCTCAATATATGCAGTAAAATGACACTAAAAAGGCATAATGCATAGCCTAAACACTAGCCAAAACACCTGCAAGTGTCTGTCAACTCTGATGTTTTAGGCTCAAAAAACCTGCATAAATTTGCAGCAACTGCTCCCACCAAAACTGAAAACCTTTAGAGAAACCTGTAGTTTTATGAGCGTGGTTGAAAACACATCCCCAAAGGTTGATATTGATTGTCGAAGAATTACAAAAAACAATCTTCTTGATGTTCTTGGACCTGTGTGAAGAGAACTATGTGTGAAAGTACTCCAAAATGGCTCCCAACACCACAAAAATGCTTCAAAAATGGGCTTTGAAACAAAAGTATGAAGCTTTGAGGGACTAAAACATGTTCAATGTGATGTTAACCTTAGTCTTTCCCCTTCTTTAGACACCACAAGAGTGTAGCTTAGTGGCAAGAGATTGCCACGGTTAAGCGAGCTCCGGGGGAATAGTACTAGGATGGGTGACCTCCCCAGAAGTACTTGGAATCTCTATCTTCCTGGATCGTTGAGGTCCTCCCTCGCACGCAGCCAACGGTGACTTCAGTAACTCAGATGACAAGGTATGCCAAGGTCTATGCCTTGGTTTTTGCCTTAGCCATAAGCCTTGGAGAAAGCTGGGGGGAGGTGGGGGGTGCTTGCTTCACTCGCACAAAAGGAGCAAAACTTTTGCATCGAAATGCTCTGATATCAGTGAAGTATTTTGATGGCTATACACCACGGTGCACTCTCCTTCTTGAGAGCTCCACGATGATATCCTTGAAGTAGAAAACTGAGCTCCTAATGCCGCACACAGCACTCCGCACAGAGGCTGCAGAATACATAGAAAAACACAGTCCACAGGGAGACCAAGACAGACTTCTTAGGTCTTACAAATGCGGTCGAACTTAGAGTCTGTGACTGACCAGGCCACTATGTGTTTTATTAAAGAACATATACAAAGAAGTATCCGGTGGCCATTTGGCCTTTCACATGGACACTAACGGTAACATGAAGGTCATTAATACAAAAGTTACCTTTTTTATAATAGGTATAGTAGTATTACTCTAAAAGATGGTACGTAGGAGCTACGACAAGTCGATAGAATCATTTCCTTGATTGTTCGCTGGGTAGCAAGGGTAAAGCTTTAAGTCTGTTCATTTTGACACATTAAATTTTAGGAAAGAAAGGGAACCATTTTTATTGAAAAGTTAAGCTTAACCCATCTGCACATGCAGATGAGAAAGGTAGATCATGGTGGATAATCATATGTTTGCCTACGCATATGAAAAGGGATATAAATTTTTTGCACAAGAGACTTGGGAGGTGAGAGATCTTTGTTGCGACTGATTATATGCATTCAAGGATTATCCATTGCTAGAAATTGCATTGGCGAGGGCTTGTGTGCATTCAAGGAGGGATTAAAGCCCGTATCAGCACTTGAGAAGGAGAAGGAAATTGAAGTGCTTGCATAATTGATGAGGCATGATGATCGCATTGCTATGGTGTGCTTATGTAGAGGAGGAGTTCTTTAGAGGATTAAATATCAAACTTCGATCATTGTCATATGGAGGGGGATTAGTGTTGACTAATAATTGATAATGAATCACATTGATTTATTGTATCATTTTTGTTGAGGAGTGGGTGGATAAGGTAGTAAAGTTGATTCGTGTACAATTTTGTGTATGGAGCACTAGAACTATAAAAGAACCATGAAAATTAAAAAATGTTGAGAAAAAACTATTTGTAGCATTTTCCAAGACCTTGTGCAGAGGTTCGGCCATCTGCCTATACATCACATTGGGGTATTGAGTGTGTGGGTAGGTCCTAAAAAGAGAGATAAGACATGAGCACTAGACATATACTTCATTTTGCATTGTCCCCAAATCCGAGAGCTCCCATCAAAGGCTCTAGGTTTTGCCATAAGGAGTTCCAAATGTTTTTGTTGTGCCAAGGTACAACTGGAATGTTAATTACCTTTTAAAAAGTTCAAAGCGAAAATAGTGTCAAAATTGCTAAAATATGGGACCTAAGGTATAAGGCTCTATAAGTCAAAGTGTGTGTCAACTCAATATTTGGAATAACTGAATGATCATTTATATGTGTTCTAAGTAAAAAAAAAGAAATAAAACGGGAACTTTGGCAAACCTCGTGACCTTGAAACTTAGTGCTTGTAGATGCTTTGATTTATTAGGGAAACATTTAAAGTGAAGTAAAGTTCTCATTTGGTATAAATGGGGAACTTAGGTTTTAAAACTTGTTTTTCCTCCAAATTGAGTGTTCAAAGACATTGCTATGAGGACATTGAGTAGTAGCATAGCCAAAGAAAATCAAAAGTGCAAAAAGCTAGGAGAATATTTGCAATTTTTGGTGGGCTGGTGAGGTGTGCGCCAGCTTTCAAGACAATGAAAGATCACTCACTCCTTGTGAAGGGAAAGTATGGAAATGGAAGAATCATTTGGGCCAAAGGAAAAATTATGGCAATTCGTACTGAAGCATGTTTCTACAAGAAAAATTCCGTTGCCGGGACTTGAACCCGGGTCGCTCGGGTGAGAGCCGAGTATCCTAACCGACTAGACTACAACGGATTTCTTGCTATTACATAATGTTTAAATAATAAATATAATAGCTCATGGTAAATATTTTTTATTCTTTTGGATATGTAGGATAATCTTTATGTATATATGAGAGGGTCAAAATTACTCGAAATCCGTAGAAAAATCATCAAGGACAGCACGTTTCTTTTGAAGCTAATACAAGTTATCAAAGCTATGAACAATGAAAAAGCCAAAAATCAAATGCTTATAGGCTTCAAACGGATTGAAATCATTGTTTTCCAATTGCTTTCTAGATAAGATATTGCAGATTTTAACACTAAAATTATGGTAGTCACCTTCCAATTGCTTTCTAGATAAGATATTGCTTTCTCGACCTCAAAAAATGTACTTCTTATAAAATTCCATCAAGTTATGTGCTCAAGTACAAAGTTTTGGGAAATATTTCTATAGGGACATTACTATAGGCACTCCGAGTGGCCCACTAACAATGGCACACATGGTGGAATCAAACTTAATTTACATAGTGCTCCTTGATATGGACAAAATGGAGTTAAATCTTACAAAATGGTATTTTACACAAGTGGATAGTGATAAAAATCATTGTTGTGTGTAATGAAGTTTGGAAAAAAAACCATCTAACTTTCCAAAACTTTTTGACTCAAATAAGGTATATGATTCATTTAAATAAAGTTCAAGATCAGCTAGTTGTATTAACTAACTAGATTAAACATCCCAGATAGATGTTTTGCGTAGAAACCGTTCAATATTCAAAGATGATAAGTCTAAGTTGGTTCATCTAGCTGAGGTTTGCTTCAATATTATCACAACTAAAATGGATAAAAAGAAATATTTTATGGTTCTATAAAAGAGTTCAAAACATAATTGAAGAGAAAAGAGTAAGGAATTTCTCATAAGATTGACAATTCCCAAGAACTTAGGCTTTAAGTCTTTGAGTAAAGTATCTTGATTCGAACAAAATTCACTTAGAATCTACTTTGGTCTACCTAAAGTAAAGTTGAACAAAAAGTGTGCAACACACTTCAACCTACATTGTACCCAATGTTCTCAAACCAAGTTGGCTGAAATGCTCCTTTGGTCAAGTAACGAATCAAGTAAATGTTGGTTGGAATGTGAACCATGGTACAAACATCTAAGTTAGATGTTTGGGTCAACTAGACTTCCAGTTTTATTTCCAATCAAATTCAAGTGAATTTAAGTAAGTTCTCAATGTCTTGATAGAAATAGAAATCCCACTCTAGTTGCTAGATCCATGCTCTATGGTGCCCAATAATGTACTAACATCTTGAATCCACCCATTTCACATGTTAGTGCTTAGATAGCACCGAGTAAAAAACAATGAATTTGGCACATGTTTTTTAATTCACCCATATCATTCATTCTATACTTTGCACTCAGTTGAGCTTGTGAAGTGTAAAGACAAATGGTGTTTTGAATCATTTGGAGAGGGATCAGATAGTAGATTCTCTTTTATTCATTTTTAATACAAGGTGAATTCCACCACATAGATGAAAACATATGCATCTAGATTAGAAAATGAGGCTCGGGGCTATGCCTACAATTTTCTATATTAGCTCTATTTTCAAAGAAAAAAATCAAAAGGGGGAAGAATGTTATAAAGTAAGGTTTTGACATGAGCGTTCGAGGTTCAAAAACTACATGTGATATCCCTCGAACATCTTGTTTTGATACTTCAGTGATTTGCTTCGTTTGTCTTGGCTTGAAGAAAATCTTTTATGGATGATAGCTTGGATCGCCAATGTACCTCTATCTAAGCTGAAATAGGTTCAAGTCTCCCTTCGGGTAGTTGTGAAGCATCTTTTTTTTGTTTCATTGAAATATTGCTCTGTACAAATCTCATAAGAAAAGACCTTTGCCTGATTGGATGGCATTATGTGAGATTGCTTGGTCCTGGGTTGTAGCAAGTTTGAACCCCATTTTTTAGAAATTAACAAAAATACTACTCCAAAAGACTCCTATTTATACTTCTAGGTTGCCTTTTGCTTTGCCAAAAACCAAAATAATAAAATTCATGAATGAAAGTATTCTCACCATAAAATCTTGACATTGAAAGCAACATCCAAGCCTCACATGGCAAAGTGATGAGTTTGAATCCCATATGAAATCAAAAGCCTGATAATTTTTTCCTTTGTAGTTGTTTGTCTTTCAGGATGATGTGTTGGATAACTCATCCTCATCCTCCTCACAAAGAAATGGGTTTGAAACTGGGACTTCTCCATGCACTATATTCACTTTTTTGATAGCTTCACATCCAATTTAATGGGGGGATGGCGAGTTTATTTGAATTTAGCACTAATGTAGACATCTCTCTCCGTGAAAGTCAATGGAATGATAGTTAACAAGTCCTCCTTTGGAAGAGATCCTTGGTTTGATTCCTAGATGAATCCTAATCCTCTCAAGTTTCTCTTGCTCTTTTGATTGACTTGCAATGCTAGGAACTCAAATAAGAAGAAGTTGCTAGTTGTCTTCTATTCTTCGATTAGCTACTCTTTGGATAGATGAAACCACATGCTCCCCAATGAGATGGGCTTTAAATCTATGTGCTATATGGTTTGTATATGTGCTTTTTGCAAAAAAGCACTTCAAGAGACTAAGAGAAAGGTGCATGCACACTAAAGAAGTTGAAATTAAGAAAGAGTGATAGGCAAAAATGCATGCAATAGAAATGAGATGCGATCATTCAAAAATAATCAAGATCTAAGATTTCTATGGAGATTTGTGAAGAAGATGATGGGGCTATTGAAAATTATGGAACATGTGCAAGATCCAATTGTGAGGCTGGGCACATACTCACCTCTCATTAATTACCTCTTCATCATTTATGCATTTGTTGTAAGTCCAAAATGAAGCTAGACCCTAAAAATATAAAGGGTACGCTCTTAATCTTAGAGTGGAGTGTTGAATTAAAAAGGGAAAATGTATTTATGGCTTGGATAAAAGCCAAAATATAAGTAGAGAGATGGAATACTAGAAAAAGTCGTGACCTTATCCATATGGAGTGATTTGGAGCACCAAAAAAACCAACCAAAGAAATGGAAAGGCAAAGGACATGAAGTGAAAGGTCAAGAGGTGAGAGAAGATGCAAGGGTAGGTGAAAAGTCCCATGACCATAGATCTATATATAGAGCTCATTTGAACGTGAAAATTTGTGGAGATGACAAGGAGATGGTGTAGAAGCATATGTTGTTCATTCTCTCACCAATGGATATCAGAAGGATGCTCAATAGTAAGCTATAAGGCACAAAGGTATTCTAGCCACATACCTTTTCTACACACAGCCTCACCTTGTGAAGGTGATATCTCTCTATGTACTTATCCAATTAATGCATATGATATCTTTTTCAAAAGCTTATCTCTCTCAAATATCTTTGTCAGATCATTCTCCAGTACTTACTAGGAACATTTCTTGTGAACCTCAATTTTTGGCATAACCTGAGATGACAGGTAGTCTATGTTTGAACAGTTAGTTGCCTGGTCAAATGAGCTCCAAATGGACTGTTCTTTAGCTTGTTAAAAAGCTAAGAGAGTATGCTGTGTGTCGACCAATTTTCAAAGACATTGGATCTCTGACTTGTGACTGAATTAGGTTTTAGTAAGCATGTGTCTTACAGGGCAGTTTCTAGAAGAGGTTCTCTAACTTCCGCTGCATGTATTGGAGTGTATTGGAGTCAGACTTCTCCACATTTTGGTATCAGAGCTTTGTTTGCATATCATTGCAAGGGGGAGCCCATGTATGCACAAAGAGATCTTGAAGAAGATGCAGAGATGGCAAAGGAAAGTTTGGAGCTATGAGCTCATGGAGTATGCAACACTCACTATGGAGATGAAGCTTTCATATCCTATAGAAGAAGATGAAGATTCAAGCAAAGAATCTTGGATGTGCAACTACATAGAGTTGCATATGAGTAATGTATGCATTTTTGAGATATTGCACTCAATTGAATGAAGTGCAAGCTTTGATTATGTACATGGCTGAAGGGTTAAGATTTTATGTAAACTTAATGATAGAATTATATGCTTATGCATTGGATATGCTTAGGTATGCATGCTTTGAAAATTTATGCTCATTATGTATGACAATTGTGGATAGCATGCTTAGGCTGAATATACGTTGTTTTTTGAGGTCTAATATGCATAAATGTATACATATGTAGTCAAGAAGTTTATATGTGTATGATCCATGATGTGGGAGTGAGCAATAGGCTATTTTATAAAGCCTATACAAGCTGAAATTTTGCAGGTCTATGCAGCCATATGAATTGCCACAAAGCGAGCTGAATATATGCTCAAATGATTGGTGATTTGCATGCATAATTATATATGATTGTTAGCATGATATTAAAGCATGAAAGGTTTCTCGTGTTCAGCCATAGATGAGCTGGAAGAATGCATGTTTGGATACCATGAATATTGGTAAGATGCAAGGCTGCCATGTATGAAATTTGTGGATGTATCTTGTTGTGGATAAAACCCATCGAGGTAAAGTTGCAAAGCAAATATGTATGCTCATGATATGATGACTAAATGTGTTTGATTCTTGAGTTGAGATATAGGAAGTCAACTCAATGCTATTTTTTATATAAGCCAAAGCTAGGTGAACAAATCTTGGATGAAGGAAGGATGCAAAGCTTGGAGCCAAAGCAAAGGAAGGGGCCCAAGCTAAAAGGTTTTCAAACACTAGAAGTGTCGAAAACATTGAAGAAGGGTGAAGCCTAGGAGTGAGCTTCCCATCAAAGGAGGAGTAGAAGACTCCAAGGTAATGGCTGCCATGAAGTGTTGAAGACTCAACAAGGACTTGAAGACACTCCCCAAATTTGAAGGAGCACAAGCAAAGTGCAAACTACAAGGAAAGGTCACCCAAGAGAAGTGTGACATGTTGGCTGATGCAAAGGAAGGTATAGAAGAACATTTGCAATGCTAAGGGCTGAGGTAAAGGTTTTAAAGAAATCCACATTGTGTGTGGTGGTAAGTTCCAAGCATAAATCATGTGAATGTATAGTTAAAGGTTAAAGCTAGTAAGACCACCAAAGAGAGTGGCAAGCCTATGTAAAGGTAAGTAAGACCACCCAAGAGGAGTGGCAAGCCTATGGCAAGTAAGACCATTCAAAGAGGAATGGCAAGCCTATGTGAAGGCAAGTAAGACCATCCAAAGAGGAATGGCAAGCCGTGTTAGGTGCAAGAGGCACCATTGTTCACATTGAGGATTTCTTATGTTATTTTGTCGGTGATGAAGGAAGCTTGGAAGATGTCGAAGCTATGAATGCTTCACATGAAGAGGAACTCATGAAAGACTTTATGTATGATCAGCCCATTGTTGATTTTCCAAGTCTAAAATCAGCCAGTATGAATGAAGAAAAGATTATGAAGCAAGGGGGAGTTCGCTTGCAAGGATTGGAAGATCCAAAGAAGTCCAAAGAAGAGGAAAGTACCCAAAAGAAGTAGGTACACTCAAAGGAATATTAAGAGCAGCCATCAAATGTGTGTTCAAAGGACAAGGAGGAGCCACCTCTATGGAAGGAGCATCTAAGAAGGCAAGGAGCAACCATGATGCACAAAAGAAGTCATGAAGAAAAAGGAAGCATGACAACCATGAAGTCAAAAGAAGGTGAAAAGAAAAGTGCAACCATAAACAAAGTCAAAGATGATCCAAAGACAAAGGAGGATCAAAGCAAAGCATGCAAGCTTAGAATACATGAAGCCATGAAGGTATAGAAGGAAAGATACATGCAAGAGAGGACAACAAGAAAGAGAGTGAAGCAACAAAGGTACATGAAGCCAAGGTGATCTCATATTCTAAACATATGTATGAAGCATGTTTCTTGATAGGTGTTGAAGAAGAGCTCTTGTGAAGAGTCAAAAAAGCTTCAAAGCAAAGAAGGAAGATCACCAACCTATCGAAAGAAGAGATACAAAGGGAGATAGAAGCAAAAGACGAAGAGGAGGAGAATTGGAGAGTAGCATGGACTCCCAATTGTAGCTTGAGGGGGGAGTGTTGAAAATTATGGAACATGTGCAAACTCCAATTGTGAGGCTTGGCACATACTCACCTCTCATTTTCCTCTTCAGCATTTATGCATTTTTTGTAAGCCCAAAATGAAGCTAGACCCTAAAAATATAAAGGGTACACTATTAACCTTAAAGTAGAGTGTTGAATTAAAAAGGGAAAATGTATTTATGGCTTGGATAAAAGCCAAAATATAAATAGAGAGATGGAATAATAGAAAGGTCATGAAATTATCCATATGGAGTGATTTGGAGCGCCAAAAGCCACCCAAGGAAATGGAAAGGCAAAGGACATAAAGTGAAAGGTCAAGAGGTGAGAGAAGATGAAAAGTCCCATGCCCATAGATCTATATATATAGCTCATTTGAACGTGAAAATTTGTGGAGATGAAAAGGATATGGTGTAGAAGCATATGCTGGTCATTCGCTCACCAATGGGGATCAGAAGAATGCTCAATAGTAAGCTACAAGGCACAAAGGTATTCCAGCAGCATACCTTTTCTATAGACAGCCACATTGCAAAGGTGATATCTCTCTATCTATTTATCCACTTAATGCATATGATATCCTGTTGGAAAGCTTATCTCTCACAATCTCTACACCTCAAATATCTCTATCAGATCATTCTCCAGTAGTTACTGGGAACATTTCTTGTGAACATCAGTTTTTTGCATAACCTGAGATGACAGGTAGTCTATCTTTGAAGAGTTAGTTGCTTGGTCAAATGAACTCCAAATGGAGTTTTCTTTAGCTTTTTAGAAAGATAAGAGATTCTGCTGTGTGTACCAATTTTTAGAGGCATTGAATCTCTGAGTCGTGACTGAATCAGGTTTTAGTAAGCGTGTGTCTTATAGGGCAGTTTCTAGAAGAGGTTCTCTAACTTCCGCTACATGTATTGGAGTGTATTGGAGTAAAAATTCTCCACAGGGGTCACCAAGGTCTCCATGAAATCTACATATATTTCACACTAGTGTAAAGAAATAGAGAAATCCGACCACCATGTGGTAGAGAGATGAATCTCCTCCTAACCTTATACCTCTATGAATAGCTCTCTCCAAGGGATAGTCCTCTATGATAGGTTGATACTATCCATCCAAGTTTCTACCATGTAACTATGTGCTCCAAGTGTCCCAATTAAATGAAGTTAACTCAAGTGGATGCTTCTAGAGGTATCTAGAGATCTTGGGGCAAAATAATCTCCCACAACTCTTGTTGGACTTAAACCCAAGAACTCGTCCTTCCCATCCATTTGACTTAACCACTAGGCCAAGCTACTTTCTTGTTTTAGAGAGCACATGAACCTATGCTTAAGTCTAATCTTGAGGATTTTTCCATACACGAGAATGGCCAAATGATGTTTGATTTCAAATTTATTTGCATTAATCAGATGCTCATGTCATAATCTTACTTTATAACATAGACCATGATAATGTAGTAATTTCCATGTTGTATAGGGAAACCAAGGTGAGTTGAAAGATGGAGACACATCTAATTGGTGTTACATATATAAGTAATATGAAAAGGGGAATTAGAGATGGATCCAATTTCACATGTATATATGGTAAAATAGATGTATCATGAGGAATGTATGCTTACTACAACAAAGTAGATCTATGAATAACTAGTATGGCATCCTAGACTAAGGATCAAAGTGTCATCTAAGATTTGGTATTGCATGCTATGCAAAGTACTCCTCAACTTTACATGCTTGTTTATATGTAAATTTAATTTCCATAAGGAAATTTGTGCCAATATAAGGTAAGGAATGTCAAGAGTATGGCTATCCTAAGATCAAAACATTAGTTTTCTTAACCAAGAGATGATATGAGAGTTGTAGGGAACTCTAGAAAATGGTGAGGGCGTCATCAAAATAAGGTAAAGTGTATAAGAAAACACTTTGAATGGAAACCATGGATATGGTTTGCATTCAAATGATTAGATTGAAAAGACTCGTAGAGAAATAACCTTGATAAGGACCATTGAGATAATTCCTATCATATGAGAATGAAAAGGAAAAGTAATTGAACATAAAATGAAAAGTGATAGTTCTCAACAAGGTCATGAGAATAGAAACAAGCAAGTTAGTAACGGCTAATTAATGCCAATATTATGTGGATTGATAGGTGAGGGTCCTAAGGTATCTATTATGAACCTTAAAAAGGACTCTAGAGCACCTATATATCACTGTTACATTTTGAGTTACAAATGAGTAAGTTAAAATAGTATTATTATCCATGATTAGTGCTAAAACAAAGCCAAAGAATTGAGTACATGGAAGGCCTTTGATAACTTGGTAAAAAGATCATCTTTTCCTTCATGTAAGGACTAATTATGTGTGTAAATAATATGCGGGCTAGTGTAGCCAAGTCTTTTTTAGTAAGAAACCCAGAGGTTCGAGATCTTAAGATATTTTGTAATGTTAGAGGAGAACTCTAAGAATACCCTAAGTTTATAACAACCATATTTATAGTTATATGATCTTTGTGAGATGAATTTGGGTATCTACTTAACTTTATCTTACCAAGGAGTCTTTAGATATGATAGTTAAATTGTAAATATCAATGCTATTATTACACTTTCAAGTATATAAAACAAAAGATTTTATTGCACAATAAGTAGAGACATAAGAATTTTTTATTAATGGGAAATACGAGTTTTACTAGAATGCCATCATATAGAAATTCAAAAACTAGTACTGGGACATCATCTAAGAACTTATGAGAGTTAGAAGTTAAGAAATGGACTCCATATCCACTAGTTTTATAGCAAATTTCCTTTGGTATGGGTAGATGAGATATCTCTATCTATCTCTCTTTCTAAGAATGAAGAAAAGATATCCAAGGTGGAATCATCTTTATTAAGCAAAAATGTCAATTCAAGTAATCAAGAGAGGATAACCAACTTACATAGAAGGACAAGGCTTGCAAAGAGAAAACAAGGCAAGCTTGTAGTCTAGATCTTCAACAAAGAGTGACACGGTTATGCAACAAGGCAAGGTTTGCATAGAGTAGACAAGACCAAGTTGCTTGTCAAAATCTCCAATAGGAAGTAGTGAGATTACACATCAAGCAAGGGCTTGCAAGAAAGTAAGTTCGTCCTAGAAGGGAAAATAAGTCAGAAAGCTAACTATTTAGAAATAAAATTAATATGATGTTCCTACTCACAAAAAACATTTATGAAGCCACCACATAGGTCAAAAAAATATAAAGTGTTCAAGCAAAACAAAGTTATACATTTAGTAAGCAAGAAGGATATGAACATGAACTTTATAAGTTTTATGGTAGATCCACAGCTGAGAACATCAATGATTACTCCACTAAAGAAAATAAGCTAATTTTATCTCTTTGCTTACCAAAGCAAACAAGTGAAGTCCATATTCCAATGTAGATTGGAATAGATAAATGGCAAAGACATGTTTTCAAAATAGATATTTGAAGGAGTTAGAACACAACCATACATGTTTCATGTAGAGAACATCTTATTGACAAGGACATGGTCTAGTTAGATAAATCTAGAATTGACATGGTCTACTTAGATAAATCTAGTTAGATAAATCTAGTTAGATAAATCTAGTTAGATAAATCTAGTTAGATAAATCTAGTTAGATAAATCTAGTTAGATAAATCTAGTTAGATAAATCTAGTTAGATAAGTCAAAGGAATTCATAAATTTAATTGTTTATGTGTCAAGGTCAATAACAAGAAAGGATTAGGACATGATGTCCAATATATCCTTAGGAAGGACACAATGTGTTTGTGGGATTCATAGGCATGTATAGATTAAGAGAGATGTATTTTATTCATCCAGAAGATAGTGGAAGTTTCACCCATTATTTAGATGACATATATCTAGAGTGCATGGATCAATGACACCTATATTACTAGATATGGGTGTCACAAGACATAGAATTTATGTAGAAGATACTAGAACTCATACAAGAAGGTAAGATATTCACATAGATTTTCTTCATATTATAGAAGTTACTCAATCCATATGGATGTCAAATCCGATTCTTACCTTTCAATTTTTTTTTCAACAAGCTCAAAAAATTACTCAAGAAGAGTAGTAATGAATGTAATTAGATAGAAGCTCAAACATTGAAGATAAACCTTAGATAGAAGGTTAAACATAGTAGTAATGAATGTACTTAGATAGAAGGTTAAACATGTTGATATATTTAGGTAGTGATGTGTGTGAACACTCTAGGACCACCGGGGCACTTTTTTCCCTCTTTAGGAGGTTTTTTTGCCCCCTCTTGTATATACACCTATAGCCCTAACGGGTTACTTATCTTTGTACATTCTCTAGTAATACATGTTGATATATTTAGGTAGTGATGTGTGTGAACACACTAGGACCGTCGGGGCACTTTTTTCCCTCTTTAGGAGGTTTTTTCCCCCTATTGCCCTAATGGGCTACTTATCTTTCTACATTCTCTAGTAATACATTCAGTATTGTGTGTTGTGCTCCAAGCTTCTTCTCCTTCCTTGTGCTCTTCGTGTGCTTCCGCAGATGTCTATCTCCAACAATTGGTATCAGAGCAGATCGTCGCTTCATCTAGGGCATCGTCAACACCTCTCCGATTGCAGTCTCAAAATCGTACAAATTTTGATGAGCATACTTAGTGTGTTTCAGAGATCAAAACAGCTTTGCCATGTGGTGCCAAAATCGCGATCTAAGCTCATTTCAACCTCCGAACGCACTATCGCAGTGCTTATGCAGGCTATTTCATCTTTTTGTGCCAAAGGTATATACCAGTTTCTATTCGCCAATAGAAGCGTCTCAAAGTCTGCTACAGGTCTAGCAAAATTTGTCTGGGTAGTTCTGTTCAACTTTTTGAGATGCAATCAATTTTCTACATCAAGGTATTTTAGTCACCGGCCATGGCTAAAAGCAGTGATGTATTCCGTATGTTGGTTGTTGAGGATAAGTTGGATGGTACCAACTACCCGTTATGGGCTTATATGATGTGACATGTATTGGTTGCAAAAGGACTGTGGAACATTGTGCAAGCTGTTGAAAAACGTCCTATTACACCTGCAACTGTTACGATTGCAGGTACTGAAGCTGATGTAGAAGGTGTCGAAGATGATGATATTCTGCATATTCCTGTTCGTGCTGCGGTTTTCGCTGCACCTACTACATAGTAAATTCATTGGGATGGCAGAGATGCCTAGGCACATGCATTGATAGCTTTGTCTATCAAACATGCCATTATTCCTCACATTCACTCTTGCAAAATAGCTAAGGATGCTTGGAATACACTTACCACATTGTACCAAGCTAGGAATGAGGCTTGTGTTGCTTACCTCCGAAAACAGTTGGAGAGTGAGCACATGAATGAAGGTGATTCTATGGACAGTTTTCTAACAAAGATCAAAGACATGAAGGAACAGTTGATTTTTGCTGATGAGGTTATACCAGATAGCTCACTTCTACAGACCGTTCCAAATGGTCTTCCTGATTCCTATCAGAGTTTTGCTTCTACTCTTCGGTTAATGATGAAAGGCAATCCAAATGCCTTGTCATTTGAGGAGTTAGTCTCAGTTCTGTTGCAGGAAGATCAGTCCAGGCAGAATAGGTCCATTATGTGTGTTGCAGATCGAGCTTTCGTGGATAGTCAGAAGGGCAAAGGAAAATGGAATCTGCAAATGTTGCACATTCGAAGAAGGAAGATAAAGATGAGAAGAAATCAGAAAAGCAGAAATTGTTTTGCAAGTACTGTAAAGGGAATGATCATATTATAAAGAACTATCCAAAACTGGCTGCTAAAGAGGCAAAGAAGAAAGAGATTGGAATGGTTGTTGCAGAGGCCTCTACACCAAAAACAGAGTCTGCTAATCTTGTGCAAGAAGAAGAATGGGTTTTTACTACTGTCTGCAGTTTTGACCCATCTTCTCATGAGGAGTGCATGTCTGTAGTAGACTCAGATGTTTGGTCTTTTGATAGTGGGGCGACCAAACATATTACCTCGCAGCACTACTGCTGATAGTAGTTCTTTCACTTTGTCAGGGATCAAGAAGAACATGTTATCAATTTCTGCATTAGCCAAGATTGGCTTGGTCAGGGATCAAGAAGAACATGCTTTATTTGTGTCAGGGATCAAGAAGAACATGTTATCAATTTCTGCATTAGCCAAGATTGGCTTGGTTGTGAAATTTGTTGATGATAGGTGTATAGTTCATGATCTGTCAAATGGCGATGTGATTATTGCTTTTGGCATTTTATATCGTGGGTTGTATAAGCTCATAGACTATGAAAGATCTTTGAATGATTCGGCATCTGCAGTACATGATTCTCAGGCTATGTCAGATGCAAAGCTTTGGCATGCACGCTTTAGTCATTTGAATTTTGCTAGTTTGCTACGCCTGCAGAAATCTAAAATGGTGTCCTCTTTTCCCAAACTTAAGGCACGTGGAAAATTTTTTGTGAAGGCTGTATTTTGGGCAAAATGCAGCGTTCCTCAATTCCAAAAGATGGTTCAGTTTGGGCTACTCAGAAATTGCAGCTTGTACATTGTGATGACTGTGTTCCTATGCAGACACCTTCTTTTGGAAATTATATTTACTTCGTGACTTTCATTGATGATTTTTCCAGGCATGCATGGGTATATCCATTGAAGGCAAAGTCTAAAGTGTTCATGTGCTTCAAACAGTTTTTGGTTTTCGCTGAAAATGTGTCAGCATGTAAAATGAGCACCCTCCGTTCAAATCGAGCAGGGAATATATGTCTTCCGCTAAGCGTGGGATAAAACACCAGTGTACAGTGCCATATACACCTCAACAGAATGGAGTTGTTGAACGAAAGAACATGTCACTCATGGAGATGGCGAGGTGTATGGTCAAGAGTCAGGCTTTACCACATAGTTTTTGGCTTGAGGTTGTCATGTGTGCAACATATGTACTTAACAGGTGTCCCACTAAAGCGCTGCATTCTATCAGTCCATATGAGGCTTGGCATGATCGCAAGCCATCTGTTGCTCATCTGCATGTTTATTGTTGTTTGGCATATGCATTAGTGCCTGAACAACATTGCAGAAAATTGGATTACAAAGAAGTAAAATGTATTTCTGTTGGGTATAGTTCTGAAAGTAAAGGTTATCGTCTGTATCATCCACAGACTAAACGCATTCTGGTTAGCTGTGATGTTGTTTTTGTGGAAGATGCTATTCAACCATTGCTTTCATGTACTAAGGAGACATGTGTTAGCTCCAAAGATATGTATGATACTTTGCTGCCTCTTCTTACAGGTGGATAGTCTAGTGCTGGTCCCAATGAGGAAACTTCTTAGTCTTTGCAAGTTTCATGTGATGATGTAGATCATTCCATTTCTGATGCAGATTTACATGATGCACTAGTTGATGAGAGAGCTGATATTGAGCAGGCAAAAACTATGCCAAAATCGTTGGTGCAGACTTTGCGTGATAGCAAATTAGTTGCACCTTTGTCATATCGTACTCGTTCAGGCTCTCATAGTGCCTCTTTTGCATCAGATTGCTATTCTATGGCTTCATCTAGTCTCTGTGATGAGAATGAGCATGTTTCCTTTGATGAAGCACAAAATTCAGAAAATTGGATGGCTACTATGCAATCTGAATATGATGTTATAATGAAGAATGGTACTTGGTCTTTATGTGACTTGCCTCCTGGCAAGAAGGCCATTGGGAATAAGTGGGTATACAAGCTAAAGCGTAAGCCTGATGGTACAGTTGACAGGTATAAGGCTAGACTTGTTGCAAAGGGTTATGTGCAGGAAAGAGGCATTGATTTTGATGAGACCTTTGCACCTACTTGTCGAATGACTAGAATTCGTAGCATCTATGCACTTGTAGCTCATCATGGTTGGAATGTACATCAGTTGGATATCAAAACAACATTTTTGAATGGTGACTTGCATTAAGAAGTGTATGTTTTTTAGCCCCGTGGCTTTTGGTTCGCCAATATAAGCGTCTCGAAGTCTGCTACAGGTTTAACAGAATTTGTCTAGGCAGTTCTGTTCAACTTTTTGAGATACATTCAATTTTCTACATCAAGGTATTTTAGTCACCGACCATGACTGAAAGCAGTGATGTATTTTGTATGTTGGCTGTTGAGGATAAGTTGGATGGTGCCAACTACCCATTATGGGCTTATATGATGCGACATGTATTGGTTGCAAAAGGACTGTGGAACATTGTGCAGGGTGTTGAAAAACGTCCTATCATACGTGCAACTATTACAACTGTAGGTACTGAAGCTGATGTAGAAGGTGTCGAAGATGATGATATTCTACATATTCCTGTTCGTGGTGCAGTTTTTGCTTTACCTACTACAGAGCAAATTCATTGGGATGGCAGAGATGCCTAGGCACATGCATTGATAGCTTTGTCTGTCAAACATGCCATTATTCCTCACATTCGCTCTTGTAGAACAGATAAGGATGCTTGGGATACACTTACCACGTTGTATCAAGCTAGGAATGAGGCTCGTGTTGCTTACCTCTGAAAACAGTTGGAGAGTGAGCACATGAATGAAGGCGATTCTATGGACAATTTTCTAACAAAGATCAAAGACTTAAAGGAACAGTTGATTTGTGCTGATGAAGTTATACTAGATAGCTCACTTGTGCAGACCGTTTTGAATGGACTTCCTAATTCATATCAGAGTTTTGATTCTACTCTTCGGTTGATGATGAAAGGCAATCCAAATGCCTTGTCATTTGAGGAGTTAGTCTCTGTTCTGTTGCAAGAAGATCAATCGAGGTAGATCAGGTCCATTATGTGTGTTGCAGATCAAGCTTTCTTGGCTAGTCAGAAGGGCAAAGGAAAATGGAGCTCTTCAACTAGTAAGCAGAAATCTGCTAATTCTGCACATTCGAAGAAGGAAGACAAACAAGAGAAGAAATCAAAAAAGCAAAAATTGTTTTGAAAGTACTATAAAGGAAATGATCATATCATAAAGAACTATCCTAAATTGGCTACAAAAGAGGCAAAGAAAAAAGAGGTTGGAATGGTTGTTGCAGAGGCTTCTTCTCCAAAAACAGTGTCTGCTAACCTTGTGCAGGATGAAGAATGGGTGTTTAATACTGTTAGTAGTTTTGACCCATCTCCTCATGAGCAGTACATGTCTGTAGACTCAGATGTTTGGTACTTTGATAGTGGGGCGACCAAACATATTACCTCGCAACATAGTTTCTTCTCTTCACTCGAGCCTGCCCCTATAGGGAATACTGTCACATGCGCCAACAACTCCTCTTATCCTGTCATGGGAGTTGGTAAGATCATTCTGACTACTGTTAATGGTAGTTCTTTCACTTTGTTAGATGCTTTATTTGTGCTAGGGATCAAGAAGAATATGTTATCAGTTTTTGCATTAGCCAACATTGGCTTGGTTGTGAAGTTTGTTGATGATAGATGTACAATTCATGATTTGTCAAGTGGCGATGTTATTATTGCTTTTGGAATTTTATGTCGTGGGCTATATAAGCTCATAGACTATGAAAAATTGGTGAATGATTTGGCATGTGCAGTACATGATTCTCAAGCTTTGTCTGATGCAAAGCTTTGGCATGCACAATTTGGTCATCTGAACTTTGCTAGTTTGCTACGCCTGCAGAAATATGAAATGGTGTCCTCTTTGCCCAAACTTGAGGCACCCAATAAACATGTATGTGAAGGATGTATCTTGGGCAAAATGCAGCATTCCTCATTTCCAAAAGATGGTTCAGTTCGGGCTACTCAAAAATTACAGCTTGTTCATATCGATGTCTGTGGTCCTATGCAGACACCCTCTTTTGGAAATTATCTTTACTTCGTGACTTTCATTGATGATTTCTCCAGGCATGCATGGGTATACCCACTCAAAGAAAAGTCTGAAGTGTTTATGTGCTCCAAAGAAAAGCATTTCTGGCTGAACATGGGATAAAACACCAGTGTACAATGCCACGTACACCTCAACAGAATGGAGTTGTTGAACAGAAGAACAGGTCACTCATGGAGATGGCGAGGTGTATGGTCAAGAGTCAGGCCTCACCACATAGTTTCTGGCTTGAGGTTGTTATGTGTGCAACATATGTACTTAATAGGTGTCCCACTAAAGCACTACAGTTTATCACTCCATATGAGGCTTGGCATGATCACAAGCCATCTATTGCTCATCTGCGAGTTTTTGGTTGTCTGGCATATGCATTGGTGCCTGAACAACATCGCAAAAAATTGGATGATAAAGCAGTAAAATGTATTTTTGTTGGGTACAATTCTGAAAGTAAAGGCTATCGTCTGTATCATCCACAAACTAAATGCATTCTAGTTAGCCGTGATGTTGTCTTTGTGGAAGATGCTATTTAGCCATTGCTTTCATGTACTAAGCAGACACCTGTTAGCTCCAAAGACATGTATGATACTTTGTTGCCTCTTTCTACAGGTGGACAGTCTAGTGATGGTCCTAATGAGGCAACTTCTCAGCCTTTGCAAGTTAAATGTGATGATGCAGATCATTCCATTTATGATGCAAATTTACATGACACACTTGTTGATGAGAGAGTTGATATTGAGCAAGCAAAAACTATGCCAAAATGGTTGGTGCAGACTTTGCGTGATAGCAAATTAGATGCACCTCTATCATACCATACTCGATCAGGCTCTCATAGTGCCTCTTTTACATCAGATTGCTATGCTATGGCTGCCTCTAGTCTCTGTGATGAGACTGAACCTGTTTCATTTGATGAAGCACAAAATTTTGAACATTGGATGGCTGCAATGCAATCTGAATATGATGCTATAATGAAGAATGGTACTTGGTCTTTATGTGACTTGCCTCCTGGCAAGAAGGCCATTGGCACAAAGTGGGTATACAAGCTGAAGCGTAAACTTGATGGAACAATTGACAGGTATAAGGCTAGGCTTGTTGCAAAGGGTTATGTGCAGGAAAGAGGCATTGATTTTGACGAGACCTTTGCACCTACTTGCCGAATGACTACTGTTTGTAGCATATGTGCACTCGCAGCTCATCATGCTTAGAATGTACATCAGTTGGATATCAAAACAACATTTTTGAATGGTGACTTGCATGAAGAAGTGTATGTTTTTTAGCCCCCTGGCTTTGTGCAGAAAGGGCATGAGAACTAGGTGTGCAAGTTAAAGAAGGTTGGTAGCTCATGAATTGGTTGATTGTTTATGCACTAATATGCTTTTGAGGTGTAGAATACACGTTTGATCGCAGGTACCTTGAAGGGAAAGTGAGCGTTATGACAAAGAAAGCACTAGGATGTAGTGCTAAAAGGGAGCAGATGTTTCTTTGCATGAGAACTTGGGGCTCAAGGAAGCCAGTGAATGCAAGTACCTAAAAAAAAATACTTGTGCCGATGGAGCACATCCTCACTTGAACTTGCAGCTTTTGTTTAAGGCATTGAATTTATTTGGGTTTATTGAGAAAAATATCCAAGGGCTGTTGAATTGCTCTGTGGAAGATCTTTCAAACGCTCTTGTTCTTGAAAGTTCTGATCCTCAAGATGTTTTTGATGCCAGAGACATCATTGCCTTCGCAATTTATGAGAATTAGTTGATCGGATTCTTGCTTATATCAACATTTTCTTGAAACCAAAGACATTAGATCCGGATTCCTTGTTCATCACCGTTGTGGATATGCTAGCACCAAGGGTCGTCAAGGGAGGGCATGGAGGTTTGCTGGCAAACTATGCTCAAGAGCATCGGCAGCTATTTACTCGGTGGCATCTACTTCAACATGGTGAAGAGGTTGTTGCTTGTGGGGGATTGAGGAGCTGCATTACTGGTTCTCCGTTCAATGATGGAAACATTAACTTCTTTGAATATGAGTTGCTCCCTTTCCTTGTCAGTAATGAAGCAAGAAATGTTCAGGAGCTTGAGTCAAGTTTCAAGCAGAACTTGGAGAGACTCTTAACTGGGAGTACATGATACAAACAGTCTTTATCATGTAATGACTTACTCATAGTGTGTCATACATTTGGAGAAGTTACATGCAATGGAATGTCCGTTTTACTTGTTAGAGGATTGGGCCATTTTTCGTTTTTGTTGCAGAAAGGAGGAGGTTTTTTTTCCTTTTGATTTTTTGGCCACTACTGTCGAAGGCAACAGAGGAGTCCTCGCGCCAGCACTGCTACTCCCAACAGGCCTGCCATATATGGTGGTTTCTTTTGGCCATTTCTCATCAGTGAGAAGTGGGGACTCCATGCAGAGAGGCACGCAAGATCGGGAGAAAAAGGGAAGGACGGAGCCATTTTCCTCTCTCTCTCTCTTTTTTTGTTTTTGTGCAAGGGTACGAACAAGAGAGTGCCTGGGGGGTTTCTTCTGCTTCTTCTGTGTGTTTTTGGAGGCTGTTTTTGGGTTGTCTACTTCTGGAGTGGCGGGGGCACGTACAACCAGAGGAGGAGGGAGTTCTTTTCCCGGGGGCTTCGCATCTGAGCTGTGCTGGTTCTGTGTGTTTTTGGGGCTACTGTCGACTGGAGGGTAAGGTTTTTCTTCCTGTACTGATATCGGGGAAAGCTTTGAGGAGAAGGCCAGGAGGTCCGATTGAAAAGGGGAGCATTCAGAATTCAAAAGGCAATAGAAGTTGGGGGGGAAAAAGTGTGTCACTTCTTGGAGACAACGGAGTCGAAGAGAGTTTCTTGTGGCTTGCGTGCTAGACACACCCATATATCTGCAATGGAGGAGAGGGAGCTGGGCACGTTCTGAGAGAGGATTGTCATGATCTGAGGAGTCGAATTCAAAAAGGGGGGATGGAGACGCTCTCTCTCTCTCTCTCTCTCTCTCTCTGTGTGTGTGTGTGTGCTGGGCATGCAAAAACATAGATGTGTGAGGGGGGGGGGTTGTTTCTCCCATGTGCTACATGACAGAGGAGCACAAAAGGATTGTGGACTGTCGGAGCTAAGGATGAGCAAGGGTGCATCCGCTGGGGGCTCTTTTTTCTTATTCTATGGGAGAAGGGGAGCAAAACCGGATAATTGTCAGTTAATGCTTCTTCATATAAACACGACAACACAGTAGGGGAACCTTTGGCGAGGCAAATCAGGGAAACTGAAGGGGACTGCAGGACAGAAGAAGGGAAGATTTGGAGCCAAGGGGAGTTGGTTTTGTTTGTTTCACCTGCATAGAGGTTGGAGGATACAATTCCAATCGTGCCTATGTTCGTGAAGGGGGGGGGTTATTGCAGTTTTGATTTAATCCTCAAAACATCATTGGTCCCAACATCACCTTCGAGGTGAAGCGTTGTAAGTTTTCCGTAGTGGGAATAGGAAAGAAAGAAAGAAAATCATGACAAAGGTCTAACATGGGCAGCCCCTGGGTGGTCACTATTAATGAATAGAGAGGAAATTAATGCAATAGCACAAAGCAGACATCGACCTGCAATCTCAGCAGATAGTAACATACAACTGTGTATCCAAATGCTTGGGACTGATTGTGAGCAATTGGAGAAATATCCTTCAGGTTTTTTATTTTGTTGTTCTTAGCTTAATGAGTGTTATTTCCCTTCATTGAAAAAGTTCTCCGCTCTCAGCATGAATTGTTGTGAATTACTTTGATGCATCTGAAGCATTGCACAATTGCAGACCATGCAGTGTACGTCAGTAGTCCACTTCAGGAAATGATGTTGTATTTAATAAGGTTAATGAACATATTTCTTTTCCCCCAAAATGATAGAACACGCAATGAGAGCGAGAGAAGGGGTGGCCGGAAGGAAGGTGTGTGTTGAAGGGTGCATGGAGTGAAGAAGGGCGCCACTTTGATCAGGGGCTGAGAAGATTATTTCCAGGAAAGGTAGCCAATGAGAGGGCAGAGGATAGGTGATGGCCGCCTTGTAAATGTCAGGTATAAAACTCTCGCAGTAAGTACTGGGAATAGAGGTTAATGGCAGAAAGGGGAATACGGAGCATTGAAGCAAATGCAAGGTGTTGGAAAATGATGTAAGTATGTGCATTTCCATTAACCATAGAGGAGTGAGGGGGATGACGTTAACTCTACATTCACCTCTAGTGGGAAGGAGGTATCTGAATCGGGATGACTATGCTGCATGCCTCTTAGCTGGTCTGTTGGAAAGCTTTATAACCATGATGAACCCAAACATAATGTGCATCTATTAATGAGTGTCCTCAGTTGCTGCCCACAAAACTACTGATCCATTAGCCAAGCCTGTTATGATAAATGGGTGCTCCAGATTTTTGCTTAGTGTTCACGTGATTGCCACCACCTGTCAGTTGTTTAAGTTCGTGGGAGAGATTGCGAGAGTACCTGTATGAAGAACCTAGAGATAAGAGCGAACATGAATAGAGACTTGGTCCGAATTTCCTTCACGTAGATACCACAGTGACAAAATCATCTCCGACCATAGTAACTGATCATTGTAATAAGGTTTGGTGTTCATTTCATTTCTGTCTCCCGGCTGTTATTTTACATTTATTCACGTGGAGGAACTTGCAGCACCCAGGAAGCATGGAGATAGAATAAGAATGAGGGGGTTATGAGTACATCTAGCAAAGGAACAGAACTAGAGTATATGAGTGAAAAAGGGGGATGGGAAGCGAGGACACATGAGGAGAATGAAAAAGGGAGAAAGGTTTGTTGTCACGGTGTGCGGGAGATGGGGAGCTGAACTACTAAGGGTGTGAGGAAGTGGAGGAAAAGGGGCATATACTGAAACATATAAGGAGAGAGAGTGTGAGGAGAGTGTGTGAGGGAATGTGAATAGGTGTGTATGAAAATGAGAGAAAGAGAGGAGATGTAGGTAAGAAAAGTGTGAGAACGCAAGCGGGAAGAAATATAAACAAAAGTATACGGGAAGGGGAAAGGTAGAACAAGGATAAAAAGAGTCTCGAGAGATAATCCATAAATTCTCGGGTCCCCCCCCCTTGCAATTGCATAGAGTATCACTTGTGAATCTCAAGAACCGAATGAGCATCTTTTCCCTTGGGATTAAGAGCCCAATATTTTGGCGATCCTACTGGGGATCTCTGAAGAGGATATATTCGAGAGCAATTGTGGACTTAGAGTAAAAGAAAGTGGCATAGTACGAGTTAATTGAACAAAACATAGGTGTGTGTAGGACACTTTCCC
Source organism: Ceratopteris richardii (assembly GCA_020310875.1). Taxonomy (NCBI): domain Eukaryota; kingdom Viridiplantae; phylum Streptophyta; class Polypodiopsida; order Polypodiales; family Pteridaceae; genus Ceratopteris; species Ceratopteris richardii. The sequence continues at coordinate 149,791,743 of CM035408.1, forward strand.
TTGGACTAAGAGTGCTTACATTTTGGTGCGTTTGTCGGGAAGCATATGAGCCAGTGCATAGATAAAGGAAGTATCCATTGGGAGATAATTGTGGCCTCCAGTTAATTCAAGTGGACAAATTCCACAGGGTTTGAGCAAAATAAAGACTTGTATAATCATATTTCTCTTGGGCATTAGGACTCTTCATTTGGCGATCCTACTAGGGATCCCAAAAGAGGATATATTCGAGAGCAGTTGTGGACTCAAAGCAAAAGAAAGTGGCATAGTACAAGTTAATTGAGCAAAACATAGGTGTGTGTAAGACACTTTCCCTTGGGTCTAGAGATCCTTACATTTTGGTGTGTTTGCCGAGAAAAGCTTGGGACGTCTCTATAAGAGAGTGCCATAGGTTCGCCTAGCGCCACATGTTGGCCGAGCTTGTGGACTCCAGACCTAGTACATGAGCGAGGGGAGCTCATCCTTGGGAGGAACACAAACGCAAAGAGAAGAGCGCGCTCAGAGAAGAGCCCTTGAAAGAGAAAGGAAGAGGTGGGAGTCGCAAGGTGAGTCAACCTTGACTAGCTCAAAGAAATCTGCCAAAAACATGTACTCCCGTAGGAGAGTTGCGAATCAAGTGCAAAAGTTTGAAGGAGGGATCCTGAGTCCACGTGCGCTAAATTTTTGGGATCGAAGTGATATTGACATCACACCTCTGTTCAAAATGGATCCACGGATTTCGGTTCATTTGGGGGACTTTACCAAGTTCTCAGGTGCTTGGGACGAGGATCCAGATAGCTTTATCCAACTATTTGAGGTTACTTGCGAGGCCAACGAGGTAGTTGATGGGGGTCAAAGATTGAGGATTTTTTCGGCTACTCTCCGTGATGAGGCAGCCAATTGGTATGGGAATTTGACACCACAAGAGCATGGAACTTACCAGATGCTCAAGGAAGCCTTCTTGGCAAAGTTTCGACGACAAGGCTTCCAAGATAGATTGGCCCAACAGATGGATTATCTGCGATAGCGAGTCAATGAGAGCATTGATAACTACATTCAGAGAATGGAAACCTTGGTAAGAAAGATGGGCACAAATGCCCCGAACGATGAGACATTGAAGAGAAGATTCATTGCGGGATTGAGAGATCCTACGGCGCAGCAGCATATCAGCCTGACAAGACCTGCAACTTTGATAGATGCTAAGGAACAAGCGAGGCTTTGGGAGGAAGTACAATTATGTCAACAAAGGAAGATTGAGCTCTTATACGAGCCAATGGGAGGCCCATGAAACATACCAATGAAAGATCCTGGCCAAGGAAGCCCCACATTGACGACCCCAGCTTTTGTAGCCGCCACTAGCACGCCATGCGAGGTGAAGCCTGCGCTGACTGAAGAACGAATATTGGAGTTGGTCACACAAGCTATAAAAGCTGCCACAATGACCCAGGAAACATACACAGTAAAACCAAAGATAACTACAAACCCGAATCAAGTGTTTAGATCGAATACATGGTGTGGAAAGTGCCATGGTTACGGCCATCTGGCTTCAGAATGCCCTACAGTCTCGAGAGTATTCACAGATAGATCGCCACCTAGAATGCGTTGCACTTTTTGTGGAAGGACTAATCACACGGAAGACCGATGTTACAACAAGAGGGCCTATGAAGAGCGGACCATGAAATCAGGAGATACAAGAGAAAGATCCTACACGCGATTGCCTGCTCAAAGTATCCCATCTACATCTCGTTGGGAAAATAGACAAACTTATGGATATGGTGCTCAGGGTCAGGGAGGAGACTATCCAAGAGGAGCCGCACGTGATCAAAGGAGAGATGGTCCACTCCAGTGTTGGAGATGCCATGGCTTTGGCCATACTCAATCTAAATGTCCAAACGAAAAGAAACCAATTGATTATACCCTGCTATGTAGGTACTGTAGTGGAGAGGGCCACTTTGATGAAGACTGTCCAAAACGAAGAGCTGCCATTGGCAAGGATAAGGGGCCAGTAGGGTCCATATGTTGAGACTCAGATGCATTCCACACCAAGAGCTCAAGAGCACATTCCTACGATTGGAGTGGTGTTTAAGACACCGAACCCTCAAGAAGGCTCTAGCTCGTCAATGCACTTTGTGGATGCTTACCAAGCCAAGAAACCGCATAAAGAGCCAACTGTGGAGGTAGTCACAAGAACTCAAGAGTATTTGAAGAAAAATCCAGAAGGTGAAAGCGAAAAAGCAAGCCAGGAGAGGATATCTGAGCATGGAGAGGTAGAAAACCAAGTTGGAGGATTTGTTGAGCACCAAGAGTTTGAGGATGGGGAAGAGATCCAGATCCTTCCACCAGTGACCAAGGAGTTTGTGCCAAGCATAGCGCCATTCCCTGAAAGATTAAGGGCTCCAAAGTGTGAGAAGGAAAGACAAAGTTAGGAAGAAGTTGACATTGTAAAACTGTTGGCTGACACGGAAGTCACGTTGGACATTGGCACCTTGTGGAAATGTTCACCTACATATAGGAGACAATTCTACAACGAATATAGCAAGAAGCCGAGGAAAGCTAGAGAGAAAAAGAGACAAGATAAAGATGTCCAAGGTATGATTCAAAGTATTACGATGCAAATTGATTCGAATGCTCCAGCTGTGACAGTCGAGATTAAAGGGTATGCAGTCCCCGATGCTTAGTTAGATAATGGAGCCGCAGTCAATCTAATGACTGAATACATGATGAAAGCTCTAGGCCTCAATCATATGGAAGAAACTCCAATGTCCTTGAGGATGGCAGATCAAACACAAGTGAAGCCTGCGGGTCTTTTGAAGAATGTAAGCACAGTTGTGGGGGGTCTAGAATTTAAAGTCGATTATCTGATAGTAAGACCAAAGACCTCAGAGGCCACTTTCTCGATCTTACTCAGACGGCCATGGGTTATGCAAGCCAATTGTGTGCATGACTGGCACACAGGTTTCATTTCAATAGGACCAAAGTCTGATCGGATTCAAATCCAAGTGTCCCCAAACTCGATCGACAAGAAGAAGACAATAATAGTCGATGAGATGGAAAAGAAAGAAAAGGAGAAAGTAAGGCAAGAGATGGCACGAGATAGGTTTTCTTTGAACACGGACACCTACAAGAATCTGCTTCAAGACGGGTTCAACTTGCAGCTCTCCAAGAATCAAGACATGAAGATGGGAGAATATCAAAATCCATTGCTCTATAAAGACGATTCTGATCAAGAATTGCTAGAATGGCTGGCAGGTACAGCTGAGGTTGAGTGCTATACAATGCACATCGACCCGGAGGAGAAGGAGAAGAAAATGAGCCAGGTGGTGGATCCTCATGGAAGGAGGGAAAACTCTTCGAAGAATGGGAAATGCTCTTTTGGAGCTCGTAATCGAGGATATCATCAAAAGTTGACAAGGAACCAATACAGTCAGCTATCCTCTAGCACCAGGAGAGTACATGACACCATGAGCAAGGGTACATGCAAGGGAGAGCACGAGGGCAAAGGTAAATCTGGGAGAGAAAAGTGGTGTGTGGATCACGATAGTTCTAGTAAGGAATTAGTTGATCGAAAGGAGAACCTCTTGAAAGCAAGAGATAGGGAGAACCAAGATGGTGGTGAAGAGAGGATTTTTAGACATGAAAGATTGGAGAAAGAACTTGCATTAGGAAATGTGCCAGAAAAGAGTACAGTGAGTAAAGTGCTTCATGCAAAGAATATGTGCAGGATTGGCGATGGCCTAAAGGAGTTAGGATTGGCTCATGCCGAGCATGCCAGAGTTATCCGATGGAGGTTTGATGGGGTTAGATGTCAGGATAGCGAGCAGAACATACAAGGATCGATAGGTGAATATGCACAGGGAGGACTTTGAGCGAGTCGTTGGATGGATGATGACACTTCTTTGCGTGATTTGGGTGCTCTTACGAGAGATGTGTGGTTGGATACAACAACGAAGCGAGAATCCCTTTCTCTACTTTTTCATTCAATTTACCTTCTGTTTGCTAGAATTGCAGAAACTGGTAAACCAAGTGTGTTACTATGCAGGATCACTGAGGACTAGGCGACCGATGGCTGATCAAGTATACCAGAGTGCTCTGTTCGACCTTGTCGTGTATTTTTCAGATCAAGCATTAGAAAGCATGGAGATATCAGTTGAGAGGTTGCAGACAAACTATGACGTGGAGGAGGCACACTGGCTTGTACGCTTTTGGAATCAAGGTATGGACATTGACTTTCCATTTCCCCAATTCGAGGCGTATCTACTTAGTTGGGCTGGATATGCCAAGGATCGGTACTTCTACTATGACAGCACGATGGAATTGCCTAACGAGGTAAATGATATCTATTGGCCTTGGGTGGATATTTTGACGATAGGAAGCGATGACGAAGCTCCTGAAGTTGAGCCTGACTCGTCCTAGGGAAGCCGTCGGGATGCGAGTATGAGATGAGGCTATATGAGACATCCAAGAGACCCACATTCTAGATCATCCAAGGATAGGTATATAAGGGACCAGGGCATAGCCGGTTGTAGTTGCCTAGTGAAAAGTCAAATCGATGATACATATGTAGTGTCTGTAATTGAGAGAGTGGAGTAAAGAGATGGTTGATCTGTCAAAGGCTAGAGTGTGTATGTTTGCATGCATGTGTGGGAAAAGTGGGGAACATCCCTTTCTTCCTCTCCCTAATTCTCAGGATTGGGATAAATTAATTAACTAAAAAAAAAAAGAGAAAAGAAAAGAAAAAAAAACATTATGTTGTTGTGATTGTACCAACGTGCTATGGTGGGCTAGTAGGTGGGTGGATTTATCCTAGCCAGGTGGTTAGGACCACGAGCCGTAGCTAGTTTTGCCATAGGCTTGGGATGTATATGTTTGTGTCTTAGCTACGCGCCATAACGGGTTGGTAGGTAGGTGGAGCCATTGTGGCCGGGCGGTCACGACCACGAGCCGCATCCAACTTCGTTATGGGCTAGCTTTATATGTTATTTGTTATCATTATGTGGTTGTGGGTTGTGCGCTGCATTGCATTAGTAGATGGGTGGGATCAACCTGGCCGGGTGGTCAGGGCCACGAATCGCATCCAATGTCAACGTAGGCCAACGTGTGAATATAAATAAAATTTACATATGAAAAAACTCCCCACTCCTGAGGGGGAGAGAGAGAGAGGAGAGGGCGATGATCGCCTGGAAGGGAACGTTATTTGCTTGTGTAATTGGTATATGGTGGCTTGCGACAGATCAACTCCCTTTGAATCGACATTCTCAAAGGCACGGATACTGTATATGTACTTATGGATGAGACCTTTAGCGAGGTAATGCAATGGTATTCCTTTATAACTTGTGTGCTCTATCCAAGGGTTTTCCAGTGCGTGGGATACTCCAGGGTTCTTCTGTATGACTTGACTTGTACTCGGGTCTCGATGGCTTTTGTAGGACGACGATGGGGATTCTTGAGGTGTATACAGTCATGGAACGTTTGTACATAGCGAGTAGTAGGTGCAATAAAGGGGTATGCATTTTGGGTATTTTGCATCTCCTGTTGGATTCATTTCAGTTGTCGTTGTTTATTTCCGTATTTTCTTTTTTGTTTTCTCGCAATGACAGTTGTATGTGTAAGACATGGAAAGGTATGAATGTGTTATTTTGGTTGAGAGTATTTTCATAATGGAATGCATGAGCAATTTGATGCATGTTGGAAATGGAGTTGCATATATGTGCGTGTTCTTGGGTCATTTTGAAAGTGAGTGATTTGTATGTATTCATGAGTGATTTTTTTTAGCACTAATAGCTTCAATGAGTGAAGGTCCAGTGGGAATGATGGCTCGAAGAAAAGGTATGCAAATGAGTTGTAAACTGACATGTTTAAGGCTGCTTAGAGTATGTTAGCTCATGAATTGGTTGATTGTTTATGCACTAATATGCTTTTGGGGTGTAGAATACATGTTTGATCGCAGGTACCTTGAAGGGAAAGTGGGTGTTATGATGAAGAGAAGCACTAGGATGTAGTGCTAAAAGGCAGCAGATGTTTCTTTGCATGAGAACTTGGGGCTCAAGGAAGCCAGTGAATGCAAGTACCTAAAACAAAATACTTGTGCCGATGGAGCACATCCTCACTTGAACTTGCAGCTGTTGTTTAAGGCATTGAATTTATTTGGGTTTATTGAGAAAAATATCCAAGGGCTGTTGAATTGCTCTGTGGAAGATCTTTCAAACGCTCTTGTTCTTGAAAGTTCTGATCCTCAAGATGTTTTTGATGCCAAAGACGTTATTGCCTTCGCAATTTATGAGAATTAGTTGATGGGATTCTTGCTCATATCAACATTGTCTTGAAACCAAAGACATTAGATCCGGATTCCTTGTTCATCAACGTTGTGGATATGCTAGCACCAAGGGACGTCAAGGGAGGGCATGGAGGTTTGCTGGCAAACTATGCTCAAGAGCATCGGCAGCTATTTACTCGGCGGCATCTACTTCAACATGGTGAAGAGGTTGTTGCTTGTGGGGGATTGAGGAGCTTCATTACTGGTTCTCCGTTCAATGATGGAAACATTAACTTCTTTGAATATGAGTTGCTCCCTTTCCTTGTCAGTCATGAAGCAAGAAATGTTCAGGAGCTTGAGTCAAGTTTCAAACAGAACTTGGAGAGACTCTAAACTGGGAGTACATGATACAAACAGTCTTTATCATGTAATGGAATGTCCGTTTTATTTGTCAGAGGATTGGGCCATTTTCCGCTTTTGTTGCAGAAAGGAGGAGGTTTTTTTTCCTTTTGATTTTTTGGCCACTACTGTCGAAGGCGACTACTCACAACTCCCACTACAAATGCAAATGTATGGTCTCGTAGCTACCATAGCATACATGAGACTACCAACAACAGACTGATAGGGAATTTTGGTCATGAATTCCTTTTCCTCATCTGAATTGGGGCAATCATCCTTGCTCAATTTCACATATGTGGGTAAAGGTGTACTCAATGCCTTTCCACCCTGCATATTGAACCTGTGAAGTACTTTGGATATGTACTCACTTTGAGACAAGTATATGCACCTTTTACTCCTATCATGAGTTATGCGCATGCCAAGAATATGTTTGGTATCCCCCAAATCCTTCATATCAAATGTCTGACTCAACTTCTTTTTCATAATTGACAAGTCATAAGAGGACTTCCCAGCAATCAACATATCATCGACATAAAGTATCAAGCATATCAAGCTACCATCTGAGCATCTCTTTGTGTAGAGACAATGATCCTCGTTGCTTCAAGAATAGCCTTGAGACTTCATAAAAGCATCAAACTTTTGGTATCATTATCTAGGGGATTGTTTAAGTCCATACAAGCTCTTTTTGATCTTACAAACTAGACTTTCCTTGCTAGGAACTACATAACCCTCCGGTTGTTCCATATAGATCTCAGCTGTAAGATCTCCATGCACAAAAGCAATTTTCACATCCGTTTGGACTAGCTCTAAGTGCTCCATTGCAAAGAATCCAAGCAACATGCGCAGGGTAGTCATCTTGACCACTAGAGAGAAGATTTCCTCAAAATCAACACCATATTGTTGCTTAAAACCCTTTGCAACAAGTCATGCTTTATACTTTGGAGAAGCACTATCTGATCTGAATTTCAGCTTATATACCCATTTACATGGTAAAGATTTCCTGCCATTTGGCAAAGGTAATAAATCCCAAGTACCATTCTTGTGAATAGAATCCAACTCACTCTTCATGGCATGTTTGACATGATCCTTTGTCTGCATAGCCTCTTTATAGCAAGAAGGCTCACCAGCATCTATTAGCATAACAAAATCTAAACTTGGAACATATCTATAAGGTGGATGTGAGACGTGCGTAGAGCATCTCAATGGTTGTTGAACAAGAACATGTGCAGACTGATCTGATCTGACATTCTCTTGAATGTCCCTATGTGCAGCATTTTTATGCATGCTAATTGGAGGACTAGTATCCTCAAACACCACTCTTCTCACTTCAACCTCCTTAATGGGTTGTTTATGCATCTTAGACTCATTGAAAATGACATCACTACTTCTGATTACTGACTGTGTTTCAGGATCCCATAAGCAATATCCAAATTGTCCTTCTCGACCATATCCAAGAAAGATGCATTTCTTTTACTTATGGTCCAACTTTTTTCTAAAACTCTTGGGTAGTCCTTGCTCCTACCTCGTTGCTGATTCTTTCCTTGGTAAGAATCACAAACATTATATGCATCTCCACTCTGAGTGCCAACCACAGATTTTCTACGAATATCCTCACTCAAGAGTGCTCCATATATGTCATCATAGACGAGTTTACTGCCAGGTGCACTATTGCTAATACTTGCGCAAAACGTATCCCATGATGATGGCAAGGTGCATAACAACAATACTGCTTTCATTTCATTATCCATATCCATTTTTTGAGCCTATAACTAAGAGAATTTAGCATCAAACTCATTTAGATGAGCAGCAACACTATCTGTTTCCTTCATGCAAAGGTCATACAATTTTCTCATCAGATACACTTTATTTGATGTCGTTTCTTTTTTATATGTATTGCATAACTTCTTCCAAAGCTCCTCTGCACTTTCACAGTCTAATACTATAAAGTAAACATTATCTACCAGGTGCAAGCGAATGGTAGACATGGCCATTTCATCTAACTCATCTCAATCATCTTCATCCATGTCAGCATGCTTTTTTGAAATCCCATTTACTGGCTTCCATTGCCTCCTTTGAATCAGCACATCTTTAATATGATTCATCCATAGAGCAAAGTTTGTTTCATCAAATTTTCGGATCTCAAAATGGTCTTTGCCCTGTAAGTTATAGCTCATGCTCGAAATAGTGGCACTAGACCCTGATCCGCCAGAAGTGTCTGAGACCTCTGATGCCATGATGGTGGAAAATTAAATGGAATGATAATGGAGCTAGAAGATGTTGATATATTTAGGTAGTGATGTGTGTGAACACTCTAGGACCGTCGGGGCACTTTTTTCCCTCTTTAGGAGGTTTTTTTCCCCCGGCTTGTATATACGCCTATTGCCCTAATGGGCTAATTATCTTTGTACATTCTCTAGTAATACATTCAGTATTGTGTGTTGTGCTCCAAGCTTATTCTTCTTCCTTGTGTTGTTCGTGTGCTTCCGCTGACATCTAACTCCAACAATTGGTATCAGAACAGGTCGTCGCTTCATCTAGGGCGCCGTCGACACTCCTCTGATTGCAGTCTCAGAATCGCACAAATTTTTGTGAGCATACTCAACGTGTTTTCGAGATCAAAACAGCTTTGTTGTGTGGTGTCGGGATCGCGATCTGAGCTCGTTTCGGCCTCCGAATGCACTATCATAGTGCTTGTGTAGACTATTTTGTCTTTTTGTGCCAAAGGTATATACCAGCTTTTGTTCGTCAGTATAAGCATCTCAAAGTCTTCTACAGGTCTAGCGGAATTCATTTGGGCAGTTCTGATCAACTTTTTGAGATGCAGTCAATTTTCTGCATCAAGGTATTTTAGACACCGACCATGGTTGAAAGCAGTGATGTATTCCGTATGTTGGCTGTTGAGGATAAGTTGGATGGTACCAAATACCCGTTATGGGCTTATATGATGCGACATGTGTTGGTTGCAAAAGGACTGTGGAACATTGTGCAGGGTGTCGAAAAATGTCCTATCACACCTGCAACTGTTACAACTGCAGGTACTCAAGCTGATGCAAAAGGTGTCGAAGATGATGATATTCTGCATATTCTTGTTCGTGTTGCGGTTTCTGTTGCACCTACTGCGGAGCAGATTTGTTGGGATGGCAGAGATGCCCAGGCACATGCATTGATAGCTTTGTCTATCAAACGTGCCATTATTCCTCACATTCGCTCTAGAAGAACAACTAAGGATGCTTGGGATACACTTACCACATTGTACCAAGCTATGAATGAGGCTCGTGCTGCTTACCTCCAAAAACAGTTGGAGAGTGAGCACATGAATGAAGGTGATTCTATGGACAGTTTCCTAACGAAGTTCAAAGACTTGAAGGAACAGTTGATATCTGCTGATGAGGTTATACCAGATAGCTCACTTATGCAGACCGTTTTGAATGGTCTTCCTGATTCATATCAGAGTTTTGCTTCTACTCTTTAGTTGATGATGAAAGGCAATCCGAATGCCTTATCATTCGAGGATTTAGTCTTTGTTCTGTTGCAGGAAGATCAGTCCAGGTAGAATAGGTCCATTATGCAAGTTGCAGATCAAGCTTTCCTGGCTAGTCAGAAGGGCAAAGGAAAATGGAGCTCTTCAACTAGTAAGCAGAAATCTGCTAATTCTGCATATTCGACAAAGGAAGATAAAGATGAGGAGAAATCAGAAAAGCAGAAACTGTTTTGTAAGTAGTGTAAAGGGAATGATCATATCATAAAGAACTATCCAAAACTGGCTGCTAAAGAGGCAAAGAAGAAAGAGGCTAGAATGGTTGTTGCAAAGGTCTCTCCACCAAAAATAGAGTCTGCTAATCTTGTGCAGGAAGAAGAATGGGCGTTTACTATTGTCTGCAGTTTTGACCCATCTTCTCATGAGCAATGCATGTCTGTAGTAGACTCAGATGTTTGCCAGTATTTTGACAGTGGGGCGACCAAACATATTACCTCGCAGCACAGTTTCTTCTCTTCACTCAAGCCTGCCCCTATAGGGAATACTGTTACATGCACCAACAACTCCTCTTATCCTGTTATGGGAGCTGGTAAGATCATTTTGACTATTGTTGATGGTAGTTCTTTCACTTTGTCAGATGCTTTATTTATGCCAGGGATCAAGAAGAACCTGTTATCAATTTCTGCATTAGCCAAGATTGGCTTGGTTGTGAAATTTGTTGATGACAGGTGTACAGTTCATGATCTTTCAAATGGCGATGTGATTATTGCTTCTGGCATTTTATGTCGTGGGTTGTATAAGCTCATAGACTATGAAAGATCAGTAAATGATTTGGCATGTGCAGTAAATGATTCTCAGGCTATGTACGATGCAAAGCTTTGGCATGCATGCTTTGGTCATCTGAATTTTGCTAGTTTGCTACGCCTGCAGAAATCTGAAATGGTGTCCCCTTTGCCCAAACTAGAGGCACTTGGAAAACATGTTTGTGACGGCTGTATTTTGGGCAAAATGCAACATTCGTCCTTTCCAAAAGATGGTTCAGTTCGGGCTACTCAGAAATTGCAGCTTGTACATAGTGATGTATGTGGTCCTATGCAGACACCTTCTTTTGGGAATAATCTTTACTTCGTGACTTTCATCGATGATTTTTCCAGGCATGCATGGGTATATCCATTGAAGGCAAAGTCTGAAGTGTTCATGTGCTTCAAACAGTTTTTGGTTTTGGCTGAAAATCTGTCAGCATGTAAAATGGGCACCCTCCGTTCGGATCTGTTGGAGTTAGATGTCTGCAGAAGCACACGAACAGCACAAGGAAGAAGAAGAAGCTTGGAGCACAACACACAAGACTGAGTGTATTACTAGAGAATGTACAAAGATAAGTAGCCCATTAGGGCAATAGGCGTATATACAACCCGGGGGAAAAAAACCTCCTAAAGAGGGAAAAAAGTGCCCCGACGGTCCTAGTGTGTTCACACACAACACTACCTAAATATATCAACAAATTCCCCCTGGGAATGATGCGGTGAACAAGGAGCTGGCACTCATGTATAAGGAAGTGCCAAGCTACGTGGAAATCACTCCACGAAAGGAAGTAAGCCCAAAGCTTTGCGGAAAGCTTCAAACTTCTCCCTAGGCAAAGCCTTCGTGAAAAGGTCTGCTATGTTCTCCTGCGTGGGCACATATGCCAAGCTGATCTCCCCAGCAAAGAACCTCTCCCTGACATAGTGATAATGCACCTCAATGTGCTTAGTGCGAGCATGGAACACAGGGTTCCTCGCAACTGGCAATGCACTCTGACTGTCAGTGAAGATGGTGGTGGCAGAAGACTGGCCAACACCCAAATCATCCATAAGGCGTCTGAGCCACACACACTCAACAGTCGCTGTGAAAGCTACCCTATACTCAGCCTCACAACTGGAAGTGGCCACAGTAGGCTGCTTCTTGCTCAACCAAGATATACATGAGCTACCAAGCATGAAGCAAAAACCACTGGTGGACACACGAGTGTCATAGCAACCAGCCCAATCTGAGTCAGAAAAAGCATGTAAATCTGGCGGTAGTGATCCCCCCTTGGGATAAAACAACCCAAGTAGCCGAGTACCACTCAAGTAGCAAAAGATGCGCTTAACCGCCTTCCAATGCATGACTCCTAGACAATGCATAAACCTACTCATCTGTGAGACAGCAAACTGAATATCTGGCCGAGTAATGCATAAATCAATCAAGCATCCAACAGCTTGCTGATAGAGAACAGCATCAAATGCATCCCAGCATCATGAAGACTCAATCGTAAACCTGTCTCCATAGGAGTAGCAATAGGCTTACAATCTTCAAGGACAAAACGTTGCAATAATTTGTCAATATATTTCATTTGACACAAAGCCATTCCACCATCAACGTGCATAAATTGAATGCCCAAATAATGATGCAAATGCCCCAAATCAGACATCTCAAATGAGGCATGCAAATCAGCCTTAAAATCAGCAATATGCTTCTCAATAGGACCAGTGAGCAGCATGTCATCAACATAGACAACAATGATCAGAAGCACATCATTAGCACGCTTAACATATAAGGTGCTTTCAGTTGGACTGTTCTCAAAACCATGTGCAATCAGATAGGCATGTATCTTCTCATACCAAGCACGTGGTGCTTGCTTTAAACCATATAATGCCTTTTTTAACCTGCACACCTAGTTTTCATGCCCTTTCTGCACAAAGCCATGGGCTGAAGAACATACACTTCTTCATGCAAGGCACCATTCAGAAATGCTGTTTTAATGTCCAATTGATGTACATTCCAACCATGATGGGCTGCAAGTGCACAAATGCTCCGAACAGTAGTCATACGGCATGTGGGTGCAAAGGTCTCATCAAAGTCAATGCCTCTTTCCTGCGCATAACCCTTTGCAACAAGCCTAGCCTTATACCTATCAACTGTACCATCAGGTTTACGCTTTAGCTTGTATACCCACTTAGTGCCAATGGCCTTCTTGCTAGGAGGCAAGTCACATAAAGACCATGTACCATTCTTCATTATAGCATCATATTCAGATTGCATAGCAGCCATCCAATTTTCTGAATTTTGTGCTTCATGAAAAGAAACAGGCTCATTCTCATCACACAAACTAGACACAGCCATAGCATAACAATCTGATGCAAAGGAGGCACTATGAGAGCCTGAACGAGTATGATATGACAAAGGTGCATCTAATTTGCTGTCATGCAAAGTCTGCACCAGCCATTTTGGCATAGTTTTTGCCTGCTCAATATCAGCTCTCTCATCAACAAGTGCATCATGTAAATCTACATCAGAAATGGAATGACCTACATCATCATATGAAACCTGCAAAGGCTGAGAAGTTGCCTCATTAGGACCAGCACTAGACTGTCCACCTGTAAAAAGAGGCATCAAAGTATCATACATGTGTTTGGAGCTAACAGATGTCTCCCTAGTACATGAAAGCAATGGCTGAATAGCATCTTCCACGAAGACACATCACGGCTAACCAAAATGCATTTAGTCTGTGGATGATACAAATGATAGCCTTTACTTTCAGAACTGTACCCAACAAAAATACATTTTATTGCGTTATCATCCAATTTTCTGCGATGTTGTTCAGGCACTAGTGCATATGCCAAACAACCAAAAACACGCAAATGAGAAACAGATGGCTTGCGGTCATGCCAAGCCTCATAAGGAGTGATAGACTGCAGTGCTTTAGTGGGACACATGTTCAGTACATATGCTACACACATGACAGCCTCAAGCTAGAAACTATGTGGTAAAGCCTGACTCTTGACCATACACCTCCTCATCTCCATGAGTGACCTGTTCTTCCGTTCAGCAACTCCATTCTGTTGAGGTGTATACGGCACTCTACACTGGTGTTTTATCCCACGTTCAGTCAGAAATGCATTAAAATTAGAAGACATATATTCCCCCCCTCGATCAGAATGGAGGGTGCCCATTTTACATGCTGACAGATTTTCAACCAAAACCAAAAACCGTTTGAATCACAAAAACACTTCGGACTTTTCCTTCAATGGATATACCCATGCATGCCTAGAAAAATCATCAATGAAAGTCATGAAGTAAAGATAGTTTCCAAAAGAAGGTGTCTCCATAGGACTAGAGACATTACTATGTACAAGATGCAATTTCTGCGTAGCCCGAACTGAACCATCTTTTGGAAAGGAGGAACGCTGCATTTTGCCCAAAATACAGCCTTCACATACATGTTTTCCATCTCAAATTTCTGCAGGCGTAGCAAACTAGCAAAATTCAGATGACCAAAGTGTGCATGCCAAAGCTTTGCATCTGACATAGCCTGAGAATCATGAAACTGCACATGCCGAATCATTCACAGATCTTTCATAGTCTATGAGCTTATACAGCCCATGACATAAAATGCCAGAAGCAATGATCACATCGCCATTTGACAGATCATGAACTGTACACCTGTCATCAACAAATTTCACAACCAAGCCAATCTTGGCTAATGTAGAAACTGATAACAGGTTCTTTTTTATCCCTGGCACAAATAAAGCATCTGACAAGGTGAAAGAACTACCATCAGCAGTGGTCAGAATGATCTTACCAACTCCCATAACAGGATAAGAGGAGTTGTTGGCGCATGTGACAGTATTCCCTGTAGGAGGAGGCTCAAGTGAAGAGAAGAAACTGCGTTGTGAGGTAATATGTTTGGTCGCCCCACTGTCAAAGTACCAAACATCTGAGTCCACTACAGACATGCACTGCTCATGAGAAGATGGGTCAAAACTGCAAACAGTAGTAAACACCCATTCTTCTTCCTGCACAAGATTAGCAGACTCTCTTTTTGGTGTAGAGGCTTCTGCAAAAACCATTCCAGCCTCCTTTTTCTTTGCCTCTTTTGTAGCCAGTTTTGGACAGTTCTTTATGATATGATCATTCCCTTTACAGTACTTGCAAAACAATTTCTGCTTTTTTGATTTCTTTATCCTGGTTCTTCGAATGTGCAGCATTTGCAGATTTCTGCTTACTAGTAGAAGAGCTCCATTTTCCTTTGCCCTTCTGACTAGCCAAGAAAGCTTGATCTGCAACACACATAATGGACCTATTCTGCCTGGACTGATCT
Source organism: Ceratopteris richardii (assembly GCA_020310875.1). NCBI lineage: Eukaryota > Viridiplantae > Streptophyta > Polypodiopsida > Polypodiales > Pteridaceae > Ceratopteris > Ceratopteris richardii. Next base: position 149,806,968 of record CM035408.1, read on the forward strand.
TCCTGCAACAGAACAGAGACTAACTCCTCAAATGATAAGGCATTCGGATTGCCTTTCATCATCAACCGAAGAGTAGAAGCAAAACTCTGATATGAATCAGGAAGACCATTCAGAACGGTCTGCACAAGTGAGCTATCTGGTATAACCTCATCAGTAGAAATCAATTGTTCCTTCAAATCTTTGATCTTCGTTAGGAAACTGTCCATAGAATCACCTTCATTCATGTGCTCACTCTCCAACTGTTTTCGGAGGTAAGCAACACAAGCCTCATTCCTAGCTTGGTACAATGTGGTAAGTGTATCCCAAGCATCCCTAGCTGTTCTGCAAGAACGAATATACGGAATAATGGCACGTTTGACAGACAAAGCTATCAATGCATGTGCATGGGCATCTCTGCCATCCCAACGAATCTGCTCTGCAGTAGGTGCAACAGAAACAGCAGCACGAACATGAATCTGCACAATATCATCTTCGACACCATCTTCATCAGCTCCAGCACCTGTATTCGCAGTACCTGTTGTTACAGGTGTAATAGGACATCTTTCAACACTCTGCACAATGTTCCACAATCCTTTTGCAACCAATACATGTCGCATCATATAAGCCCATAATGGGCAATTGGTACCATCCAACTTATCCTCAACAGCCAACATACGGAATACACCACTGCTTTCAGCCATGGCCGGTGACTAAAATACCTTGATGTAGAAAATTGACTGTATCTCAAAAATTTGAACAGAACTGCCAAGACGAGTTCTGCTAAACATGCAGCAGACTTTGAGATGCTTATACTGGCGAACAGAAACAGGTATATACCTTTGGCACAAAAAGATGAAATAGCCTGCACAAGCGCTGCGATAGTGCGTTCGGAGGCCGAAACGAGCTCAGATCGTGATTTCGGCACCACAAAGCGAAGATGTTTTAATCTCTAAAACACCCTGAGTATGCTCACCTTATTTTGTGCAAATTTGAGACTGCAAACGGAGGAGTGTCGACGGTGCCCTAGATGAAGCGACGACCTGCTCTGATACCAATTGTTGGAGTTAGATGTCTACGGAAGCACACGAACAGCACAAGGAAGAAGAAGAAGCTTGGAGCACAACACACAAGACTGAGTGTATTACTAGAGAATGTACAAAGATAAGTAGCCCATTAGGGCAATAGGCGTATATACAAGCCAGGGGAAAAAAACCTCCTAAAGAGGGAAAAAAGTGCCCCGGTGGTCCTAGTGTGTTCACACACATCACTACCTAAATATATCAACATGATTGAGGGGGGGAATATATGTCTTCTGATTTTAATGCATTTCTGGCTGAACATGGGATAAAACACCAGTGTACAATGCCGTATAAACCTCAACAGAATGGAGTTGCTGAACAAAAGAATAGGTCACTCATGGAGATGGGGAGGTGTATGGTCAAGAGTCAGGCTTTACCACATAGTTTCTGGCTTGAGGTTGTCATGTGTGCAGCATATGTACTGAACAGGCATCCCACTAAAGCGTTGTAGTCTATCACTCCATATAAGGCTTGGCATGACCATATGCCATCTATTGCTCATCTGCCTGTTTTGGTTGTTTGGCATATGCATTAGTGCCTGAAAAACATCGCAGAAAATTGGATGATAAAGCAGTAAAATGTATTTTTGTTGGGTACAGTTCTGAAAGTAAAGGTTATCGTCTGTATCATCCACAGACTAAATGCATTCTGGTTATCCGTGATGTTGTTTTTGTGGAGGATGCTATTCAGCCATTGTTTTCATGTACTAAGGAGACATCTATTAGCTCCAAAGACATGTATGATACTTTGCTGCCTCTTTTTACAGGTGGACAGTCTAGTGCTGGTCCTAATGAGGCAACTTCTCAGCCTTTGCAGGTTTCATGTGATGATGCAGATCATTCCATTTTTTATGCAGATTTACATGATGCACTTATTGATGAGAGAGTTAATATTGAGCAGGCAATAACTATGCCAAAATGGCTGGTGCAGACCTTGCGTGATAGCAAATTAGATGCACCTCTGTCATATCGTACTCGATCAGGCTCTCATAGTGCCTCTTTTGCATCAGATTGCTATGCTATGGCTGCATCTAGTCTATGTGATGAGACTGGGCCTGTTTCGTTTGATGAAACACAAAATTCAAAAAATTGGATGGATGCTATGTAATCTGAATATGATGCAATAATGAAGAATGGTACTTGGTCTTTATGTGACTTGCCTCCTAGCAAGAAGGCCATTGGCACTAAGTGGGTATACAAGCTGAAGCATAAACCTGATGGTACAGTTGATGGGTACAAAGCTAGGCTTGTTGCAAAGGGTTATACACAGGAAAGAGGCATTGATTTTGATGAGACCTTTGCACCTACATGCCGTATGACCACTGTTCAGAGCATCTGTGCACTTGCAGCCCATCATGGTTGGAATGTACATCAGTTGGACATTAAAAGAGCATTTTTGAATGGTGACTTGCATGAAGAAGTGTAAGTTTTTCAGCCCCACGGCTTTGTGCAGAAAGGGCATGAAAACCAGGTGTGCAGGTTAAAGAAGGCATTATATGGTTTAAAGCAAGCACCACGTGCTTGGTACGAGAAGATACATGCCTATCTGATTGCACATGGTTTTGAGAACAGTCCAACTGAAAGCACCTTATATGTTAAGCGTGCTAATGATGTGCTTCTGATCATTGTTGTCTATGTTGACGACATGCTGCTCACTGCTCCTATTGAGAAGCATATTGCTGATTTTAAGGCTGATTTGCATGCCTCATTTGAGATGTCTGATTTGGGGCATTTGCATCATTATTTGGCCATTCAATTTATGCACGTTGATGGAATGGCTTTGTGTCAAACGAAATATATTGACACATTATTGTAGCATTTTGGCCTTGAAGACTGTAATCCTATTGCCACCCGTATGGAGACAGGTTTACGATTGAGTCTTCATGATGTTGGAGATGCATTTGATGCTATTCTCTATCGGCAGGCTGTTGAATGCTTGATTTACTTATGCATTGCTCGGCCAGATATTCAGTTTGCTGTCTCAAAGATGAGCAGGTTTATGCATTGCCCAGGAGTCAAGCATTGGCAGGCGGTTAAGCGTATCTTCACTACTTGAGTGGTACTCGGCTACTTGGGTTGTTTTATCCCAAGGGGGGATCACTACCGCGAGATTTGCATGCTTTTTCTGACTCTGATTGGGTTGGTTGCTATGACACTCGTGTGTCCACTAGTGGCTTTTGCTTCATGCTTGGTAGCTCATGTATATCTTGGTTGAGCAAGAAGTAGCCTACAATGGCCACTTCCAGTTGTGAGGTTGAGTATAGGGAAGCTTTCACAGTGACGGTTGAGTGTGTGTGGCTCAAACGCCTTATGGCTGATTTGGGTGTTGGTCAGTCTTCTGCCACCACCATATTCACTGACAGTCAGAGCGCATTGGCAGTTGCGAGGAACCCTGTGTTCTATGCTTGCACTAAGCACATTGAGGTGCATTATCATTATGTCAGGGAGAGGTTCTCTACTGGGGAGATCAGCTTGGCATATGTGCCCACGCAGGAGAACATTGTAGACCTTTTCACAAAGGCTCTGCCTAGGGAGAAGTTTGAAGCCTTTCGCAAAGCTTTGGGCTTACTTCCTTTTGTGGAGTGATTTCCACATAGCTTGGCACTTCCTTATACATGAGTGCCAGCTACTTGTTCACTGCATCACTTCCAGGGGGGATTTGTTGATATATTTAGATAGTGATGTGTGTGAACACTCTAGGACCATCGGGGCACTTTTTTTCCCTCTTTAGGAGGTTCTTTTCCCCCGGCTTGTATATGCGCCTATTGCCCTAATGGGCTACTTATCTTTGTACATTCTCTAGTAATACATTCAGTATTGTGTGTTGTGCTCCAAGCTTCTTCTTCTTCCTTGTGTTGTTCGCGTGCTTCCGTAGACATCTAACTCCAACAGAAGAGTCCAAACACCAACGAATAAGTGTGTCAAGGAGTAAATCAAAACCAAAAATCTGGCAAACTTTTGCCAGAGTGTCCTTACAAAATGAGCATATGACCAGTGTCAAAATATCATAAAACTGCAAGTACTGACATGTTTACCTGCATAGTGAATCACTGACTCCACTGCATATAATCAACTACCCAATAGAAGCCAACAAGGCTTATCAAGCACCTATGAACAACTATCATACATCTCCTATGGCAAGACTAGGTAAGTCTTCCACCTACATCACCAAAGAGACCCCGACATCTAGGTGTCTCCCAATTAAGAAAACCTCACCACGACCCTCTTTATCAAACATAAAAGGCTTTATGCAAAAAACGTAACCGTTATATCAATGACCACATGGATGTATATAAGTGGTATCCACAGAAGCATACATGGTGTGTATGTGCTCAATATATGCAGTAAAATGACACTAAAAAGGCATAATGCATAGCCTAAACACTAGCCAAAACACCTGCAAGTGTCTGTCAACTCTGATGTTTTAGGCTCAAAAAACCTGCATAAATTTGCAGCAACTGCTCCCACCAAAACTGAAAACCTTTAGAGAAACCTATAGTTTTATGAGCGTGGTTGAAAACACATCCCCAAAGGTTGATATTGATTGTCGAAGAATTACAAAAAACAATCTTCTTGATGTTCTTGGACCTGTGTGAAGAGAACTATGTGTGAAAGTACTCCAAAATGGCTCCCAACACCACAAAAATGCTTCAAAAATGGGCTTTGAAACAAAAGTATGAAGCTTTGAGGGACTAAAACATGTTCAATGTGATGTTAACCTTAGTCTTTCCCCTTCTTTAGACACCACAAGAGTGTAGCTTAGTGGCAAGAGATTGCCACGGTTAAGCGAGCTCCGGGGGAATAGTACTAGGATGGGTGACCTCCCCAGAAGTACTTGGAATCTCTATCTTCCTGGATCGTTGAGGTCCTCCCTCGCACGCAGCCAACGGTGACTTCAGTAACTCAGATGACAAGGTATGCCAAGGTCTATGCCTTGGTTTTTGCCTTAGCCATAAGCCTTGGAGAAAGCTGGGGGGAGGTGGGGGGTGCTTGCTTCACTCGCACAAAAGGAGCAAAACTTTTGCATCGAAATGCTCTGATATCAGTGAAGTATTTTGATGGCTATACACCACGGTGCACTCTCCTTCTTGAGAGCTCCACGATGATATCCTTGAAGTAGAAAACTGAGCTCCTAATGCCGCACACAGCACTCCGCACAGAGGCTGCAGAATACATAGAAAAACACAGTCCACAGGGAGACCAAGACAGACTTCTTAGGTCTTACAAATGCGGTCGAACTTAGAGTCTGTGACTGACCAGGCCACTATGTGTTTTATTAAAGAACATATACAAAGAAGTATCCGGTGGCCATTTGGCCTTTCACATGGACACTAACGGTAACATGAAGGTCATTAATACAAAAGTTACCTTTTTTATAATAGGTATAGTAGTATTACTCTAAAAGATGGTACGTAGGAGCTACGACAAGTCGATAGAATCATTTCCTTGATTGTTCGCTGGGTAGCAAGGGTAAAGCTTTAAGTCTGTTCATTTTGACACATTAAATTTTAGGAAAGAAAGGGAACCATTTTTATTGAAAAGTTAAGCTTAACCCATCTGCACATGCAGATGAGAAAGGTAGATCATGGTGGATAATCATATGTTTGCCTACGCATATGAAAAGGGATATAAATTTTTTGCACAAGAGACTTGGGAGGTGAGAGATCTTTGTTGCGACTGATTATATGCATTCAAGGATTATCCATTGCTAGAAATTGCATTGGCGAGGGCTTGTGTGCATTCAAGGAGGGATTAAAGCCCGTATCAGCACTTGAGAAGGAGAAGGAAATTGAAGTGCTTGCATAATTGATGAGGCATGATGATCGCATTGCTATGGTGTGCTTATGTAGAGGAGGAGTTCTTTAGAGGATTAAATATCAAACTTCGATCATTGTCATATGGAGGGGGATTAGTGTTGACTAATAATTGATAATGAATCACATTGATTTATTGTATCATTTTTGTTGAGGAGTGGGTGGATAAGGTAGTAAAGTTGATTCGTGTACAATTTTGTGTATGGAGCACTAGAACTATAAAAGAACCATGAAAATTAAAAAATGTTGAGAAAAAACTATTTGTAGCATTTTCCAAGACCTTGTGCAGAGGTTCGGCCATCTGCCTATACATCACATTGGGGTATTGAGTGTGTGGGTAGGTCCTAAAAAGAGAGATAAGACATGAGCACTAGACATATACTTCATTTTGCATTGTCCCCAAATCCGAGAGCTCCCATCAAAGGCTCTAGGTTTTGCCATCAGGAGTTCCAAATGTTTTTGTTGTGCCAAGGTACAACTGGAATGTTAATTACCTTTTAAAAAGTTCAAAGCGAAAATAGTGTCAAAATTGCTAAAATATGGGACCTAAGGTATAAGGCTCTATAAGTCAAAGTGTGTGTCAACTCAATATTTGGAATAACTGAATGATCATTTATATGTGTTCTAAGTAAAAAAAAAGAAATAAAACGGGAACTTTGGCAAACCTCGTGACCTTGAAACTTAGTGCTTGTAGATGCTTTGATTTATTAGGGAAACATTTAAAGTGTTAAAGTGAAGTAAAGTTCTCATTTGGTATAAATGGGGAACTTAGGTTTTAAAACTTGTTTTTCCTCCAAATTGAGTGTTCAAAGACATTGCTATGAGGACATTGAGTAGTAGCATAGCCAAAGAAAATCAAAAGTGCAAAAAGCTAGGAGAATATTTGCAATTTTTGGTGGGCTGGTGAGGTGTGCGCCAGCTTTCAAGACAATGAAAGATCACTCACTCCTTGTGAAGGGAAAGTATGGAAATGGAAGAATCATTTGGGCCAAAGGAAAAATTATGGCAATTCGTACTGAAGCATGTTTCTACAAGAAAAATTCCGTTGCCTGGACTTGAACCCGGGTCGCTCGGGTGAGAGCCGAGTATCCTAACCGACTAGACTACAACGGATTTCTTGCTATTACATAATGTTTAAATAATAAATATAATAGCTCATGGTAAATATTTTTTATTCTTTTGGATATGTAGGATAATCTTTATGTATATATGAGAGGGTCAAAATTACTCGAAATCCGTAGAAAAATCATCAAGGACAGCACGTTTCTTTTGAAGCTAATACAAGTTATCAAAGCTATGAACAATGAAAAAGCCAAAAATCAAATGCTTATAGGCTTCAAACGGATTGAAATCATTGTTTTCCAATTGCTTTCTAGATAAGATATTGCAGATTTTAACACTAAAATTATGGTAGTCACCTTCCAATTGCTTTCTAGATAAGATATTGCTTTCTCGACCTCAAAAAATGTACTTCTTATAAAATTCCATCAAGTTATGTGCTCAAGTACAAAGTTTTGGGAAATATTTCTATAGGGACATTACTATAGGCACTCCGAGTGGCCCACTAACAATGGCACACATGGTGGAATCAAACTTAATTTACATAGTGCTCCTTGATATGGACAAAATGGAGTTAAATCTTACAAAAGGGTATTTTACACAAGTGGATAGTGATAAAAATCATTGTTGTGTGTAATGAAGTTTGGAAAAAAAACCATCTAACTTTCCAAAACTTTTTGACTCAAATAGGGTATATGATTCATTTAAATAAAGTTCAAGATCAGCTAGTTGTATTAACTAACTAGATTAAACATCCCAGATAGATGTTTTGCGTAGAAACCGTTCAATATTCAAAGATGATAAGTCTAAGTTGGTTCATCTAGCTGAGGTTTGCTTCAATATTATCACAACTAAAATGGATAAAAAGAAATATTTTATGGTTCTATAAAAGAGTTCAAAACATAATTGAAGAGAAAAGAGTAAGGAATTTCTCATAAGATTGACAATTCCCAAGAACTTAGGCTTTAAGTCTTTGAGTAAAGTCTCTTGATTCGAACAAAATTCACTTAGAATCTACTTTGGTCTACCTAAAGTAAAGTTGAACAAAAAGTGTGCAACACACTTCAACCTACATTGTACCCAATGTTCTCAAACCAAGTTGGCTTAAATGCTCCTTTGGTCAAGTAACGAATCAAGTAAATGTTGGTTGGAATGTGAACCATGGTACAAACATCTAAGTTAGATGTTTGGGTCAACTAGACTTCCAGTTTTATTTCCAATCAAATTCAAGTGAATTTAAGTAAGTTCTCAATGTCTTGATAGAAATAGAAATCCCACTCTAGTTGCTAGATCCATGCTCTATGGTGCCCAATAATGTACTAACATCTTGAATCCACCCATTTCACATGTTAGTGCTTAGATAGCACCGAGTAAAAAACAATGAATTTGGCACATGTTTTTTAATTCACCCATATCATTCATTCTATACTTTGCACTCAGTTGAGCTTGTGAAGTGTAAAGACAAATGGTGTTTTGAATCATTTGGAGAGGGATCAGATAGTAGATTCTCTTTTATTCATTTTTAATACAAGGTGAATTCCACCACATAGATGAAAACATATGCATCTAGATTAGAAAATGAGGCTCGGGGCTATGCCTACAATTTTCTATATTAGCTCTATTTTCAAAGAAAAAAATCAAAAGGGGGAAGAATGTTATAAAGTAAGGTTTTGACATGAGCGTTCGAGGTTCAAAAACTACATGTGATATCCCTCCAACATCTTGTTTTGATACTTCAGTGATTTGCTTCATTTGTCTTGGCTTGAAGAAAATCTTTTATGGATGATAGCTTGGATCGCCAATGTACCTCTATCTAAGCTGAAATAGGTTCAAGTCTCCCTTCGGGTAGTTGTGAAGCATCTTTCTTTTGTTTCATTGAAATATTGCTCTGTACAAATCTCATAAGAAAAGACCTTTGCCTGATTGGATGGCATTATGTGAGATTGCTTGGTCCTGGGTTGTAGCAAGTTTGAACCCCATTTTTGAGAAATTAACAAAAATACTACTCCAAAAGACTCCTATTTATACTTCTAGGTTGCCTTTTGCTTTGCCAAAAACCAAAATAATAAAATTCATGAATGAAAGTATTCTCACCATAAAATCTTGACATTGAAAGCAACATACAAGCCTCACATGGCAAAGTGATGAGTTTGAATCCCATATGAAATCAAAAGCCTGATAATTTTTTCCTTTGTAGTTGTTTGTCTTTCAGGATGATGTGTTGGATAACTCATCCTCATCCTCCTCACAAAGAAATGGGTTTGAAACTGGGACTTCTCCATGCACTATATTCACTTTTTTGATAGCTTCACATCCAAGTTAATGGGGGGATGGCGAGTTTATTTGAATTTAGCACTAATGTAGACATCTCTCTCCGTGAAAGTCAATGGAATGATAGTTAACAAGTCCTCCTTTGGAAGAGATCCTTGGTTTGATTCCTAGATGAATCCTAATCCTCTCAAGTTTCTCTTGCTCTTTTGATTGACTTGCAATGCTAGGAACTCAAATAAGAAGAAGTTGCTAGTTGTCTTCTATTCTTCGATTAGCTACTCTTTGGATAGATGAAACCACATGCTCCCCAATGAGATGGGCTTTAAATCTATGTGCTATATGGTTTGTATATGTGCTTTTTGCAAAAAAGCACTTCAAGAGACTAAGAGAAAGGTGCATGCACACTAAAGAAGTTGAAATTAAGAAAGAGTGATAGGCAAAAATGCATGCAATAGAAATGAGATGCGATCATTCAAAAATAATCAAGATCTAAGATTTCTATGGAGATTTGTGAAGAAGATGATGGGGCTATTGAAAATTATGGAACATGTGCAAGATCCAATTGTGAGGCTGGGCACATACTCACCTCTCATTAATTACCTCTTCATCATTTATGCATTTGTTGTAAGTCCAAAATGAAGCTAGACCCTAAAAATATAAAGGGTACGCTCTTAATCTTAGAGTGGAGTGTTGAATTAAAAAGGGAAAATGTATTTATGGCTTGGATAAAAGCCAAAATATAAGTAGAGAGATGGAATACTAGAAAAAGTCGTGACCTTATCCATATGGAGTGATTTGGAGCACCAAAAAAGCCAACCAAAGAAATGGATAGGCAAAGGACATGAAGTGAAAGGTCAAGAGGTGAGAGAAGATGCAAGAGTAGGTGAAAAGTCCCATGACCATAGATCTATATATAGAGCTCATTTGAACGTGAAAATTTGTGGAGATGACAAGGAGATGGTGTAGAAGCATATGCTGGTCATTCTCTCACCAATGGATATCAGAAGGATGCTCAATAGTAAGCTATAAGGCACAAAGGTATTCTAGCCACATACCTTTTCTACACACAGCCTCACCTTGTGAAGGTGATATCTTTCTATGTACTTATCCAATTAATGCATATGATATCTTTTTCAAAAGCTTATCTCTCTCAAATATCTTTGTCAGATCATTCTCCAGTACTTACTAGGAACATTTCTTGTGAACCTCAATTTTTGGCATAACCTGAGATGACAGGTAGTCTATCTTTGAACAGTTAGTTGCCTGGTCAAATGAGCTCCAAATGGACTGTTCTTTAGCTTGTTAAAAAGCTAAGAGAGTATGCTGTGTGTCGACCAATTTTCAGAGACATTGGATCTCTGACTTGTGACTGAATTAGGTTTTAGTAAGCATGTGTCTTACAGGGCAGTTTCTAGAAGAGGTTCTCTAACTTCCGCTGCATGTATTGGAGTGTATTGGAGTCAGACTTCTCCACATTTTGGTATCAGAGCTTTGTTTGCATAGCATTGCAAGGGGGAGCCCATGTATGCACAAAGAGATCTTGAAGAAGATGCAGAGATGGCAAAGGAAAGTTTGGAGCTATGAGCTCATGGAGTATGCAACACTCACTATGGAGATGAAGCTTTCATATCCTATAGAAGAAGATGAAGATTCAAGCAAAGAATCTTGGATGTGCAACTACATAGAGTTGCATATGAGTAATGTATGCATTTTTGAGATATTGCACTCAATTGAATGAAGTGCAAGCTTTGATTATGTACATGGCTGAAGGGTTAAGATTTTATGTAAACTTAATGATAGAATTATATGCTTATGCATTGGATATGCTTAGGTATGCATGCTTTGAAAATTTATGCTCATTATGTATGACAATTGTGGATAGCATGCTTAGGCTGAATATACGTTGTTTTTTGAGGTCTAATATGCATAAATGTATACATATGTAGTCAAGAAGTTTATATGTGTATGATCCATGATGTGGGAGTGAGCAATAGGCTATTTTATAAAGCCTATACAAGCTGAAATTTTGAAGGTCTATGCAGCCATATGAATTGCCACAAAGAGAGCTGAATATATGCTCAAATGATTGGTGATTTGCATGCATAATTATATATGATTGTTAGCATGATATTAAAGCATGAAAGGTTTCTCGTGTTCAGCCATAGATGAGCTGGAAGAATGCATGTTTGGATACCATGAATATTGGTAAGATGCAAGGCTGCCATGTATGAAATTTGTGGATGTATCTTGTTGTGGATAAAACCCATCGAGGTAAAGTTGCAAAGCAAATATGTATGCTCATGATATGATGACTAAATGTGTTTGATTCTTGAGTTGAGATATAGGAAGTCAACTCAATGCTATTTTTTATATAAGCCAAAGCTAGGTGAACAAATCTTGGATGAAGGAAGGATGCAAAGCTTGGAGCCAAAGCAAAGGAAGGGGCCCAAGCTAAAAGGTTTTCAAACACTAGAAGTGTCGAAAACATTGAAGAAGGGTGAAGCCTAGGAGTGAGCTTCCCATCAAAGGAGGAGTAGAAGACTCCAAGGTAATGGCTGCCATGAAGTGTTGAAGACTCAACAAGGACTTGAAGACACTCCCCAAATTTGAAGGAGCACAAGCAAAGTGCAAACTACAAGGAAAGGTCACCCAAGAGAAGTGTGACATGTTGGCTGATGCAAAGGAAGGTATAGAAGAACATTTGCAATGCTAAGGGCTGAGGTAAAGGTTTTAAAGAAATCCACATTGTGTGTGGTGGTAAGTTCCAAGCATAAATCATGTGAATGTATAGTTAAAGGTTAAAGCTAGTAAGACCACCAAAGAGAGTGGCAAGCCTATGTAAAGGTAAGTAAGACCACCCAAGAGGAGCGGCAAGCCTATGGCAAGTAAGACCATTCAAAGAGGAATGGCAACCCTATGTGAAGGCAAGTAAGACCATCCAAAGAGGAATGGCAAGCCGTGTTAGGTGCAAGAGGCACCATTGTTCACATTGAGGATTTCTTATGTTATTTTGTCGGTGATGAAGGAAGCTTGGAAGATGTCGAAGCTATGAATGCTTCACATGAAGAGGAACTCATGAAAGAGTTTATGTATGATCAGCCCATTGTTGATTTTCCAAGTCTAAAATCAGCCAGTATGAATGAAGAAAAGATTATGAAGCAAGGGGGAGTTCGCTTGCAAGGATTGGAAGGTCCAAAGAAGTCCAAAGAAGAGGAAAGTACCCAAAAGAAGTAGGTACACTCAAAGGAATATTAAGAGCAGCCATCAAATGTGTGTTCAAAGGACAAGGAGGAGCCACCTCTATGGAAGGAGCATCTAAGAAGGCAAGGAGCAACCATGATGCACAAAAGAAGTCATGAAGAAAAAGGAAGCATGACAACCATGAAGTCAAAAGAAGGTGAAAAGAAAAGTGCAACCATAAACAAAGTCAAAGATGATCCAAAGACAAAGGAGGATCAAAGCAAAGCATGCAAGCTTAGAATACATGAAGCCATGAAGGTATAGAAGGAAAGATACATGCAAGAGAGGACAACAAGAAAGAGAGTGAAGCAACAAAGGTACATGAAGCCAAGGTGATCTCATATTCTAAACATATGTATGAAGCATGTTTCTTGATAGGTGTTGAAGAAGAGCTCTTGTGAAGAGTCAAAAAAGCTTCAAAGCAAAGAAGGAAGATCACCAACCTATCGAAAGAAGAGATACAAAGGGAGATAGAAGCAAAAGATGAAGAGGAGGAGAATTGGAGAGTAGCATGGACTCCCAATTGTAGCTTGAGGGGGGAGTGTTGAAAATTATGGAACATGTGCAAACTCCAATTGTGAGGCTTGGCACATACTCACCTCTCATTTTCCTCTTCATCATTTATGCATTTTTTGTAAGCCCAAAATGAAGCTAGACCCTAAAAATATAAAGGGTAAACTCTTAACCTTAAAGTAGAGTGTTGAATTAAAAAGGGGAAATGTATTTATGGCTTGGATAAAAGCCAAAATATAAATAGAGAGATGGAATAATAGAAAGGTCATGAAATTATCCATATGGAGTGATTTGGAGCGCCAAAAGCCACCCAAGGAAATGGAAAGGCAAAGGACATAAAGTGAAAGGTCAAGAGGTGAGAGAAGATGCAAGGGTAGGTGAAAAGTCCCATGCCCATAGATCTATATATATAGCTCATTTGAACGTGAAAATTTGTGGAAATGAAAAGGATATGGTGTAGAAGCATATGCTGGTCATTCGCTCACCAATGGGGATCAGAAGAATGCTCAATAGTAAGCTACAAGGCACAAAGGTATTCCAGCAGCATACCTTTTCTATAGACAGCCACATTGCAAAGGTGATATCTCTCTATCTATTTATCCACTTAATGCATATGATATCCTGTTGGAAAAGCTTATCTCTCACAATCTCTACACCTCAAATATCTCTATCAGATCATTCTTTAGTAGTTACTGGGAACATTTCTTGTGAACATCAGTTTTTTGCATAACCTGAGATGACAGGTAGTCTATCTTTGAAGAGTTAGTTGCTTGGTCAAATGAACTCCAAATGGAGTTTTCTTTAGCTTTTTAGAAAGATAAGAGATTTTGTTGTGTGTACCAATTTTTAGAGGCATTGAATCTCTGAGTCGTGACTGAATCAGGTTTTAGTAAGCGTGTGTCTTATAGGGCAGTTTCTAGAAGAGGTTCACTAACTTCCGCTACATGTATTGGAGTGTATTGGAGTAAAAATTCTCCACAGGGGTCACCAAGGTCTCCATGAAATCTACATATATTTCACACTAGTGTGAAGAAATAGAGAAATCCGACCACCATGTGGTAGAGAGATGAATCTCCTCCTAACCTTATACCTCTATGAATAGCTCTCTCCAAGGGATAGTCCTCTATGATAGGTTGATACTATCCATCCAAGTGTCTACCATGTAACTATGTGCTCCAAGTGTCCCAATTAAATGAAGTTAACTCAAGTGGATGCTTCTAGAGGTATCTAGAGATCTTGGGGCAAAATAATCTCCCACAACTCTTGTTGGACTTAAACCCAAGAACTCGTCCTTCCCATCCATTTGACTTAACCAGTAGGCCAAGCTACTTTCTTGTTTTAGAGAGCACATGAACCTATGCTCAAGTCTAATCTTGAGGCTTTTTCCATACACGAGAATGGCCAAATGATGTTTGATTTCAAATTTATTTGCATTAATCAGATGCTCATGTCATAATCTTACTTTATAACATAGACCATGACAATGTAGTAATTTCCATGTTGTATAGGGAAACCAAGGTGAGTTGAAAGATGGAGACACATCTAATTGGTGTTACATATATAAGTAATATGAAAAGGGGAATTAGAGATGGATCCAATTTCACATGTATATATGGTAAAATAGATGTATCATGAGGAATGTATGCTTACTACAACAAAGTAGATCTATGAATAACTAGTATGGCATCCTAGACTAAGGATCAAAGTGTCATCTAAGATTTGGTATTGCATGCTATGCAAAGTACTCCTCAACTTTACATGCTTGTTTATATGTAAATTTAATTTCCAAAGGAAATTTGTGCCAATATAAGGTAAGGAATGTCAAGAGTATGGCTATCCTAAGATCAAAACATTAGTTTTCTTAACCAAGAGATGATATGAGAGTTGTAGGGAACTCTAGAAAATGGTGAGGGCGTCATCAAAATAAGGTAAAGTGTATAAGAAAACACTTTGAATGGAAACCATGGATATGGTTTGCATTCAAATGATTAGATTGAAAAGACTCGTAGAGAAATAACCTTGATAAGGACCATTGAGATAATTCCTATCATATGAGAATGAAAAGGGAAAGTAATTAAACATAAAATGAAAAGTGATAGTTCTCAACAAGGTCATGAGAATAGAAACAAGCAAGTTAGTAACGGCTAATTAATGCCAATATTATGTGGATTGATAGGTGAGGGTCCTAAGGTATCTATTATGAACCTTAAAAAGGACTCTAGAGCACCTATGTATCACTGTTACATTTTGAGTTACAAATGAGTAAGTTAAAATAGTATTATTATCCATGATTAGTGCTAAAACAAAGCCAAAGAATTGAGTACATGGAAGGCCTTTGATAACTTGGTAAAAAGATCATCTTTTCCTTCATGTAAGGACTAATTATGTGTGTAAATAATATGCGGGCTAGTGTAGCCAAGTCTTTTTTAGTAAGAAACCCAGAGGTTCAAGATCTTAAGATATTTTGTAATGTTAGAGGAGAACTCTAAGAATACCTACATGTTTAGGATACTTATAGATTAAGTATCAAGCTTAGGTTTATGTTTGGATACCCTAAGTTTATAACAACCATATTTATAGTTATATGATCTTTGTGAGATGAATTTGGGTATCTACTTAACTTTATCTTACCAAGGAGTCTTTAGATATGATAGTTAAATTGTAAATATCAATGCTATTATTACACTTTCAAGTATATAAAACAAAAGATTTTATTGCACAATAAGTAGAGACATAAGAATTTTATATTAATGGGAAATACGAGTTTTACTAGAATGCCATCATATAGAAATTCAAAAACTAGTACTGGGACATCATCTAAGAACTTATGAGAGTTAGAAGTTAAGAAATGGACTCCATATCCACTAGTTTTATAGCAAATTTCCTTTGGTATGGGTAGATGAGATATCTCTATCTATCTCTCTTTCTAAGAATGAAGAAAAGATATCCAAGGTGGAATCATCTTTATTAAGCGAAAATGTCAATTCAAGTAATCAAGAGAGGATAACCAACTTACATAGAAGGACAAGGCTTGCAAAGAGAAAACAAGGCAAGGTTGTAGTCTAGATCTTCAACAAAGAGTGACACGGTTATGCAACAAGGCAAGGTTTGCATAGAGTAGACAAGACCAAGTTGTTGTCAAAATCTCCAATAGGAATTAGTGAGATTACACATCAAGCAAGGGCTTGCAAGAAAGTAAGTTCGTCCTAGAAGGGAAAATAAGTCAGAAAGCTAACTATTTAGAAATAAAATTAATATGATGTTCCTACTCACAAAAAACATTTATGAAGCCACCACATAGGTCAAAAAAATATAAAGTGTTCAAGCAAAACAAAGTTATACATTTAGTAAGCAAGAAGGATATGAACATGAACTTTATAAGTTTTATGGTAGATCCACAGCTGAGAACATCAATGATTACTCCACTAAAGAAAATAAGTTAATTTTATCTCTTTGCTTACCAAAGCAAACAAGTGAAGTCCATATTCCAATGTGGATTGGAATAGATAAATGGCAAAGACATGTTTTCAAAATAGATATTTGAAGGAGTTAGAACACAACCATACATGTTTCATGTAGAGAACATCTTATTGACAAGGACATGGTCTAGTTAGATAAATCTAGAATTGACATGGTCTACTTAGATAAATCTAGTTAGATAAATCTAGTTAGATAAATCTAGTTAGATAAATCTAGTTAGATAAATCTAGTTAGATAAATCTAGTTAGATAAATCTAGTTAGATAAGTCAAAGGAATTCATAAATTTAATTTTTTATGTGTCAAGGTCAATAACAAGAAAGGATTAGGACATGATGTCCAATATATCCTTAGGAAGGACACAATGTGTTTGTGGGATTCATAGGCATGTATAGATTAAGAGAGATGTATTTTATTCATCCAGAAGATAGTGGAAGTTTCACCCATTATTTAGATGACATATATGTAGAGTGCATGGATCAATGACACATATATTACTAGATATGGGTGTCACAAGACATAGAATTTATGTAGAAGATACTAGAACTCATACAAGAAGGTAAGATATTCACATAGATTTTCTTCATATTATAGAAGTTACTCAATCCATATGGATGTCAAATCCGATTCTTACCTTTCAATTTTTTTTTTCAACAAGCTCAAAAAATTACTCAAGAAGAGTAGTAATGAATGTAATTAGATAGAAGCTCAAACATTGAAGATAAACCTTAGATAGAAGGTTAAACATAGTAGTAATGAATGTACTTAGATAGAAGGTTAAACATGTTGATATATTTAGGTAGTGATGTGTGTGAACACTCTAGGACCACCGGGGCACTTTTTTCCCTCTTTAGGAGGTTTTTTTGCCCCCTCTTGTATATACACCTATAGCCCTAACGGGTTACTTATCTTTGTACATTCTCTAGTAATACATGTTGATATATTTAGGTAGTGATGTGTGTGAACACACTAGGACCGTCGGGGCACTTTTTTCCCTCTTTAGGAGGTTTTTTCCCCCTATTGCCCTAATGGGCTACTTATCTTTCTACATTCTCTAGTAATACATTCAGTATTGTGTGTTGTGCTCATAGCTTCTTCTCCTTCCTTGTGCTCTTCGTGTGCTTCCGCAGATGTCTATCTCCAACAATTGGTATCAGAGCAGATCGTCGCTTCATCTAGGGCATCGTCAACACCTCTCCGGTTGCAGTCTCAAAATCGTACAAATTTTGATGAGCATACTTAGTGTGTTTCAGAGATCAAAACAGCTTTGCCATGTGGTGCTAAAATCGCAATCTAAGCTCATTTCAACCTCCGAACGCACTATCGTAGTGCTTATGCAGGCTATTTCATCTTTTTGTGCCAAAGGTATATACCAGTTTCTATTCGCCAGTAGAAGCGTCTCAAAGTCTGCTACAGGTCTAGCAAAATTTGTGTGGGTAGTTCTGTTCAACTTTTTGAGATGTAATCAATTTTCTACATCAAGGTATTTTAGTCACCGGCCATGGCTAAAAGCAGTGATGTATTCCGTATGTTGGTTGTTGAGGATAAGTTGGATGGTACCAACTACCCGTTATGGGCTTATATGATGTGACATGTATTGGTTGCAAAAGGACTGTGGAACATTGTGCAAGCTGTTGAAAAACGTCCTATTACACCTGCAACTGTTACGATTGCAGGTACTGAAGCTGATGTAGAAGGTGTCGAAGATGATGATATTCTGCATATTCCTGTTTGTGCTGCGGTTTTTGCTGCACCTACTACATAGTAAATTCATTGGGATGGCAGAGATGCCTAGGCACATGCATTGATAGCTTTGTCTATCAAACATGCCATTATTCCTCACATTCACTCTTGCAAAATAGCTAAGGATGCTTGGAATACACTTACCACATTGTACCAAGCTAGGAATGAGGCTTGTGTTGCTTACCTCCGAAAACAGTTGGAGAGTGAGCACATGAATGAAGGTGATTCTATGGACAGTTTTCTAACAAAGATCAAAGACATGAAGGAACAATTGATTTTTGCTGATGAGGTTATACCAGATAGCTCACTTCTACATACCGTTCCAAATGGTCTTCCTGATTCCTATCAGAGTTTTGCTTCTACTCTTCGGTTAATGATGAAAGGCAATCCAAATGCCTTGTCATTTGAGGAGTTAGTCTCAGTTTTGTTGCAGGAAGATCAGTCCAGGCAGAATAGGTCCATTATGTGTGTTGCAGATCGAGCTTTCGTGGATAGTCAGAAGGGCAAAGGAAAATGGAATCTGCAAATGTTGCACATTCGAAGAAGGAAGATAAAGATGAGAAGAAATCAGAAAAGCAGAAATTGTTTTGCAAGTACTGTAAAGGGAATGATCATATTATAAAGAACTATCCAAAACTGGCTGCTAAAGAGGCAAAGAAGAAAGAGGTTGGAATGGTTGTTGCAGAGGCCTCTACACCAAAAACAGAGTCTGCTAATCTTGTGCAAGAAGAAGAATGGGTTTTTACTACTGTCTGCAGTTTTGACCCATCTTCTCATGAGGAGTGCATGTCTGCAGTAGACTCAGATGTTTGGTCTTTTGATAGTGGGGCAACCAAACATATTACCTCGCAGCACTACTGCTCATAGTAGTTCTTTCACTTTGTCAAATGCATTATTTGTGTCAGGGATCAAGAAGAACATGTTATCAATTTCTGCATTAGCCAAGATTGGCTTGGTTGTGAAATTTGTTGATGATAGGTGTACAGTTCATGATCTGTCAAATGGCGATGTGATTATTGCTTTTGGCATTTTATGTCGTGGGTTGTATAAGCTCATAGACTATGAAAGATCTTTGAATGATTCGGCATCTGCAGTACATGATTCTTAGGCTATGTCAGATGCAAAGCTTTGGCATGCACGCTTTAGTCATTTGAATTTTGCTAGTTTGCTACGCCTGCAAAAATCTGAAATGGTGTCCTCTTTTCCCAAACTTAAGGCACGTGGAAAAAATTTTTGTGAAGGCTGTATTTTGGGCAAAATGCAGCGTTCCTCATTTCCAAAAGATGGTTCAGTTTGGGCTACTCAGAAATTGCACCTTGTACATAGTGATGACTGTGTTCCTATGCAGACACCTTCTTTTGGAAATTATATTTACTTCGTGACTTTCATTGATGATTTTTCCAGGCATGCATGGGTATATCCATTGAAGGCAAAGTCTAAAGTGTTCATGTGCTTCAAACAGTTTTTGGTTTTCGCTGAAAATGTGTCAGCATGTAAAATGAGCACCCTCCGTTCAAATCGAGCAGGGAATATATGTCTTCCGCTAAGCGTGGGATAAAACACCAGTGTACAGTGCCATATACACCTCAATAGAATGGAGTTGTTGAACGAAAGAACATGTCACTCATGGAGATGGCGAGGTGTATGGTCAAGAGTCAGGCTTTACCACATAGTTTTTGGCTTGAGGTTGTCATGTGTGCAACATATGTACTTAACAGGTGTCCCACTAAAGCGCTGCATTCTATCAGTCCATATGAGGCTTGGCATGATCGCAAGCCATCTGTTGCTCATCTGCATGTTTTTTGTTGTTTGGCATATGCATTAGTTCCTGAACAACATTGCAGAAAATCGGATTATAAAGAAGTAAAATGTATTTTTGTTGGGTATAGTTCTGAAAGTAAAGGTTATCGTCTGTATCATCCACAGACTAAACGCATTCTGGTTAGCTGTGATGTTGTTTTTGTGGAAGATGCTATTCAACCATTGCTTTCATGTACTAAGGAGACATGTGTTAGCTCCAAAGATATGTATGATACTTTGCTGCCTCTTCTTACAGGTGGATAGTCTAGTGCTGGTCCCAATGAGGAAACTTCTTAGTCTTTGCAAGTTTCATGTGATGATGTAGATCATTCCATTTCTGATGCAGATTTACATGATGCACTAGTTGATGAGAGAGCTGATATTGAGCAGGCAAAAACTATGCCAAAATCGCTGGTGCAGACTTTGCGTGATAGCAAATTAGTTGCACCTTTGTCATATCGTACTCGTTCAGGCTCTCATAGTGCCTCTTTTGCATCAGATTGCTATTCTATGGCTTCATCTAGTCTCTGTGATGAGAATGAGCATGTTTCCTTTGATGAAGCACAAAATTCAGAAAATTGGATGGCTACTATGCAATCTGAATATGATGTTATAATGAAGAATGGTACTTGGTCTTTATGTGACTTACCTCTTGGCAAGAAGGCCATTGGGAATAAGTGGGTATACAAGCTAAAGCGTAAGCCTGATGGTACAGTTGACAGGTATAAGGCTAGACTTGTTGCAAAGGGTTATGTGCAGGAAAGAGGCATTGATGTTGATGAGACCTTTGCACCTACTTGTCGAATGACTAGAATTCGTAGCATCTATGCACTTGTAGCTCATCATGGTTGGAATGTACATCAGTTGGATATCAAAACAACATTTTTGAATGGTGACTTGCATTAAGAAGTGTATGTTTTTTAGCCCCGTGGCTTTTGGTTCGCCAATATAAGCGTCTCGAAGTCTGCTACAGGTTTAACAGAATTTGTCTAGGCAGTTCTGTTCAACTTTTTGAGATACATTCAATTTTCTACATCAAGGTATTTTAGTCACCGACCATGACTGAAAGCAGTGATGTATTTTGTATGTTGGCTGTTGAGGATAAGTTGGATGGTGCCAACTACCCATTATGGGCTTATATGATGCGACATGTATTGGTTGCAAAAGGACTGTGGAACATTGTGCAGGGTGTTGAAAAACGTCCTATCATACCTGCAACTATTACAACTGCAGGTACTGAAGCTGATGTAGAAGGTGTCGAAGATGATGATATTCTACATATTCCTGTTCGTGGTGCAGTTTTTGCTTCACCTACTACAGAGCAAATTCATTGGGATGGCAGAGATGCCTAGGCACATGCATTGATAGCTTTGTCTGTCAAACATGCCATTATTCCTCACATTCGCTCTTGTAGAACAGATAAGGATGCTTGGGATACACTTACCACGTTGTATCAAGCTAGGAATGAGGCTCGTGTTGCTTACCTCTGAAAACAGTTGGAGAGTGAGCACATGAATGAAGGCGATTCTATGGACAATTTTCTAACAAAGATCAAAGACTTGAAGGAACAGTTGATTTGTGTTGATGAAGTTATACTAGATAGGTCACTTGTGCAGACCATTTTGAATGGACTTCCTAATTCATATCAGAGTTTTGATTCTACTCTTCGGTTGATGATGAAAGGCAATCCAAATGCCTTGTCATTTGAGGAGTTAGTCTCTGTTCTGTTGCAAGAAGATCAATCGAGGTAGATCAGGTCCATTATGTGTGTTGCAGATCAAGCTTTCTTGGCTAGTCAGAAGGGCAAAGGAAAATGGAGCTCTTCAACTAGTAAGCAGAAATCTGCCAATTCTGCATATTCGAAGAAGGAAGACAAACAAGAGAAGAAATCAGAAAAGCAAAAATTGTTTTGAAAGTACTATAAAGGAAATGATCATATCATAAAGAACTATCCTAAATTGGCTACAAAAGAGGCAAAGAAAAAAGAGGTTGGAATGGTTGTTGCAGAGGCTTCTTCTCCAAAAACAGTGTCTGCTAACCTTGTGCAGGATGAAGAATGGGTGTTTAATACTGTTTGTAGTTTTGACCCATCTCCTCATGAGCAGTACATGTCTGTAGACTCAGATGTTTGGTACTTTGATAGTGGGGCGACCAAACATATTACCTCGCAACATAGTTTCTTCTCTTCACTCGAGCCTGCCCCTATAGGGAATACTGTCACATGCGCCAACAACTCCTCTTATCCTGTCATGGGAGTTGGTAAGATCATTCTGACTACTGTTAATGGTAGTTCTTTCACTTTGTTAGATGCTTTATTTGTGCTAGGGATCAAGAAGAATATGTTATCAGTTTATGCATTAGCCAACATTGGCTTGGTTGTGAAGTTTGTTGATGATAGATGTACAATTCTTGATTTGTCAAGTGGCGATGTTATTATTGCTTTTGGAATTTTATGTCGTGGGCTATATAAGCTCATAGACTATGAAAAATTGGTGAATGATTTGGCATGTGCAGTACATGATTCTCAAGCTTTGTCTGATGCAAAGCTTTGGCATGCACAATTTGGTCATCTGAACTTTGCTAGTTTGCTACGCCTGCAGAAATATGAAATGGTGTCCTCTTTGCCCAAACTTGAGGCACCCAATAAACATGTATGTGAAGGATGTATCTTGGGCAAAATGCAGCATTCCTCATTTCCAAAAGATGGTTCAGTTCGGGCTACTCAAAAATTACAGCTTGTTCATATCGATGTCTGTGGTCTTATGCAGACATCCTCTTTTGGAAATTATCTTTACTTCGTGACTTTTATTGATGATTTCTCCAGGCATGCATGGGTATATCCACTCAAAGAAAAGTCCGAAGTGTTTATGTGCTCCAAAGAAAAGCATTTTTGGCTGAACATGGGATAAAACACCAGTGTACAATGCCACGTACACCTCAACAGAATGGAGTTGTTGAACAGAAGAGCAGGTCACTCATGGAGATGGCGAGGTGTATGGTCAAGAGTCAGGCCTCACCACATAGTTTCTGGCTTGAGGTTGTTATGTGTGCAACATATGTACTTAATAGGTGTCCCACTAAAGCACTACAGTCTATCACTCCATATGAGGCTTGGCATGATCACAAGCCATCTATTGCTCATCTGCGAGTTTTTGGTTGTCTGGCATATGCATTGGTGCCTGAACAACATCGCAAAAAATTGGATGATAAAGCAGTAAAATGTATTTTTGTTGGGTACAATTCTGAAAGTAAAGGCTATCGTCTGTATCATCCACAGACTAAATGCATTCTAGTTAGCCGTGATGTTGTCTTTGTGGAAGATGCTATTTAGCCATTGCTTTCATGTACTAAGCAGACACCTATTAGCTCCAAAGACATGTATGATACTTTGTTGCCTCTTTCTACAGGTGGACAGTCTAGTGATGGTCCTAATGAGGCAACTTCTCAGCCTTTGCAAGTTAAATGTGATGATGCAGATCATTCCATTTATGATGCAAATTTACATGACACACTTGTTGATGAGAGAGTTGATATTGAGCAAGCAAAAACTATGCCAAAATGGTTGGTGCAGACTTTGCGTGATAGCAAATTAGATGCACCTCTATCATACCATACTCAATCAGGCTCTCATAGTGCCTCTTTTACATCAGATTGCTATGCTATGGCTGCCTCTAGTCTCTGTGATGAGACTGAACCTGTTTCATTTGATGAAGCACAAAATTTTGAACATTGGATGGCTGCAATGCAATCTGAATATGATGCTATAATGAAGAATGATACTTGGTCTTTATGTGACTTGCCTCTTGGCAAGAAGGCCATTGGCACAAAGTGGGTATACAAGCTGAAGCGTAAACTTGATGGAACAATTGACATGTATAAGGCTAGGCTTGTTGCAAAGGGTTATGTGCAGGAAAGAGGCATTGATTTTGACGAGACCTTTGCACCTACTTGCCGAATGACTACTGTTTGTAGCATATGTGCACTCGCAGCTCATCATGCTTGGAATGTACATCAGTTGGATATCAAAACAACATTTTTGAATGGTGACTTGCATGAAGAAGTGTATGTTTTTCAGCCCCCTGGCTTTGTGCAGAAAGGGCATGAGAACTATGTGTGCAAGTTAAAGAAGGTTGTTAGCTCATGAATTGGTTGATTGTTTATGCACTAATATGCTTTTGAGGTGTAGAATACACGTTTGATCGCAGGTACCTTGAAGGGAAAGTGAGCGTTATG
The DNA here is from genome assembly GCA_020310875.1 of Ceratopteris richardii. NCBI lineage: Eukaryota > Viridiplantae > Streptophyta > Polypodiopsida > Polypodiales > Pteridaceae > Ceratopteris > Ceratopteris richardii. The sequence continues at coordinate 149,831,176 of CM035408.1, forward strand.
ACAAAGAAAGCACTAGGATGTAGTGCTTGAAGGGGTTTGGAGTGAAGAACAAGAGGAGGAAGGAGGACATGGAATGAGAGAGAAGAGAGGAACGACGCGCGGATATGCGTGGGAGCCTCGAAACCCACATAATGATCTCTCTTGAGGCAATGCTCTATATATGATGTATATATATGAATATGGGGGTAAGGTCACATGACCCTTACATCCCCAACAATCTCCCACTTAAGGGTCAATGTGACCATAAGTGGAAAAATATACAAAGAATGATGTAGGACTATACAATAATGTACAGGAAGAGTCCGGATCTCTACCCATACCAGATCAGCCTACACCAACTGCCTCAAACAAGGTGTATCCATGCACCTCAAACTGCTCTAGACTCATATCGATAAGAGTCGAGCTCATATCTGACTGATGCAAGAACTGATGAAGTTCCTGCAAAGCTCCCACTCGCTCCATGCCTATGTCAATCATCGAACGACTGACAACTCCAAGTGCAAATGCTCCAATCACAACTGCAATGTCTGGTCTTGAGCATAACAACTCGTAGATCAGACTCCCGAATGCTGACGAAACATGTGCTATCATGGCTAACCTTACTATGTCAGCCATGCCTGTATCCAAGGCATCCAAAGCACCATCATCAAGACTAACATGTCCTGACATATCTGTGTCAACATCTGGCATGAGCGAATCCAAGAATGACTGCATAATAGCTGACTCCTCAGCATCTAAATCAGTCATCCTATCAACCAAGGATGTGTCTAGGTGTGCATCCTGAGAGCTAATATGCTCTACCATACACTGTGTATCATGAGAGCAATCTTGCTCTACCACACCAAGTGTATGATCATGCTCCACATGAGCTGACTGCACAACATCAACACCAAGATCAAACTGATGATCACACTCTAACTGAGTATCATCACAATGCTCTACATGAGCATCCACATCATGCTCTAAAGCATCCAACTGATCATCCAAAGTATGCTCCAAATGAGCATCCACATGATCAACAAAACCATGCTCTATATAAGCATCATGAGCATCCAAAACGTGCTCTACATATGCATCCATCTGAGCATCTGAATCCTGCCATAAATGTGCATCATGAATGTCAATAGACCTATCTGTAGGTAGATAAAATGAGACATGACGAGTCTCACATCGCACATAAGGCTGAACTCCCACTGAGACGAGACTGTCTCTCACATGAAGTACCTGCAGTGGATACATGTGCCCAATCCTAGCACCTCTGACAAGCATAAGCTGTCCCAACTGCAACTGAAAATGATGCTCATCAAGGAATGCATAACATCTGCTCTCATGTAACTGGCTAACTGAAATCAAGCTCATAGGGAATGAAGGCACATAACGTACATGTCTGAGCATAAGTGATGCTCCACTAGGTAGCATAAGGCATACATCTCCTGCACCCTCAATATCATATGTCGTACCATCAGGCATGTGCACACATCCACGACTCTCACCTGAGAATCGACAAAACCACTCACGATGTGGAGTAACATGAAAAGTGGCTAATGCATCAAGCAACCAAGCCATATGTGTGCTATCCAATGAACAAGAGGAATCCAAAGATAAACCATAGGAGAAAGTGATATCACCATCACTGGCATAATCTCCTGAAACTACTACCTGACCTGCATCACATGCATATCTCTGACGTCGTCGTCGCATCCGCCTGAAGCAACATCGTCGAATATGGCCCTCATGACCACAATGCCAACATCGAAGTCGCCGATGTGATCTATGTCTCACATGAGTCAATGGACTCACATACATGTCATGTAGTCTCTGCCATAATGCACTACTCGTCTCCTCATACATAACAGACTCATATATAGAATCCACAAGCTGTAATCGGATAGTGGAGCTGGCCAATGCATCCATATCCATCCATACGTGATCGGGCATGTCACGAGGCCTCTGTGCATCTCTATGCACATACATGTGTAACCCTGCACGAACCAATGTATGCCACATCTGAGCTTTCCATCTCGGAAAGTCAGTGCCATCAAATCGAGAAGACACCATGCTGGCAATCCAAGACTAGTAATGTAACAAGAGACTGGAACAATACTCTATCCTGAATACGATCACACCTGCATATCCATATGCATAACTCACATCACATATGTCTCAATGGAGAAGAAACCATGTGAACCACCTGTCACATAACCATGCATCTAGCATGCACATAAAACCATGAGCATAAGCCTGCTCACCAAGTCTCCAAAGTGACCAAGTAGATGTGAAAGAATCCTGGGAAAAGTTCGACAGAGTATCCCCTGAAAACTGAGCAATCAAACAAGATAACCAATCACCAAAGAACAATGAATAATCTGTCACCACCTGTCACTGATATAAATCAAGAAGATAATGGCAACTACATGTGCCAAAAAACTAATGGCAATACACGCCAATACAATGGTGATGCACCTCCCACTCAAGAATGAATCCTACAAGATGGTCCAATCTATCACAAACAACCTGTGACCAAGTCCAAGTGAATGGAGATAGTCAATGATCCAAAGCTATCGCACAAGCTTCAAGATCCACTAGAGCTCCTTCTAGCATAAAAGCCGATAAAATTTTGGCAGCATCGCCTCTGTAAAATGGACTCTAGAACCAAAATAACCATGTGGGAATCACCATCCACATATGCCAAGAATCACACTGGCAAATACATATCAATCAATGACCAAATGCTAATAATGGTGACAAACGAATGTGTAACTGAGGCTCCAATCTGGATCATGTACCTGCAAAGAAAACAAAAGATACAAGTACCAACTAAGATCTAATGTCAACTCTCACAAAAGTATGTGCAAGTAACCAAGTGGCATAAGCAAGATATAGACCACAATGCCACTATACATCCATGATCAAACTCATGATGACCTAAACCTCAAAAAGAGTATACCACAATGTCATCTTACATGCCAAACATGTAACAAGATCATGCTCTACTCTCATATGGAGGAGCTACCACAGTGATCATACATGTACAATGCTTTGAAGCTCTGAAAATAAGAGCTTGCACACCATAAATTCTCTCTCGAAGAAGTTCCAAAGCAAATTCAACCTCCAAGTGGAATTAGGGTTGTTTGGGCAAAACTGTACTGCTCTGTGTTTTTCTGTTTCAGAGGTGATAACCTCTGAATCTGAACTTTTGGTCTTCAGCAAACTTGAAGATCTGCTTCTTGGCTACGTAACGACATAAAGAACACCTCAATCGGAGGTGCGTAGCTCAAGATATGCTTAATACAAGCACCTGCTGTCAATTTCACTATCACTTGCAACAGTACTGCTCTGTATTCTGCAATTTCGGCAACCTAAAACTCAGAATTTGGATCTGAGTTCTTCTACAAAGTTGTAGCTATCTTTTCAAGCTACAAGCAGCAAGTTGAATCATCGCATTCCGAACTGTAGAACTCAAGTTATGACAAAAAAACCGACCTGCTGTCCTACTCAATGTAGATTCGTCTTCTACAATTCTCTGCGTTTTTCGAATTTTTGGCACTTCAGAAGTCCGAACCAGGTTCTGCGCTCTTCTCTGAAGTTGTAGCTCTCTGTGTTAGCTACGCACAGAACTTTAAAACGCGTCAATCCGAGCTTCCTAGCTCGAGTTATGACCGAAATACTGAACAGCTGTCAAGAGATGCCGACCTGCACTTCTACCTCTTCTCACCTAAGCTTCCATTGAAGCTTCTTGCACACCAGCCTTCAACATGCTCTTATACCAATGAAGGGGTTTGGAGTGAAGAACAAGAGGAGGAAGGAGGACATGGAATGAGAGAGAAGAGAGGAACGACGCGCGGATATGCGTGGGAGCCTCGAAACCCACATAATGATCTCTCTTGAGGCAATGCTCTATATATGATGTATATATATGAATATGGGGGTAAGGTCACATGACCCTTACATCCCCAACAGTGCTAAAAGGGAGCAGATGTTTCTTTGCATGAGAAGTTGGGGCTCAAGGAAGCCAGTGAATGCAAGTACCTAAAAAAAAATACTTGTGCCGATGGAGCACATCCTCACTTGAACTTGTAGCTTTTGTTTAAGGCATTGAATTTATTTGGGTTTATTGAGAAAAATATCCAAGGGCTGTTGAATTGCTCTGTGGAAGATCTTTCAAACGCTCTTGTTCTTGAAAGTTCTGATCCTCAAGATGTTTTTGATGCCAGAGACATCATTGCCTTCGCAATTTATGAGAATTAGTTGATCGGATTCTTGCTCATATCAACATTTTCTTGAAACCAAAGACATTAGATCCGGATTCCTTGTTCATCACCGTTGTGGATATGCTAGCACCAAGGGTCGTCAAGGGAGGGCATGGAGGTTTGCTGGCAAACTATGATCAAGAGCATCGGCAGCTATTTACTCGGTGGCATCTACTTCAACATGGTGAAGAGGTTGTTGCTTGTGGGGGATTGAGGAGCTGCATTACTGGTTCTTCGTTCAATGATGGAAACATTAACTTCTTTGAATATGAGTTGCTCCCTTTCCTTGTCAGTCATGAAGCAAGAAATGTTCAGGAGCTTGAGTCAAGTTTCAAGCAGAACTTGGAGAGACTCTTAACTGGGAGTACATGATACAAACAGTCTTTATCATGTAATGACTTACTCATAGTGTGTCATACATTTGGAGAAGTTACATGCAATGGAATGTCCGTTTTACTTGTTAGAGGATTGCGCCATTTTCCGTTTTTGTTGCAGAAAGGAGGAGGTTTTTTTTCCTTTTGATTTTTTGGCCACTATTGTCGAAGGCGACAGAGGAGTCCTCGCGCCAGCACTGCTACTCCCAACAGGCCTGCCATATATGGTGGTTTCTTTTGGCCATTTCTCATCAATGAGAAGTGGGGACTCCATGCAGAGAGGCACGCAAGATCGGGAGAAAAAGGGAAGGACGGAGCCATTTTCCTCTCTCTCTCTCTCTTTTTTTGTTTTTGTGCAAGGGTACGAACAGGAGAGTGCCTGGGGGGTTTCTTCTGCTTCTTCTGTGTGTTTTTGGAGGCTGTTTTTGGGTTGTCTACTTCTGGAGTGGCTGGGGCACGTACAACCAGAGGAGGAGGGAGTTCTTTTCCCGGGGGCTTCGCATCTGAGCTGTGCTGGTTCTGTGTGTTTTTGGGGCTACTGTCGACTGGAGGGTAAGGTTTTTCTTCCTGTACTGATATCGGGGAAAGCTTTGAGGAGAAGGCCAGGAGGTCCGATTGAAAAGGGGAGCATTCAGAATTCGAAAGGCAATAGAAGTTGGGGGGGAAAAAGTGTGTCACTTCTTGGAGACAACGGAGTCGAAGAGAGTTTCTTGTGGCTTGCGTGCTAGACACACCCATATATCTGCAATGGAGGAGAGGGAGCTGGGCACGTTCTGAGAGAGGATTGTCATGATCTCAGGAGTCGAAGCCAAAAAGGGGGGATGGAGCCGCTCTCTCTCTCTCTCTGTGTGCTGGGCATGCAAAAACATAGATGTGTGAGGGGGGGGGCTCTTTCTCCCATGTGCTGAATGACAGAGGAGCACAAAAGGATTGTGGACTGTCGGAGCTAAGGATGAGCAAGGGTGCATCCGCTGGGGGCTCTTTTTTCTTATTCTATGGGAGAAGGGGAGCAAAACCGGATAATTGTCAGTTAATGCTTCTTCATATAAACACGACAACACAGTAGGGGAACCTTTGGCGAGGCAAATCGGGGAAACTGAAGGGGATTGCAGGACAGAAGAAGGGAAGATTTGGAGCCAAGGGGAGTTGGTTTTGTTTGTTTCACCTGCATAGAGGTTGGAGGATACAATGCCAATCGTGCCTATGTTCGTGAAGGGGGGGGGGTTATTGCAGTTTTGATTTAATCCTCAAAACATCATTGGTCCCAACATCACCTTCGAGGTGAAGCGTTGTAAGTTTGCCGCAGTGGGAATAGGAAAGAAAGAAAGAAAATCATGACAAAGGTCTAACATGGGCAGCCCCTGGGTGGTCACTATTAATGAATAGAGAGGAAATTAATGCAATAGCACAAAGCAGACATCGACCTGCAATCTCAGCAGATAGTAACATACAACTGTGTATCCAAATGCTTGGGACTGATTGTGAGCAATTGGAGAAATATCCTTCAGGTTTTTTATTTTGTTGTTCTTAGCTTAATGAGTGTTATTTCCCTTCATTGAAGTTCTGCGCTCTCAGCATGAATTGTTGTGAATTACTTTGATGCATCTGAAGCATTGCACAATTGCAGACCACGCAGTGTACGTCAGTAGTCCACTTCAGGAAATGATGTTGTATTTAATAAGGTTAATGAACATATTTCTTTTCCCCCAAAATGATAGAACACGCAATGAGAGGGAGAGAAGGGGTGGCCGGAAGGAAGGTGTGTGTTGAAGGGTGCATGGAGTGAAGAAGGGCGCGACTTTGATCAGGGGCTGAGAAGATTATTTCCAGGAAAGGTAGCCAATGAGAGGGCAGAGGATAGGTGATGGCCGCCTTGTAAATGTCAGGTATAAAACTCTCGCGGTAAGTACTGGGAATAGAGGTTAATGGCAGAAAGGGGAATACGGAGCATTGAAGCAAATGCAAGGTGTTGGAAAATGATGTAAGTATGTGCATTTCCATTAACCATAGAGGAGTGAGGGGGATGACGTTAACTCTACATTCACCTCTAGTGGGAAGGAGGTATCTGAATCGGGATGACTATGCTGCGTGCCTCTTAGCTGGTCTGTTGGAAAGCTTTATAACCATGATGAACCCAAACATAATGTGCATCTATTAATGAGTGTCCTCAGTTGCTGCCCACAAAACTACTGATCCATTAGCCAAGCCTGTTATGATAAATGGGTGCTCCAGATTTTTGCTTAGTGTTCACGTGATTGCCACCACCTGTCAGTTGTTTAAGTTCGTGGGAGAGATTGCGAGAGTACTTGTATGAAGAACCTAGAGATAAGAGCGAACATGAATAGAGACCTGGTCCTAATTTCCTTCACGTAGATACCACAGTGACAAAATCATCTCCGACCATAGTAACTGATCATTGTAATAAGGTTTGGTGTTCATTTCATTTCTGTCTCCCGGCTGTTATTTTACATTTATTCACGTGGAGGAACTTGCAGCACCCGGGAAGCATGGAGATAGAATAAGAATGAGGGGGTTATGAGTACATCTAGCAAAGGAACAGAACTAGAGTATATGAGTGAAAAAGGGGGATGGGAAGCGAGGACACATGAGGAGAATGAAAAAGGGAGAAAGGTTTGCTGTCACGGTGTGCGGGAGATGGAGAGTTGAACTACTAAGGGTGTGAGGAAGTGGAGGAAAAGGGGCACATACTGAAACATATAAGGAGAGAGAGTGTGAGGAGAGTGTGAGAGGGAATGTGAATAGGTGTGTATGAAAATGAGAGAAAGAGAGGAGATGTTGGTAAGAAAAGTGTGAGAACGCAAGCGGGAAGAAATAGAAACAAAAGTATACGGGAAGGGGAAAGGTAGAACAAGGATAAAAAGAGTCTCGAGAGATAATCCATAAATTCTCAGGTCCCCCCCCTTGCAATCGCATAGAGTATCACTTGTGAATCTCAAGAACCGAATGAGCATCTTTTCCCTTGGGATTAAGAGCCCAATATTTTGGCGATCCTACTGGGGATCTCTGAAGAGGATATATTCGAGAGCAATTGTGGACTCAGAGTAAAAGAAAGTGGCATAGTACGAGTTAATTGAACAAAACATAGGTGTGTGTAGGACACTTTCCCTTGGACTAAGAGTGCTTACATTTTGGTGCGTTTGCCGGGAAGCATATGAGCCAGTGCATAGATAAAGGAAGTATCCATTGGGAGATAATTGTGGCCTCCAGTTAATTCAAGTGGACAAATTCCACAGGGTTTGAGCAAAATAAAGACTTGTATAATCATATTTCTCTTGGGCATTAGGACTCTTCATTTGGCGATCCTACTAGGGATCCCAAAAGAGGATATATTCGAGAGCAGTTGTGGACTCAAAGCAAAAGAAAGTGGCATAGTACAAGTTAATTGAGCAAAACATAGGTGTGTGTAAGACACTTTCCCTTGGGTCTAGAGATCCTTACATTTTGGTGTGTTTGCCGAGAAAAGCTTGGGACGTCTCTATAAGAGAGTGCCATAGGTTCGCCTAGCGCCACATGTTGGCCGAGCTTGTGGACTCCAGATCTAGTACATGAGCGAGGGGAGCTCATCCTCGGGAGGAACACAAACGCAAAGAGAAGAGCGCGCTCAGAGAAGAGCCCTTGAAAGAGAAAGGAAGAGGTGGGAGTCGCAAGGTGAGTCAACCTTGACTAGCTCAAAGAAATCTGCCAAAAACATGTACTCCCGTAGGAGAGTTGCGAATCAAGCGCAAAAGTTTGAAGGAGGGATCCTGAGTCCACGTGCACTAAATTTCTGGGATCGAAGTGATATTGACATCACACCTCTGTTCAAAATGGCTCCACGGATTTCGGTTCATTTGGGGGACTTTACCAAGTTCTCAGGTGCTTGGGACGAGGATCCAGATAGCTTTATCCAACTATTTGAGGTTACTTGCGAGGCCAACGAGGTAGTTGATGGGGGTCAAAGATTGAGGATTTTTTCGGCTACTCTCCGTGATGAGGCAGCCAATTGGTATGGGAATTTGACACCACAAGAGCATGGAACTTACCAAATGCTCAAGGAAGCCTTCTTGGCAAAGTTTCGACGACAAGGCTTCCAAGATAGATTGGCCCAACAGATGGATTATCTACGATAGCGAGTCAATGAGAGCATTGATAACTACATTCAGAGAATGGAAACCTTGGTAAGAAAGATGGGCACAAATGCCCCGAACGATGAGACATTGAAGAGAAGATTCATTGCGGGATTGAGAGATCCTACGGCGCAACAGCATATCAGCCTGACAAGACCTGCAACTTTAATAGATGCTAAGGAACAAGCGAGGCTTTGGGAGGAAGTACAATTATGTCAACAAAGGAAGATTGAGCTCTTATACGAGCCAATGGGAGGCCCAGGAAACATACCAATGAAAGATCCTGGCCAAGGAAGCCCCACATTGACGACCCCAGCTTTTGTAGCCGCCACTAGCACGCCAGGCGAGGTGAAGCCTGCGCTGACTGAAGAACGAATATTGGAGTTGGTCACACAAGCTATAAAAGCTGCCACAATGACCCAGGAAACATACACAGTAAAACCAAAGATAACTACAAACCTGAATCAAGTGTTTAGATCGAATACATGGTGTGGAAAGTGCCATGGTTACGGCCATCTGGCTTCAGAATGCCCTACAGTCTCGAGAGTATTCACAGATAGATCGCCACCTAGAATGCGTTGCACTTTTTGTGGAAGGACTAATCACACGGAAGACCGATGTTACAACAAGAGGGCCTATGAAGAGCGGACCATGAAATCAGGAGATACAAGAGAAAGATCCTACACGCGATTGCCTTCTCAAAGTATCCCATCTACATCTCGTTGGGAAAATAGACAAACTTATGGATATGGTGCTCAGGGTCAGGGAGGAGACTATCCGAGAGGAGCCGCACGTGATCAAAGGAGAGATGGTCCACTCCAGTGTTGGAGATGCCATGGCTTTGGCCATACTCAATCTAGATGTCCAAACGAAAAGAAACCAATTGATTATACCTTGCTATGTAGGTACTGTAGTGGAGAGGGCCACTTTGATGAAGACTGTCCAAAACGAAGAGCTTCCATTGGCAAGGATAAGGGGCCAGTAGGGTCCATATGTTGAGACTCAGATGCATTCCACACCAAGAGCTCAAGAGCACATTCCTACGATTGGAGTGGTGTTTAAGACATCGAACCCTCAAGAAGGCTCTAGCTCGTCAATGCACTTTGTGGATGCTTACCAAGCCAAAAAACCGCATAAAGAGCCAATTGTGGAGGCAGTCACAAGAACTCAAGAGTATTTGAAGAAAAATCCAGAAGGTGAAAGCGAAAAAGCAAGCCAGGAGAGGATATCTGAGCATGGAGAGGTAGAAAACCAAGTTGGAGGATTTGTTGAGCACCAAGAGTTTGAGGATGGGGAAGAGATCCAGATCCTTCCACTAGTGACCAAGGAGTTTGTGCCAAGCATAGCGCCATTCCCTGAAAGATTAAGGGCTCCAAAGTGTGAGAAGGAAAGACAAAGTTCGGAAGAAGTTGACATTGTAAAACTGTTGGCTGACACGGAAGTCACGTTGGACATTGGCACCTTGTGGAAATGTTCACCTACATATAGGAGACAATTCTACAACGAATATAGCAAGAAGCCGAGGAAAGCTAGAGAGAAAAAGAGACAAGATAAAGATGTCCAAGGTATGATTCAAAGTATTACGATGCAAATTGATTCGAATGCTCCAGCTGTGACAGTCGAGATTAAATGGTATGCAGTCCCCGATGCTTAGTTAGATAATGGAGCCGCAGTCAATCTAATGACTGAATACATGATGAAAGCTCTAGGCCTCAATCATATGGAAGAAACTCCAATGTCCTTGAGGATGGCAGATCAAACACAAGTGAAGCCTGCGGGTCTTTCGAAGAATGTAAGCACAGTTGTGGGGGGTCTTGGCTGGTAGGTACAGCTGAGGCTGAGTGCTATACAATGCACATCGACCCGGTGGAGAAGGAGAAGAAAATGAGCCAGGTGGTGGATCCTCATGGAAGGAGGGAAAACTCTTCGAAGAATGGGAAATGCCTTTTCCGCTTTTGTTGCAGAAAGGAGGAGGTTTTTTTTCCTTTTGATTTTTTGGCCACTACTGTCGAAGGCGATAGAGGAGTCCTCGCGCCAGCACTGCTACTCCCTACAAGCCTGCCATCTATGGTGGTTTCTTTTGGCCATTTTTCATCAGTGAGAAGTGGGGACTCCATGCAGAGAGGCACGCAAGATCGGGAGAAAAAGGGAAGGGAGCCATTTTCCTCTCTCTCTCTCTCTCTATTCTTGTTTTTGTGCAAGGGTACAAATAGGAGAGTGCCTGGGGGGTTTCTTCTGCTTCTTTTGTGTGTTTTTGGAGGCTGTTTTTGGGTTGTCTACTTCTGGAGTGGTGGGGGCACATACAACCAGAGGAGGAGGGAGTTCTTTTCCCGAGGGCTTCACATCTGAGCTGTGTTGGTTTTGTGTGTTTTTGGGGCTACTGTCGACTGGAGGGTAAGGTTTTTCTTCCCGTACTGATATCAGGGAAAGCTCTGAGGAGAAGGCCATGAGGTCCGACTGAAAAGGGGAGCATTCAGAATTCGAAAGGCAATAGAAGTTGGGGGGGAAAAAGTGTGTCACTTCTTGGAGACAACGGAGTCGAAGAGAGTTTTTTGTGGCTTGCGTGCTGGACACACCCATATATCTGCAATGGAGGAGAGGGAGCTGGGCATGTTCTGAGAGAGGACTGTCATGATCTGAGGAGTCGAAGCCAAAAAGCGGGGATGGAGCCTCTCTCTCTCTCTCTGCTGGGCATGCAAAAACATAGATGTGTGAAGGGGGAGGGGGCTGTTTCTCCCATCTGCTGCGTGAGAGAGGAGCAAAAAAGGATTGTGGAATGTCGGAGCTGAGGACGAGCAAGGGTGCATCCGCTGGGGGCTCTTTTTGCTTATTCTATGGGAGAAGGGGAGCAAAACCGGATAATTGTCAGTTAATGCTTCTTCATATAAACACGACAACACAGTAGGGGAACCTCTGGCGAGGCAAATCAGGGAAACTGAAGGGGACTCCAGGACATAAGAAGGGAAGATTTGGAGCCAAGGGGAGTTGGTTTTGTTTGTTTCACCTGCATAGAGGTTGGAGGATACAATTCCAATCGTGCCTATGTTCGTGAAGGGGGGGGGGGGGGGTTATTGCAGTTTTGATTTAATCCTCAAAATGTCAGTGGTCCCAACATCACCTTCGAGGTGAAGCGTTGGAAGTTTGCCGCAATGGGAATAGGAAAGAAAGAAAGAAAATCATGACAAAGTTCTGACATGGGCAGCCCCTGGGTGGTCACTGTTAATGAACAGAGAGGAAATTAATGCAATAGCACAAAGCAGACATCGACCTGCAATCTCAACAGATAGTAACATACAACTGTGTATCCAAACGCTTGGGACTGATTGTGAGCAATTGGAGAAATATCCTTCAGGTTTTTTATTTTGTTGTTCTTAGCTTAATGAGTGTTATTTCCCTTCATTGAAGTTCTGTGCTCTCAGCATGAATTGTTGTGAATTACTTTGATGCATCTGAAGCATTGCACAATTGCAGACCACGCAGTGTACGTCAGTAGTCCACTTCAAGAAATGTCGTTGTATTTAATAAGGTTAATGAACATATTTCTTTTCCCCCAAAATGATAGAACACGCAATGAGAGCGAGAGAAGGGGTGGCCGGAAGGAAGGTGTGTGTTGAAGGGTGCATGAAGTGAAGAAGGGCGCCACTTTGATCAGGGGCTGAGAAGATTATTTCCAGGAAAGGTAGCCAATGAGAGGGCAGAGGATAGGTGATGGCCGCCTTGTAAATGTCAGGTCTAAAACTCTCGCGGTAAGTACTAGGAATAGAGGTTAATGGCAGAAAGGGGAATACGGAGCATTGAAGCAAATGCAAGGTGTTGGAAAATGATGTAAGTATGTGCATTTCCATTAACCATAGAGGAGTGAGGGGGATGACGTTAACTCTACATTCACCTCTAGTGGGAAGGAGGTATCTGAATCGGGATGACTATGTTGCGTGCCTCTTAGCTGGTCTGTTGGAAAGCTTTATAACCATGATGAACCCAAACATAATGTGCATCTATTAATGAGTGTCCTCAGTTGCTGCCCACAAAACTACTGATCCATTAGCCAAGCCTGTTATGATAAATGGGTGCTCCAGATTTTTGCTTAGTGTTCACGTGATTGCCACCACCTGTCAGCTGTTTAAGTTCGTTGGATAGATTGCGAGAGTACCTGTATGAAGAACCTAGAGATAAGAGCGAACATGAATAGAGACCTGGTCCTAATTTCCTTCCCGTAGACACCACAGTGACAAAATCATCTCCGACCATGGTAACTGATCATTGTAATAAGGTTTGGTGTTCATTTCATTTCTGTCTCCCGGCTGTTATTTCACATTTATTCACGTGGAGGAACTTGCAGCACCCGGGAAGCATGGAGATAGAATAAGAATGAGGGGGTTATGAGTACATCTAGCAAAGGAACAAAACTAGAGTATATGAGTGAAAAAGGGGGATGGGAAGTGAGGACACATGAGGAGAATGAAAAAGGGAGAAATGTTTGTTGTCATGGTGTGCGAGAGATGGAGAGCTGAACTACTAAGGGTGTGAGGAAGTGGAGGAAAAGGAGCATATACTGAAACATATAAGGAGAGAGAGTGTGAGGAGAGTGTGTGAGGGAATGTGAATAGGTGTGTATGAAAATGAGAGAAAGAGAGGAGATGTAGGTAAGAAAAATGTGAGAACGCAAGCGGGAAGCAATAGAAACGAAAGTATACGGGAAGGGGAAAGGTAGAACAAGGATAAAAAGAGTCTCGAGAGATAATCCATAAATTCTCAGGTCCCCCCCCCTTGCAATCGCATAGAGTATCACTTGTGAATCTCAAGAAGTCTGGGCAACCGAATGAGCATCTTTTCCCTTGGGATTAAGAGCCCAATATTTTGGCAATCCTACTGGGGATCTCTAAAGAGGATATATTTGAGAGCAATTGTGGACTCAGAGTAAAAGAAAGTGGCATAGTACGAGTTAATTGAACAAAACATAGGTGTGTGTAAGACACTTTCCCTTGGACTAAGAGTGCTTACATTTTGGTGCGTTTGCCGGGAAGCATATGAGCCAGTGCATAGATAAAGGAAGTATCCATTGGGAGATAATTGTGGCCTCCAGTTAATTCAAGTGGTCAAATTTCACAGGGTTTGAGCAAAATAAAGACTTGTATAATCATATTTCTCTTGGGCATTAGGACTCTTCACTTGGCGATCCTACTAGGGATCCCAAAAGAGGATATATTCGAGAGCAGTTGTGGACTCAAAGCAAAAGAAAGTGGCATAGTACAAGTTAATTGAGCAAAACATAGGTGTGTGTAAGACACTTTCCCTTGGGCCTAGAGATCCTTAGAAAGGCATTATATGGTTTAAAGCAAGCACCATGTGCTTGGTATGAAAAGATACATGCCTATCTGATTGCGCATGGTTTTGAGAATAGTCCAACTGAAAGCACCTTATATGTTAAGTGTGCTAATGATGTACTTCTGATCATTGTGGTTTATGTTGATGACATGCTGCTCAATGGTCCTCATGAGAGGCATATTGCTGATTTTAAGGCTTATTTGCATGCCTCATTTGAGATGTTTGATTTGAGGCATTTGGATCACTATTTGGGCATTCAGTTTATGCACATTGATGGTGGAATGGCTTTGTGTCAAACGAAATATATTGACACATTATTGCAGCGTTTTGGCCTTGAAGACTGTTAACCTATTGCCACTCCTATGGAAACAGGTTTACGATTGAGTCTTCATGATGCTGGAGATGCATTTGATGTTGTTCTCTATCAATAGGCTTTTGGATGCTTGATTTACTTATGCATTACCCGGCCAGATATTCATTTTGTTGCCTCACATGTGAACAGGTTTATGCATTGTCCCGGTGTCAAGCATTGGCAGGCGGTTAAGCGCATCTTTCGCTACTTGAGTGGTACTCGGCTACTTGGGTTTTTTTATCCCAAGGGGGGATCATTACCGCCAGATTTTGCATGCTTTTTCTGACTCTGATTGGGCTGGTTGCTGTGACACTCGTGTGTCCACCAGTGGTTTTTGCTTCATGATGGTAGCTCATGTATATCTTGGTTGATCAAGAAGCAGCCTACTGTGGCCGCTTCCAGTTGTGAGGCTGAGTATAGGGAAGCTTTCACAGTGATTGTTGAGTGTGTGTGGCTCAGACGCGTTATGGCTGATTTAGGTGTTGGTCAGTCTTCTGCCACCACCTGCATTATCATTATGTCAGGGAGAGGTTCTCTACTAGGGAGAGGTTCTCTGCTGGGGAGATCAGCTTGGCATATGTGCCTACGCAGGAGAACATTGTAGACCTTTTTACAAAGGCTCTGCCTAGGGAGAAGTTTGAAGCTTTCTGCAAAGCTTTGGGCTTACTTCCTTTTGTGGATCTATGCAAGCTCTTTGTTCACTGCATCACTCACAGGGGGGATTTGTTGATATATTTAGGTAGTGATGTGTGTGAACACTCTAGGACCGTCGGGGCACTCTTTTCCCTCTTTAGGAGGTTTTTTTCCCTCGGTATGTATATACGCCTATAGACCTAATGGGTTACTTATCTTTGTACATTCTCTAGTACTACATTCAATATTGTGTGTTGTGCTCCAAGCTTCTTCTTCTTTCTTGTGTTGTTCGAGTGCTTCCACAGACGTCTAACTCCAACAAAACATAGAAGATAAAAGGTATATGTATTAGAAGAGAAGATAGAATGGTATATATGTAGCTATGATGTATGAGAAGGTGGTTAGTATACTTACTTCTAAGATGTATTATAATAGAAATCGTTAGCTCCTAGTCACATACAAGCCACATAACTACTTTATGATTTATTTTAGAATTCTATGAGAATATTTTAGAATTCTATGAGAATCATAGAGATATAAAATAAATGAGGGAAATTACATTGATGTTTCATTGAGTTTTAACATCTCCTTTTATAGCATATCTAGCTACTCCTTGCTCATACTATGAAATAAAAAGAGAACTCAAGTTGAGTTATCAATAAAATTGGAACCAAGTAAACAAGGGACAAGGTTGGAAAATTGTTGATAGGGGCTAAGTATAGATGCAATACCAGAGTTATTATCATTTTAGAGATGATGCTAAATAGGAGAGATGCATAGAAATTTCTTTGCTCTAGCTTATTTAGTACCTTGAAAAGTTCAATCACAACTCTCCTTTTAGATAATTGAGGACAATGATCTTTAGAAGGGGGAGAGATTGTTAGACATTATGCCAAGTAGGTCATCTCATGTGCATGGACAGGAGCTAGTTGAGCCAAGGTCCATATCTCAGGGGTCATCCTAAGGTTCCTATGGTGATAGTAGAGTGAATGTGCATAATATGGGAGGAGAGGAGCACACAACCAATTTAGCTGAGTCTTGTAGTAAAAACAATGTAATTGACCAAAAATAGTTTGTATAATCCATCGATATCCCAAATAACCTCATTAGAGACCTCCAAAATCTCCAATATATAACAAAGTCTTTGTTTGTAGACCATGTAGAAGGCTTTGTCAAAATCTATAAAAAAGGAATGAATCCTATATCTTTTAGATCTTACTTAATTTTCCTAACATTTCAAAGTAAAGATATGACTAACAATAGGATACGATTGTCTAAAACTAGCTTAACGAGGTGCTCTAAGTCAATCTTTCTTTGCATTATCGATGAACTTTTCCTTCATAACCATTCAATAAACCTTAGTAAGAACATGTCCACTTATGACATTATTGTATCTTTTAGGGTCCATGAAGTTACCCCCTTTGTGTACGAGGGTCACTATATGTATCATCCATCTTGTTGGGAATCCATAAGATAGGCATTATCGATGAGGAGGGTGATGGTAGGAGCAAGAGAATCCTCTACATACATGATATGCTTTACCTAATTTCTTTAATATGTGACCTTACCTCTTATGTATTGTAGATCTTTGGCAAACAACATATATTTGTATATGATTTTGGCATAATTGAGAAGAAAGATAAGGGACTCGAGGTTTTGCATCACCATGATGAGACAATGAAGTGAAGTACTCAAACATTTTGGACAATCTTGAATGGGTCATGGAAAGTAAGTATTTGGATTTTTTCAAAACAATTGGGAGTGATCAAACTAAATTATAAGGTATTAAATATTTCATCAATTAAGAACAAGGATAATTAATTGTTAGTAGGGGAAAGTGAAGAATATATGTGTCTTCATTCTTTTACAATGAAAAGATGATTATATTTATGGTGACCTTAGGAGGATCTCAAAGCAAGACCCTCTTGTATTGGATAGTACTTGGTGAAACGTGGAGAAATAGAGGAATCCATAACTAGAGAGAGGTTTTTGGTGAGGCATGCTCCTTTAAAAGAGTTTGGATCCCTTTAAATAAGAGCTAGTACACATTGATCATGGCTTGGACAATCCTTGGAGGAAAGGGGAAAAATAGAAAGATTCATAAGTAGAGAGAGGCCTTTGATAAGGCACACTCCTTGGAAAAAGATTGGATTCTTGTAGAGAGAGGCTCTCAAAGTAGACATTGGACCTTAAAATAATAATACTCCTTAAATTTTCTTTTAATTAACCAATTCTTTTCATTTATTATGAAAAAAAAAGAGGAAGTTCGAATTAAACCTATTCTCCTTGACCTTGAATTGATTGAAAGAACAAATATATAGGTGAAGGGGAATAAAACCCATGGCACCCCCCTGTATCCCTCAAAGTAGGGTTAGGAGGCCCAAAGGTGGTACATCATAAAAAACCCAAAAGGGGGCAAGGAGATGGGGTCAAATTCTTACTTAAGGCCCATTAAATGCCAGTCGTGGATGTTGGAAGGGGTTGGAATGTTGTCTCACGTCAAGAGGCAAACACTCTGCCCAAGTGGACTAGTGCATGTCGGTATAACCATATGAGAACATTGCTGAATGGGATACATGAAGGAACAAAGTCTAGTTCTAGATAGTAGAGGACATCAAATCACTATAATATATATAATACAATTGGTATGCATAATATTGGCAATGGTTCCTCTTATAGTGAACCACGGGGATATTATGATTGTTCTTGGAGAATTTAGTAATGATGGGAATCGTCAGAGGAGTACTAGATTGTGACCTCTGAATAGACTAGGCAAGATTTCAAAATTACACTTTCAATTACAAGATCACCCACGTAGGGAAATAATACAAGAATATATAACTGATATAAGAAGTCCCACAATGTGGGACTGATAGGTATAGATAAGTCAACTAAAGATGATAAATAAGATCTCGGAACCTGGGACCATGGGTATGAAGCAAGATCGTTGGATTATAAGAACTCCCTTCAAGGAGATGAACTAGATACAAGGAATAATTGGAAAGGATATCGTACTACATTATTACAATAGGACAAGAGAGGATGTCCAAGATACAAGACTAGAGCAAAGGACAAGACTAGAACTTGAATTAGAACTTGAAAGTACTTACTAGGTGATTACAACTCCTTGAGCTCCCAAAACTTGAATTGGAAAGACTAACTATGTATGTGGCCAACCCCTCCTTATATAGGTTTTTAAGGACGGTTCATCAATGGTGATTACAAATTGATGATGTCATCGATGATATCATCAATTCGAAACACGACCTCAAGATACCAGAATCAAGTAAGAAGACATTTACTCTTAGGATTTTGGTACATTCTAGACAAATGGAAGCATTAGTTTCTCAAAATTCTAAACCAATCATGAGATACAAAATTTCACATGGAATCTAAGGTTTAGGATTGTTTCCTTTGTGTCCATGACATCACCTCCCTCTCAAGCAACGAGTTCCATGAGGAGCAGTTATATGAATTTGAAATATTCTAGAACTTGAATCTTCATAGCTCTTGGACTTTGTAGAGTTCTTGATATGTGGTACTGGAACATGATGATGATGATGGATATCCATGATGAAACTAGAAAGGGTTTGCAGCATATCTAGGTGTAGAATCAAGAGCATGATTGATCTAATGATGGGATGTATTCATCTTATGACTCTGAATCAGATGATGATTCCTTTAATATGGGATGGTGATTGTGGAAGTCCTAATTCCAAATCGTTTCTTCTTCTTAGGATATCTGAATACCATATAATCATGGTCTCCACAATAAAAACATAATCCATTATTTTCTCGATATATTTCTTTCCTTTGGTGTAAGTCGCCAGAGCGTGATATTATCCAACTGCATGGGATTTGGTTGAGTTTCTTCCAACATATTTTGTTTTGGAATAGAGGTAAACTTGTATTCTTGATCTCTAATAGAGGTTTCCTTCTCTTGCTTTCTCTCGAACAACCTATTACCACACTCAATTGCTTGATTCATGAATTCATTCAAAATGTTTACCATGGGCATGGTTAGCATGAGGTCCTTGACATCATCACATAAGCCCCATTGAAATCGGTTGATAAAATAATCCTCATGCCATGTGAGATCATAAATGATTTGCCTGAATTGTGATGCATAGGTAGATGTAGGCCTATTTCCTTGATGTAGATTTTTTAGCTTTGTTTCGGCAACATGTGAACAACTGGTATCTCCAAAAGAAGATGTGAACTCACAAACAAAGGCCTTGAAATCATACGAAATATCCATATCCTTCTCAAGGACAAGTGTAAAGCATGAAAGAGAAGGACCACATAATAGAGTTCTTATGAGTCCTACTTGACAAGCATCATCTGGATACCTGTCTAGTTGCATTCTTATGAATAGTTTCATTTTTTGTAGAAGTCCTCAAAACTTTGATGCTATCCCATCAAATTTATGAGGCATGTTCACTTTTGGAATTTTCTTCATATTGGTTGCCATGGGGGTACTTGAAGAAGATTGACTTACAATGATATGTAGCTCTTGAACTTGTCTTTGAAGCTATGTGATAATATCTTGAATATTCTATTGTTGAATCCTTTCTTGGTTTTCTCGTATCTCCTGGACTTGTTGGTGAATGACTTTAAGTGCATAAAAATGTTCTTCACAAATAATCAACATAGTGCTTGTTCTTGATGAAGGTAGTCTTGCCAAAATGTGAGGGGAGTACTAGATTGTGCCCTTTAACTATACTAGACAAGATTTCGGGATTACACTTTTGATTACAAGATCACCTAGGTAGGGAAATAATACAAGAATATATAATTGATACAAGAAGTCCCACAACCCGGGACTTATAGGTATAGATAACTCAACTAGAGATGATACACAAGATCCCACAATGCGGGACTATAGGTATGAAGCAAG
Organism: Ceratopteris richardii; assembly: GCA_020310875.1. NCBI lineage: Eukaryota > Viridiplantae > Streptophyta > Polypodiopsida > Polypodiales > Pteridaceae > Ceratopteris > Ceratopteris richardii. The sequence goes on from CM035408.1 coordinate 149,851,134, forward strand.
ATCTCTAGATTACAAGAAATCCCTTCCAGGAGATGAACTAGTTACAAAGAATAATTGGAAAGGATCTTGTACTAGGAGACTAGAATAAAACAAGAGAGGATATCCATGATCAAGACTAGACAAGATTAGAGGAAAGGACAAGACTAGAACTCAAACTCGAACTTGAAAGTACTTACTTGGTGATTATCACTCCTTGAGCTCCCAAGAATCTCATTTGCAAGACTGACTATGTATGTGGCCAAACCCTCCTTATGTAGGCTTTCAAGGGTAGTTCATCAATGCCAGTTACAAATTGATGATGTCATCGATGATATCATCAATTCGAAACATGACCTCTAGATATCAGAATCAAGTAAGAAGACAATCGATATTAGGGTTTTGACATGTTCTGGACATAATGGAAGCATTAGTTTCTCCAAATTCTAAACCAATCATGAGATATACAATTTCACATGGAATCTAAGGTTCATGATTGTTTCCTTTGTGTCCATGAGAGGAACTGCATTACACCCAAAAGCTTGAAGTCTTTAAGAACCTTTTAACTAGGTATCAATTGTAATTGGCATGCTAGGTGACACAATATGATTCACAAAGAAACTTTTCCCATTATGCCCTTCAATGACTATACTTAGAAGAAAATTTTGAACGCTTACTAGTCTAAGTTGATAAATCCATTTCATCTCTTCACTAGGCTATGGGGGTACCAAAATTAACATGTGATAAGCGCATAGAGACTCTCAATCCATTTTGCGGAATGTGTTTGATAAATAAAGGGATTTGTCTTCTAATACATATTCATAGTGGATCTCGAGAACCACTTGAAAGAGTTAGAAGTTCATCTTTAAGATATGGGGCAAGAACATCTCCACATTCAAAAGAAGCATGAAATTCATTCTATTCATCTAAACTTGTCTTCACAATGAGTGTTTGAACTATATGTATTTATTAATTTTGTTCCACCTCACTCTAAAGGTAAAAGTTTGGCATTCTTCACACTTTTTAGCTGAATTTTGTAATGAGGATGATTTATTTTCACAGCCATTGAGATGAACCAAGAAGAGAAACGGTGTACTGGAGGCTCTCACGGCTTGAAGAAGAGGTGAACAAAGGTAAGTTACATTGCCAACAAGGTCTTTTGGAAATCACGGGAAGACTAAGATTAGAGGAGGAGGTTCAAAGGAAAAATCTTCAAATTTTCTTCAAAGATTGGTGGGCGGGGAAGGCTGACAAACCATCGAAAGAGATGTGTAAAAGGAAACAAGCTAGGGAATCCATCCCCCTATTGGTCGATAACAATGGAACCGAATGTAGCACGAAAGTTGAAAATAGTTCTATCATCGTCGAGCACTTTACCAATCTTCTCGGGGTCTCGACTCCTCCTTCCCCCCACAGGCGCGACTCCATGGCAACCATCTCAAGGGTTGCTCAATCTAGAATCCCACAGAACATGATTGCTCTGCTAGATAATAACATTTTCGAGAATGAAATTATCGAGGTTATTGATGCCCTTCCCAATGGGAAAAGTTCGGGTCTGGATGGCCTCACCAATGAGTTTTTCAAGTCCTTCAAACATGAGGTGGCCACCCCACTGCGTCTCGTGTGGCAAGAGGCCCTCTCCTTCGGTGCCCTCCTTGAGTGTCTTAATAATGGCATCATCAAGTTAATCCACAAAAGGGGAGATAAGAACAAAATTGAAAATTGGCGTCCGATTACCATGCTCCAAACAGGATACAAGATAATTGCAAAAGTTATCGCCAACAGAATCCCTTGTCATCTGAAGTCATGGCTGTGTGAGGACCAGAAAGGTTTTATCAAAGGTAGATCTATATTTGAAGCAATTGTCGATATTTGGGAAGGCCTTGCTTTTGCTGAGGAGTCTGCTCAAGATAGATCTGGTATTCATTAAGATCGACTTCAGCAAAGCGTATGACAAATTGGAATGGGACTTTATTCTTCAATCATTGAAAGACCTTGGATGTAGCCAAAAGTTCACGGAGATGGTTTCTACTCTTCTTGGAAACGCTTCAACTAGAATAAATATCAATGGTAAGCTCTCTGAGCCCATTCGTTTAAAAAGATCAATTAGGCAAGGCTGCCCTCTGGCTCCTTTACTTTTTGCTATCGCCTCGAATGGGCTCAGTCACCTATTAAAGCATCACATGGATGCTGGCAATCTCAAGGGTCTTTCCGTACCTCTAAATCACGGCCAAATGATTGCGAGACTTTTTGCTGATGACACGAATGCCTTTGTGCATAACGATATAAACATCATCGAGGTGTTTTGGTGGTGCCTCGACACCTTTTGTGGTGTCAGATTCAAAAATCAACCATGCTAAAACCGCTTTTAGAGCAATCAGCGGACCTACTCCCCAATTGTTGGTGGATTAGGGGTGTCAAGTTATCCCTAGAGGTCAAGTCTTCGTCTCCTTGGCATTACGATGGGTTTCAACATCTCAATGGACCAACGCTGGAACTGGGTGCTATCCAAGCTGGATAGCAAGCTGAATCATTGGAAAGGTATGCAAGTCAACTTGTTAGGGCGTGCTATGGTTGCTAACACATTTATGCTGTCTACAATTATTTACTTTATCTCATGTTGGAGACTTAAGGAGAAAGACTTGGCCAAAGTGGAAAGAATCTGCAGAAACTTCCTTTGGACTGGGGACCCCAACAAGAGGGGGATTCCCAAAATCAAATGGGAAACTTGCATTAGCCCTAAAGACTCAGAGGGCTTGGGAATTTTGGATATCGTTGGGTTGGCTGACAAGCTGGTGGCAAAGTGGCTTATCAAGGCTTGGAGCAATAGGGAGTCCTCCTGGGCTAAATTGATCTTCAGAAACACGAAAGACCTTACCTTAGTTGGCCATCCTGGTTGGAAGGACATAGGGATTCTCACGCTTTTGTTCTCCCCCCACCCGGTGTCCCCTAAAGGCTCTAGCCTCGTGTGTTTCTTATGGAAGAATTGGAACAAGGCCAAACATTTAATCAGAATCAGTGATGAGTGGAAGTGGGCAGCTAGGATAAGACAAAATGACTCTATCTGGTTCCCGATCAGTAGCATTAGGGGGGTGGAGTCTTGGAACCTCCAAACTGCAAAGCGGTTATGGAACAAGGGGTTCAAATAGTGGAAACATCTCTGGAAACAAGAGACCAGCCAGTGGATTAGGTTCGAAGACTTGGATCCGAGACTTAGAGTTACCATTTATGAATGGACTCTGCTTCAAAGCAGATGTTTAGCATGGGACCGCTCAACTACCCGCCTTCTCTGCGGTCAGGATCTTCCTTGCCTGGAGGGCCTCAAATGGAGCAATGGTAAGAAGCTATCCAGAACCCCCAACTTCAAAGAGAACTTAGATGTTCACCACACTCTTAACAAGAGATGGTGCCTTTCTTGGACCAAACTTCGGTGGGAACTAAAATTCATGTCTATTTGGCACCCCCTAATTGAGGTTAAAAAGTCTGTTCTCATGTGGCAGATCTTGCATAAAGGTATCTGGTCCAATGCAAGGGCTAACAAAATCTGTGGTGTGCCGCCATGGTGCAAGCGTTGTCATCGATGCATCCAAGATTTAGCTCACCTGTTTTGCGACTGCCCCAAGTCCCGTGTTATCTGGCGTCACGTGACCCGAGTATTGAGACTCATGAACCAAATCAATTGGCAACCTGCGATGTTGGGTGAGGCGGTCGGCTACTCAGCGAGGCTGTGGAATGCCATAAGGGGTGAGACTCTCTGGAAGATTTGAAGGGAGCGATGTGCGGTCAATTTTGGCCAAACTCCTAAGGAATGGTCGATCGAGAAATCCTTGTTTCTTCTAGGTTAAAGAATCTCCTGAGATAATAGATCTCCACCGTTTAGACATCACTGTATTTATCTCCTCGAAAACAACAAGTTGAAACCCAAATGGGTCCCACATGGGAGTGATGATAGATTTATCCGTCTCATTTGTAATGCCCTCTAGCTTGCCATGCTGTTCCCTTACATTGTGGGATTTGGGGGGTCCCATGGGCACTAGTCCCATTCACTTGTAACTTTTTTTCTTTATTTTAATTAAAGTCCGGGAGATTAGGCTAAGGCCGAACTTCTTTTTATTGAAAAAAAAAAGTCACACAATCCTTTGTTATAGTCCTACATTCAAACACCTCCTATGAAAGAAAGAGTGCCCTTTGGCCCCATACCCTATGAACCTAAAATAACACGGCGTTTTTTGGGGTGTCTTTTCAGGACAAGGGCTGTCCTTTTATAATTTCTTTTCCCAGTCATTAATTTTTTCTTCGGAAATGGAAAAAGTGCGACAGTGAAGGGGCAGGAATTAGGATGCGACAAGGGCACAGAACACACATGACATCTGAGAAGGTGTGAGGCTAACAGCATAGACAAGAACATGTAGACGATCGAGCACTGAACAGGCAAGAAGAGGCCTGTAAAAGGCTTGCGGTCCATGTTACGCGAGAAAAGGCGACTGCGGTAGGGCGTGGAAAAGATAGGCAAGCTCCACATTTTGTTCTGGTTTTCTCTAAGCTCTGGATGCAATATTGAGATACGCATTTCTTTGCTGTTATCAACGTTCCCGGAGGAGAGGGGAGAAGACTTGTTCTTGCCTCTTTCCAACATTTGTACACCTTTACCGGTCCCACTCACTGCGTCGTTTGGGCAGTACGAATCTGTATGTTAAACGTGGACGGGCCTATTAATCTCACAATTGCAGGACGTGGACGCAGACCAGAAAGACTGGCACAGAAAATAATGAGAGGGACAATCCCCTTTTTCCAACCCCAAATGCAATGTACGTTGTATGTTAACTCGATCATGTCCTCAACATTTCTGCGCAGCGCACGGTGATGCAGTCATGACAAACACAGAACGAATGAAAAAACAAAAACAAAAACAGCAAGTGCAAGGTGCATATAAAATTTGAAACGGGTAAATAGAGCGCATGCTACATCTAAACTGAAATTTCCAAGGTCATCAAAGGTTCCCTTCTTATTTTGCACGGGTGGCATCGCACAGCTTGTTACGTTTGTCTGATAATTACAGCAGTGAAACTTTTTCTACAGCTTGTTCTGACATGTAAGCGTGCTTCTGGAGGGAGAGCAAGTGATGTAGGCGAATGTTGATGTAAAAACATATGACCCACACTAATTTTTTCTTGGAGATGAAATCAACACATGTGCTAAGGGATAGGCACTACTTCATAAGATAGATGGAGAAGGCTTTGATTGAAACTTAAAAGAGCTAAAGTTGTGGAATGCCATATACTTTTCTCTTGTCCTCATCACATATAAATAGAATGCCTAACTAAGTCAAGATGTTTTTTTAAATGATCACTATAATATCACATTTGGAGAAGTCGTGGATTAAAGCGGCAAAGCTTAAATGGGCTGGAGTTGTTTATCTAGATTCTCATTTATTTTGACTACGAAATGAATGCATTTTGTCCTCACTCCACTTGGTCACTTCAAATGTCATGCAAAATGCATTTATATCCAAATTGTGGAATTACTATTGCAAGATAACATTAATCCATCTGCAAGTCAATAGGGTCTCAAAAGTGTATAAGAATGCTTGATATACAAAATGAGATAAAGAGTAAGGAAGACACTAGACAAGCTAAAGAAGTGCGTTAAGGATTCTTTGTCTTCTCTTTGGATTATTGTAAAAGCCTATTAATGTGCGATTTTTCATTATGTTTTGATTTAGAGCTCTCTAGTTGGCACCTTTTTTTTTTTTTAAATTTGGTACAAAAGGAAGTTTATCCTCATATATGGACTCTCTTTCCATCCTCTACATCTTCTTCCAAATCTACTTCAACAACTTCTACCACACTTAAGGAGAAGTCAACTTCAACTATGCCTGCATCAAAGAAAGGTATATACCATTATTGCAAGAAACTAGGTGAGCATGTAGTTGAATGTGGAAAGAGGATTTTTAATGAAAAGAAAATTATGCTGAAGAAGGTTCAAAACCTAAGTCTTCAAGTGAAGAATCTTTTTGCGTGTCTTAATATTGAAGAAATAGCTTTTGACCAAGCATCATTAAATGCAATTTCTGAAAATCCCTGGATTTCTTATTCTGGAGCTACTAAGCACATGATAGGTTACTCTAATGTCAAGAGGTGCGAAAATCCATGATTTCTAATGTTCTCTATGTTCCAATAATGAAGAAGAATTTGCTTTCTATCTCTACTTTCTTATCATATGGTTATAAAGTTGTTCTTAAGAAGGATTCATGTTAGATCCTCACACCTAATGAGGAGCACTATCTATTAAAAGGTGAAAACAGAAGTGGTATGTTTGTGCTGTTTAAAATTAGTCATGCTAATGTTCCTAGGTCTTCTACATTCAAGGAGAATATGAAGTTATGGCATGCTAGATTTAGACACATCAATTATACAACTCTTAAGCATACCAAAGATCAAGGTATGGTGAAGAGTTTACCTACTTTTGCTTTATTAGATGACGTAGAGTCTTGTGAAGGATGTCGTGAAGGAAAGCTTGACGAGCTTTCATTCAAGAAGCATGGATTTATTACTGCCTTCATACATTCAGATGTAAATGGTCTCATGAGAGTATATTTAATTCAAGGATATAGGTATTTGGCAATATTTATTGATGATTTCTTTGGTTTTTGAATTTAAAGCAGAGTTTTTGCTACTTTCAAGAAGTTTGTAACTATGGTTGAAAATGAAAGTCAAGCTAAGCTAGTCAGAAGTCACAAAAACGTCAGTAACAACCATGTATATATATATATATATATATATATATATATATATATATGTATATGTGTGTGTGTATGTATGTATGTATGTATGTATGTATGTATATATATGTGTATGTATGTATGTATGTATGTATGTATGTATGTATATATATGTGTATGTATGTATGTATGTATGTATGTATGTATGTATGTATGTATGTATGTATGTATATATATATATATGTGTGTGTGTGTGTATTTTTTAAACTTAATTATTGATTATTATTTTTAGTATGGCTCTTTTCGTATTGATTTTCTTTCTTGTTTGTATTTCCATGCCTTATTTTGGTCCTATTTTTTGTGTAGTCAAGAGCGTTTGTTAGTTGTTTTTTATAATATGCATGTGTTTGTGTTCTCTATCTTGGGTTCGTAAGTTTGGATAAGTCTGAACTTATGAAGGTATATATATGCAAAAGTTCCAGATTTTAATAAAGAAGATGATCATGCATTATTCAAAAGAACTTGGATTCTTATATTCAACCATACAGGGGGATGATCAACCTTATCAAACTCCAAAGGTTTCTATAGATAAAAGTAAAGAGAGTTGTAACGTCCACTGAAACATCACTTTCTACACCATCATCTCCCCTTCATTCTCAACCTCTTGTCATACAAACTTATGAAGTTGGAGAAACTTCAAGAGTCTCGAAGTTGTTGAGAAACTAAGAGATTGCACTAGTTTTTCAAAAACTTCCAAAATGATTCTTGCAAACACTACAAGATAGTGGCATCCAAAGTTTTAAAGGAAGTACAAGAAGTCAAGATCAAACAGATCAAGCAAATTATGGAGAACATTTTGAGATTTATAACATTCTAGCTCTTACTTCAATTGAGAATGAATCTGCTAGTGTCAAAGATGACTTACAAAATCCTGTTTGGAAGAAAGCTATGCATAAAAACCAAACATGGAAGCTTCGTGAGTTACCAAAAGGTAAGAAAGCAATTGGTACCAAGTGGATCTTCAAGATCAAAAGAAAAGCGGATTGTACGATTGATAGGTATAAAGTGTTATACTTGTGTCCCTCATGTAGCTTTGATGTGAACTGTTTCCTTGTACATGGACACTTTTTATTCTAGTGTTGGCTAGAGGCATTTTGCCCATGTGACCATATGATATACTCATATATGGTGGTACTTTGTACTTAGGGATTCTCTTATAGCTCTCACTTCACTTATTCTCATATCAGTGATCATCTATGGAGAGAGAGCTCTTCTAGCCATCGCGTGTCTATGTGTTTCAAACTCCTTCGCTCTTGTGTGTACTTCTATTTGTGCTTCCTCACTCATTTACATACCCAATAGTGGTATGCTTTAAGCTCCTCCTCAACCTATTATTTTTTTCACATTGTCAATGAATGCACTTATAATGGTGCAAATCGGTTCAAGAGCATAGAAGTATAAAGTTAAGCACTCCGGCATCATTTTCACTTGGTATGTTGAGGTTTTACCCCCCCTTTCAAGGCTATTTGTGCGATCAAATTTGCCCTCGGAGTTATAGTATGTGAGCTGCATTTCACCTTTCATTTTGGCTTCATTGAAGTTCAAATTTGTCGTCGGAGTTATAGTCTGTGAGCTGCATTTCACCTCATTAGAGAGAGAGAGAGAGAGAGAGAGAGAGAGAGAGAGAGAGAGAGAGAGAGAGAGAGAGAGAGAGAGAGAGAGAGAGAGAGAGAGAGAGAGAGAGAGAGAGAGAGAGAGAGAGAGAGAGAGAGAGAGATCTTTGTTTGATATCTTGGTTATAAGGAGAGAATAAGTAGCATCAAGGTATCATTCACTCACTTAGAGTGAGCGAAATGATTGACTCTAATGTAATCAAAGGAACATGACCTTTTGTGGACAATGTGACAACATTATATGCTTAATTTGTTCTAAGTTGGCACAATTTGTCCTCATGCATGGGAATTCTCATTATAGACTAGCACTTACACAAGATTAAACTTCAGATAGATATTCCAGCTATACTACGTTTGCCAAAATTACCACATAGTATTTCATAGTTTATTTCTCCTGCAAATACATCTCGTACTTGTATAATTTTTACGATGATTATTAGGTGCCCTTCAATCACTACAAGTTTCCGTAATAGAATGGGATATTTCTCACACTTATTTATCTTTAATTTTGTTTCTCTTCTTCGCAGGTTTGCATTGTTGTGCAAGTTATCTTTTTTACTTAAGATTTTGAATGATTGGGTAAATAGAAGCTCAAAGCTCTTCTTTACAAGAATTTGGACCATTCCTTACTTTGGATGCATGGTTAAATAGATGAACCCTGTATTTACTTCTTTTATCATCCTCAATAGACCAAGGCTTCGTGAAAAAAGAAGGTATCATAGGTCCACATATTTATCTGGCCCGTTAAAACTTTTGCTTGATTTACTCATTTGTTGTCTTGTTCCCTTCTTCTTTGAATATATTGTGTATGTGTCCCCGTGATAGGGGACTCTTTATGTGAAGCACGATCATTTTTACTTTGCAACCTTGAGTTCTTGGTATTCTCTAGTTTTGATATTATTCTAGCATGTCATGATTTTTACAGAGCAGTTGACCTTCTATTACTTCAGATAATGCTGTATCGATTGTTAGAGGTATCAATTGTTTTACAGGTAGAATAGCTAATTTGTGCAGATTCTCATGCAATGCCACGTCAAGTGCAATGCCTAGTCTGTCGTCATCTGCTGTCTGCTCACAGTGACAAGCAATTATATGCAGAGTTGGATATTCGGTATGCATATTGTGAGAGGTGTTATCGAGAAAGAGTTGCTGAACTGGAATCCACCATAGCAGAATACAAAGCCTGTGTACAAAAACACAAGCAAGCCTTGACACAGAACTTACTAAATGATCATTTAAGACAAATTGAGTTTCTTTCTAGTGGTTGGACTTTGGGCCAAGGAGTTGGCTCTTATTCAGCACAAGCCAATGTGTGCAGGGACAATATATCAAGCTTCCAAAACAATGTGATGTTTTCTGATGTAATTCTGGTTCCTGGATATGGATCTCCTGTTCCAGCTCATAGAGTTGTCTTGGTATGCCGAATACAAAAGCGTAACTTGGGTTTTCTTGCCATTCATAACAAGACTTAGTTCGGTTCTAGTCCTTTTGCAGGCTGGCAGGTCACCAGTGTTTAGGGCCATGTTTTGCAGCTCCCCCATGAAAGAAGCCATGAGTGGCATCGTACTAATTGATGATTTCAATGAAGAGGTGCTTGCAGCTTTTGTTGGGTTTTTCTACACTGCAACTGTTGCACCAGAGGCTTTGCAAAAGCATGCTATAGAACTTTTGGGTGCAGCAGAGAAGTATAATGTTGAATTGCTGCATGTGCTGTGTGAAAATGCCATTGCAAACACCATTGACCAACATAATGCTATCAGTATTCTTGAGGTAGCAAGGAAATTTGGCTCCCATATTTTGCAAGCTGCAGTGCTAGAGTTCGTGTCTAAAGATGTTGAACAACTTTCTTCCTTCGAAGAATATCAGATTTATGCCACAAAGAATCCTGGTCTCCTCCTTTATCTTTATGAACATCTGACTCAAAAGAATTACTGGCCAACCTTTTCCTGCAGTTCTGGTCACCTCTTCAAAAGGAAACGCCTCATTCTTGCAAAAGGTATGGTGGACTTCTGAATAGGAGAGTATTATAAACTTAATGTGTTGACTGCTGAAGCACTTAGGGGAAATGGACACAAAAGAATGTATTCATATGTATGTTGGTTGCATTTCATCAGTGTCCTCGTGCATCAGGTGATCCAAAGCTCAGTGTATTCATATCTGGTTAACGATTCTCTGTACTATGCACGTTCGAATATATAGACATTCCATCCATTGACTGTTTAAGTAAGAAAAATGTGGAGAATGCTGCTTTTGATTTGTGAAATAATTTTCTCTTGAGTCCCATCAAGATGTTTGACCATGGACTGTAATCATTAAAACCATTCTGATGAGAATGTTGCCCCTGGGAAAAGCAGAAAAGGTGGTATTAGCATTGTGCTTAGTAATATTATGCTTTGTACTCTCTTGTTCTCACCATATGGCGAAAGCCTTGTACATATTTTGGGCTGTATTGGTCTATAACATTTCTCCCACTGTAATTTAAAGTTCTTGCTCTCTTGCTTTAATGTTTGGAGTAAACTGTTGAGTATAACACGGTACACCTCTTAATGAGGGGTAAACAAGATGATCAAATGATTAATTGTAGAGTTGTGGAAAAGATGCTCCCACTTCATGGTAGGTAGATGGGAAAGATTGTTGATTTCAACAACCAATTCAACATAATTTTTGGAATAAGACATCAATCGTGCAAGAAAAATGGTCATGAAACAAGGGATTGCTACTATTTGAAGGATGCTCAACGAAGTCAAAGAGGTAATCCCCATAGTCCCCAATTCCTTGATACTTTTTATGCAAGCACTAGCACTGTCCAGTTGCGAAGGATCTCTATACAAGGGATCATCATATGCAACCGGTCTGCTCTCATCCACATGATTACAATGACTCCCCAAGAAGATGTGCATTCTCAAACCTTGGCAGTTTCGTCTCAAGTAGAGCCCATGATGACCAGGCAAGACAAGCAGAAATAATGGAAGAGGAGGAGGAGGAGGAGAAGAGGAGGCATTAGGCCAATGACAACTCAAAAGATGCCAGTCAAAGTAAAGGTGTTATCCCTAACCACATCAATATGCATTGAAGAGTTGTGGAGAAGCACTCATCACAAGGTTACTCTGTACCAAATCCACATGGACAGTAGGATAAGAAGTGATTTACTTATGATAATTCGGACTGCATATATAAGTGCTAGCAATAGAAGGATTATGGAGGATTTTTCTCATGTGCCATTGGCAGAGTACCAAAGCTCTAGGTTGACCGTCTCCAAAAACCAACTACTAACTCATGTTATTGTGGGCGGTGTGTCAAACATAAATCTGATGCTCGATTTCATCATGAAATGATTGGAACTGTATATTTCAAAGATGGCATTGTTCATAGTCACCTTAGCAAATCGACATAAAGTTCGACCACTAAGCATCATGGAGAAGGTAATGATAATCTATTGGTGTTGATTCATGCTTGATTTTGTTGGGATAGATTTGCCCCAAGAGGGCCCTTTCCCACTGTTCATGCATAGACTCTTTGCCCAGAAAGACAAAAGCACTCCAAGAATTGCAAAGAAAGCCGCTATGGGTCTCAACAAAGTCTAACAATCCTCAAAATTTATCTAGAGGAAGGATATGACCATGCAAAGGCCATTGGCTCCAACATGGATGCAGAGGTAATGCTGACCCGATCTTTTGATCAGGACTATTTACTAGTTAGCATACATGTTCAAGCATATAAGATTGCTCCATAAAGCAATGAAAACCAAAGATCTCTTTTATCATCAATGTTAAGCAGGAGTTCAATAGTTTTTTTCAACATTGGAGCAGCATATGATATTAGAAAAGCGACCTTCCACAAGGCGATGTGCATATTTTCAGGAAAAATTTCAGATTTGTCAAAGTCAAAGTTGGTCATATTTGGTCAACAAAATGGTAAAAAATGGTCAAAATATGCAGGTCAAACAGATATCAGATATGGATAGTATTCTTTAAGAGCAATCTATTGATATATAATATGCACCATTTGGATCAATTTTTGAGGGTCAAAACCCTAACCCAATTTCTGGCGAGAAAGTCAACAGTCATAAAAAAGTCAAAATTAGATTTGGCACTTGTCATCATCTGATTTAATCAGATCCACTAGAATTAAACCTTAATAAAACCAACGATTTAGAAAAAAGCTTGGGTCTGATTATTTCCGAAATTTATGGAATCAATAAAGCGTAAAAATCGTCAAAGATCTGCTTTAAGTGCTTTTTTGCTGATGTCCTCCAATGCCGCACCAAAGGTAGAGCACACATCCTCCAAGTAGAGCACTTCAAAATTGATCCTTGGATGATGATCCAATCAACCCTAAGGCCCTCCTTATATAACCTTGTAGCTGATCCATGAAAAAACTATTGCTAAAGTTGAAAAGCTGTTTATAAATTTTCGAAAAACACAAAAAAAGCGATAGCTTTGATTTCTCGTTGAATGTGCTATTTTTGGCTAAATCTATTGCGATCTACTTAGCTATGCATCAGATAATGAAATGAGAGTGATTTCCTTGATCTATAGGCTGAGAGGAACAAATGAGGTGAAAAACCATTTTTGCACAGAAATTAGGGTTAGGGTTTTCTCCCAAAATGGACCACTGATGACTGAAGTTATCAGTGGTCCAGTTTGCTCTCTTCAAGTACTATCTAATGAGCAAATAATAATTTTTGACCTTATGTGATCAAAATTTGGTTAAGTATCCAAAAATTAGGGTTGTTGGAATTTAGGGTTTTGAGCTATTAAAACATTGTTTCCAACAATCTCCCCCTCAACGTTATAATGGTACAAGGCTCAAAAATCTGCAAAACTTTCGATGTTTGCAAAACTTTGGATACTTGCGAAACTTCGGATCTTTGAAAATATCTCTTAACTGATTTCCACTTAATCTTGAGCCGACTGTGCATGAACTTAGATACTTGAAAAATTGCAAACTGGATGTCATGACGTGTATTACATAAATAGATCAAGCAACTAACTCCTCGACTCTACAAAGTAGCATCAAAAGATTCTAAATTTGTTTTTGCCTATAATGATACATTAACATTCATAGGTGTCTGCATAGGCTTGGAATCAGACATCTCATACCTTTCCAATAATTTCTCAATGTATTTCTACTGTGTTATATAGATAGACTCATCCTTGTACTTGAACTCAATCCCAAGATAATAATGCAAAATACCTAAATCATTCACATCAAATATATGCTTAAGTTGTGCTTTAAAATATTGAAGATCTAAATCCTTGGGACTTGTCATGATCATAACATCAACATATATGATAATAATACTCAAAACATCTTTCTTAGCTTTAACATAAAGAGTAGGAGATGCATCCGAGTTTTCAAAACCAAAAGATAGAAGATAGAGATGTATCTTCTGATACCAAGCTCTTGGTGCTTGCTTTAGTCCATACAAAGCTTTGATAAGCTTGCATAATAAATGCTCTTTACTTGTCTCTTCAAAACCTTCTGGCTTCTTAATGTAGAGATCTTTATGAAGATCACCATTAAGAAATGATATCTAACTAGTATGTATTCCAACCAAAGAATGCAACAAGAGAAATTATCGTCGTGACTATTGTCATTCTAGAAGTAGGTGCAAAAGTTTCATCATAGTCAGTTCCTTTCTTTTGTGCATAAAAAATTTTGAAGATCCACTTAACATCAATTTCCTTTTTACCTTTTGGTAACTCACAAAGCTTTCATGTTTGATTCTTATGAATAGAATCAATCTCTTCTTACATAGCTTTCTTCCATACATGACTATGTAGTGCATCTTTAACATTACCTCGTTCATTCTCAATTGAAGTTAGTGCTAAATGTTATGAATCTCAAAATGTTTTGCGTAATTTACTTGATTTGCTTGTTCTTTCCTTGATTGACTTCTGGTTCTTCTTGTGAAGTTCTTCATATAGTTGTTCTTCCAGGTTTGATATAAGCACCTTAGGTTATTCTTAAAAACTGGTGAAATCTCTTCTAGTTCTTGAGTATCTCCTTCTACTTGAGTTTTGGAATCTTCTCCAACTTCTTGAGTTAGAATATCAAGAGGTATTGATGATGGACTAGGTACTGGTGTAAGAATCTAAATTCCTTCTAAAAAATGCATAGTCATATGCTTTTATGAAATCTAGAATCTTTGACTTCTTATAAAAAATCTGATTTTTTGCTATATATGCATTTGCATGAGAGTAGGATATCACCTGTATCGGGAACATAGAATCTGTATCCTTTGCTTTCAATTGCATAACCAATAAAGATAGCTTTAATGGCTTTTACATCAAGATCCTTCTTCTCAATGTGAACATATGCTCGGGAACCAAAAACTTTGAAGTAACTCACATTGGGTTTCTTCCCATAATAAGCTTCATAAGGTGTGATGACCTTTAAAGCTTTTGTGGAAGACCTATTCAGAATGTGATTAGCTGTATGTATTGCATCAAACCTAAACTTAGGAGAAAGCTTTTTGGATGACATCATTCTGCGTATCATCTCAACAAGTATCCTATTCTTTCTCTCTGCAACACCATTCTATTATGGAGTGTAAGCAATAGTGAGTTGATACGAGATACCTTTGTCTTACAAGAAAAGACTTGGTCTTTAGAAATGGACTCTCCTCCTTTATCACTTCTCAAAAATCTGAATTTTTGATTGCCATTCATTTTCAACCATAACTAAGAACTCCTTGAAAGTAGGAAAGACCTCTGAATTCATTTTAAGACCAAAAATCCATGAATATCTTGAGAAATCATCAATGAAAGTAATGAAATACTTGAAACCTTGAATGGAACCTGTTCTGATCCGACCATTTACATCTGAATGTATGATCTGCAATTTCCTTGTGGCTGTGATGTATCCATGTTTCTTGAAAGGAAGTTTGTGAAGCTTTCTTTCAAGACATCCTTCATATGACTTTGCATCGTCTAGTAAAGCAAAAGTAGGCAAACTCTCTACGATTCTTTGATCTTTGATGTGCTTGAGAGCTGTGTAACTGATATGACCAAATCTAACATGCCATAACTTTATGTTCTCCTTAAGTGTAGAAACCTAGCAACATTAGCATGACTAATTTTGAATAACACAAACATGCCACTTTTGTTTTTACCTTGTAGTAGGCAATGCTCCTCAATAGGTGAGAGGTTCTGACATGAATCTTTCTGAAAAACAATTTTAAAACCATTTGACGAGAAAGTAGATATAGAGAGAAAATTCTTCTGCATTTCCGACACATAAAGAACATTGGAAATTGTGAAATTTCCACCTGCTCTTGACTTTAGGTTCACTTCTCTAACACCTACAACATCCAAATCATAACCATCTGTAATGGTCACTCTTCTACCTGAAGAGTTAGTAAGAGAAGAAAATATCTGTATGCAACTTGTCATATGCTTAGTAGCTCAAGAATCAAAAGTCCAAGGATTATCTGAGATTGAATTTAATGCTTCCTAATCAAAAGATTAATTCTTCTATACTGACACATGCATAAGATTCTTCCTTTGAAGATTTAGGTTTTGATTCATCTTCAACACTATTGCCTGACGCTTTCTTTTTCTCATTAAAAATCCTTGTTCTTCATTCTGCTATGAAATGACTTGGTTTCTTACAATAATGGCAAATTCCTTTCTTTGAAGTAGATGTAGTAGCAGACTTTTCTTTGGGCGTAGAGGACTAATAGGGATACGACTAGGATCCGAAAATTTACTTTCCCTCCTAGTTTGCTGACTCTTCTTCTCCTTTGTTGTCTTCTTCTTCTTCTTCTTCTTCTTACCCTTTGATGATGATAACATGACTTCATCATTCTCTTCCATACTCTTTTGTTGATCTTCATCTTGAAGTAATAGGAACTCTAACTCTTCAAATGAAAGTTCTCTCTCTCTCTCTTGTAGAAAGAGACAGAGAAGTAACAAAAGCACGATATGAGGATGGAAGTGAGTTTAGAAGTATGTTTACCATCTCTTCATATGAAATAGTGACTCCAACATTGAGTAACTGATCTTGTAAGTCTTTGAGCTTCAAAATATCTGACCGAACAGACTCACCAAATTTCATCCTTGTGTTGGCTAGTTGTCTCCTTAGATGAGCTTTCCTAGCAGGGTTTCTCCTCTGATAGAGATTCTCCAACTCCAACTAAGCGTGATGAGAGGTTTTGCATGACCTGATTTGGGGTATAACATGGCAAATTTTGCATGAGTTTTTTTCGATAGCAGCTTTTTGGAAAGCACTCATGGAAGGGCAGCAAAACTTATATAAGAGGCATGGGCCATCATGGAGCATCATCATAATATCATCTAAGGCACAAGTGCTCAAGGCTATCAAGCTAGGAGGTAATCTACCTTGGAGGAAGTGTTCTTCTCCACTTGGAGGTGTGCTCTATCTTTGGTGAAGTTGTGGAGGAGTTTGTATCAGCCAACCATGAGCATCTTGCTGATTTATTGTGAGAAGCAAATCTATATCAGTTCCTCACTTGTTAGTTCACTAGTTTCTGATTTAGGGTTTCTGAAACCATAATTTCAGAATTAGGGTTTGCTGTAAAACAGTTCTAAACTGTTCATATTCTTTTGTATCTAATTCCCAATTTTTGCTTACATTCAAAGTTTGTAACCATCTACACACATTGTAATTGACATTCATATATAAGATAGTGTAGGTAGATGTGTATGTGTTTGTGTTTGTGTTCTATATCTTGAGTTCATAAGTTTGGATATCTCTGAACTTATGAAGGTATATATATAGGTAGGCTATTTGCTTACCGTTACACTTTGAAAAGCTGTCTACTCTCTCTCTATCTCTCACTCATCTCTTTTTGAGTATTAAGGTGTGTATGCTAAGGTTCTTGTGTTGGAAGATCTTGTAAACCTATGATTATTATTGTTATTGAGGCCCAGCTCATTTCCAAGATAACTCCACAATCTCCAAAGCATATTAATCTGCAAAGATGAAGATGTTTTCCTCCAAATAGATAAGCTCCAAGCTATCGCACATTGTGTAGATGACGAAGAAAACAAACTCCAACTCTCCAAGCTGAAGGGACCTTCTTCTCCAAGCAAACACATGAAGAAATCTCCAAGAACTGATGATTATAAGTGCCCAATACCAAGTCTTTATATATAGTATATGTCTATAGCTTTCAGGTCACAAAAAAGCCAAGAAATAACTTTCCATAACCACAAATTACGGGAACCCTAATTTGGGTATTTCCTAATTGATTTTGAAGTACCAAGAGTACCAAGTGCTCTCATATCAACCATTAGATCATGTTCTACAAGTTGCTTATGATTTTGACAAGTACCATGTTGCTTTTTAATATAAGTGCTTTTCACTTATTTTAAAATTAGGGTTTGACTTTTGATACACAAACACTTGTCAAATACCCATGTGTTGTATACCATGCGATAGCTCGTGATGAGTACTATCACATTATATGATACTAATTTTTGACTACCATTTCTCAGAAATGGTACCATTTCTGACCATTTCGGAATGTGACCATAAACTTTCATGTCTATAATCTGCTACAATTTTGAGGCCCCTAGTAGAAGGTTTTTTCTAACATGATTATGCAGAGGAGCTTAATGTATGGTATCCTCTCGAGCGTGTTCAATGGGAGCTTTACCTGGTGCTTGCGTACTAAAAACATGAGCAGCAGTGCTGCTTTTGTTTGCATTCACCATGGGAGTCGCATGGTCAAGTGGATTTTTACTCTGTGGATGTATGGTATAGGATGAGAAGGAGGTTCCTTCTCATGATTAACATTCAGTACAGCTGGTCTGGAACCATTCGCAACATTGATTGTCTTATTTTTTTTGTTTCCGAACACTTGTTCTTCATGCACTAAGGCTTTGCCTCCTGGGCAAAAGTGAATTAATTTTGCTCCCCCCACTTTCAATGTGGGGCAGTCTTTAGAATAGTGTTCTAAATTCCCTCAACGAAAAAATACACTTACCAAGTTCCCTCACTGCATATATAACTATTCTTCCAATATGAGAAATATTGATAGCAAGGGTGTTGGGGAAAATCCAGGATGTGTTTCACTTTATTCTTATCAGGTGCTGGGACAAAAAGGGTGTAACCTCTTCTCAAGCTTCTACCGATATGACCAATGGAAGGCCAAAGAATCGAGAGTCAAGTAATTCAACCCATAGTGGACACGTGTATAATAGTCCTTTCTTCATGGCCTTCACCAGCTTCCGATTCAAAACATGAGCAACCACACCAATGCCATAAATTACTGTCTGGTGCTCGAGAAAGTAATTTTTGTCCTTAGCATCTTTCAATTTCACTTCGAACAACCCATGTCCAGACTATAATATTTTATCCACTGCTGAATAGCCATATCCACAATGAGGGCTTGTGCCACATCAACTACGTTAGGGATCTTGGCTGTGGAAGAAAGGAACATGCCCCTCTTATGGAACATGGCAGTGGAGTCTGAAACGAGTGATGGGTCCACCTCAGCATTTGAGCCCCCCAGACAGCATCATGCTTTGTTAGTGCTGCCTCCACAATGTTTTCAGAGATGCTAAAATCCACAGCTTTCTTGTTTTTATCTTGTACATGCTCGGTACATGCTGCACCATTTAAGCTGCTGGGAGTTGTCTGTATGGTTGTCACTCCCCATGTTTACATTCTGTAAGTGAACAATATGCTACTGATGAAATTGTGTGACAGTGTTGCTCAAATTTTCTACCAGCTGTCGATCTATAACAGCATTGACAGTTGTGGAACAACAGAGAACTCACTGCTGTTTTTTTAATTCACAATCCGCTGGAGTGATAAGTACCACACTTATTTATATATGGAGACTGTATCATAGTAAAATCGTCAATTTTATTTTAAAAATCATTCCTAATGTTTTAAACGATTTTATGTTGTTCTTTTTTTTTTTTCTTTTTTTTTTTTTTTCAGTCATGGTCAATGATAGAACAGCTATATGTTTCGATGGCACACTTTCTCCCCCCCCCCCCCCCCCCCAAACCACATTTTTTGAGTGCTTTCGAGTCCTGAGTATCCACTTTGATTCCTTGCCCTTGAGACCCTGCATGCTTGCCTTTGGGGCTTTAGGTGAATGCTTTCTTGGCTTTGTGTGCTTGCAATAGAGCTCTAAGAGCAGCCCCTTATCTCACTATTTGCCCCTTGCTTCAGCCTTCACTATTGCCCCTTTGCAAGTTTCCTTCACTATTTGCCCCGTGCCACTTGCCTTCTAGAGTGTAGAGTCTAGACTATAGTTTATCAATGATCATTAATGTTGGAAGTTGAAATTTGAAAGTAGTGTGGTTTAAATTTAGGCTTTGAGTTTTAACTTTTAGAACGTTCTTATTGATGTTAGAAACTTAGAAAATAAAATGTTTATGTATTATGCATTATGCATTATGAATGTGAGGACTCAGGAGACTGAATAACACACGAGGAATAGTTTTCATAGTACACAGTACTTGATATAAGTGTTTTTTTCATATGTCAGTTGTGTCAGATATATAAAAGGGGTGCTAAATATGCATTGGTACATAGTTTATGTTTGTGATAATAAAAATCTCTCAAAGTGAATAAAAACCCTGATTTTTACTTTGGATTTTATAAACCTCTACGATTTAAACGATTTAAATCTTGATTCAAATCTCGTTTTTAAATCTCTCATTGTACTATGGACTGTATACACAGATATGTATGCTATTTGCAGGCCATGCACACATTGACAGAGTTTTGTACATTTCATGGGTGCACTTTTTACGAGGTCTGTTGGTTCATTGTATTAAGATTCTTAGTGTACTTGCAGGTGAAGCAATCTTTTAGCTAAACTTCCTCTGCTAGCTTATTCTGCATGTTCTTTGTGGAGGTATCTTTGCTCACTGTCTAACAGGGTATCTACACATAGTAGCCTGTTTTGTTGCTTCGTATTCATTGAGCATTAGTAACCAATCTAGTTTGATTTACGTATGATTATAAGCCTTTTATAGGCTTTTGAGAGAGGTTTAGGTCTCTGGAACTAAGTAGACTGTGAAAGACAAGAATTTTTGTGAACATAGCAAGTAGACGAAAAGTTTTTCTTGAGATCTCCCCACTATCTTCCAAAGCTACATGGTAGTGGATATCTTCTATCAATACAAATCGTTACAGTCCGTCTTCTGGTACCTAATTTCTTGCTTCTATCTTGTCTACAAATGCATTGTTCAAGTTATACTCATCTCTACCATATTTGTTAGATTCTTTTGTAAATCCAATGTTTGATACTAGCTGCTGCAGCAACTCGTTCCTCCATATGATATACGTTAAGCAGGAAAACCCTTCGATATAATGTGAAGGCTTCTGTTACAAAGAAAAAAGGCCTTCATGTGCTAATGATTTATATGCTGAGGTAAAAACAGTAACAAATAAACTCTAAAGTAAGCTGTGTTAATCTTTGGAATAACATGAGGTGTAGTGGTTCTTCAAAATGGTATATCCATTTTAGGTAATTGAATAGGCTTCAGGGAGCGAGCAGGGGAAATGAGCAAAAATCATCAGCGCAAGCTCTATATTGAAGAGTCTAAAATTTATACTCACTGCTTCCCTCCATGTCAGTGAGATATTGTGCATGTGCGACCATTTAGATCTGCAACTTGTGCTAATCAATAGGCATCTTATAATATCTGAGTGAATAGGCAAAAAGAAGGGGTTGGATACCTCTGAAATCATTAAGTTGTCCTCAATAAAAATGTTTGATACTGATTCTTCTAGATACTTGATGATTTTCAGATGATCAAGGTCGGGAGCAGGAGAAATAGGTTCCATCCAGATACACAACTACCCACATTGAGGCATCTCCTGTATAATAATCTCATGTTTTTTTATTGATAAGAATGCAAGAATAAAAGCAGGAGTTAGACTAGTAATTCCTGAGACAAAATGAAAGCATTCGTCAAACCATGGTGTTTTGTTTCAACCATGACTCTGAGCCTATTTTCATAATTCATACTAAATATTATCCATCTATTGAGTTTTTGACCGTGATTTTAACGTTCAAAATAACGTTGGTGAGGCAACAAGGAAAAGTGCTGCCTTGGCACTTGCATAGAAATCAACTTCCATGTCAGCTTTTGTAAGTATGGATATGTTTAAAGGAATAACATGTTCTATAGTACACTGAACATCTATTTTGCATTGTCATTTTTTTACATGTTTGTGATCCTAGTGTTTTAATAAATAATGTATTGGTTCCTTGTTGAAAGTTTTCTCTATAATGAGGATGGCAAGTTGAAATTCACATAGACTTTGGAGTTAAAGAAAGATTTCATACCTTTTTGTGCAATCATCCTTTTCCCTGTGTGAAGAATCTAGCTACCTTTTCTTTTTTTGTTTCTATCATATAAAGTATCCATAGTGGGAAATAAGAGCAAAACAAGAAAATGTTAGAAAAACATCCAAAAACTCCACAAAATCACCCGAGAGATGAGTTTTAGGCAGCTTTGCCCTACCATATGCTGTCACAGTTTCATCCATGATCTAAATGGCATACATTTGGTGATGCTTAAGTTGACAAGCACAATTATTACATATTCTAATAAAGATAGGCAAGTGTTATGGATTTGGCCACTTCCCTGACTAATGAAAGCATATTCCAAGGGAATCAGATCAAGGGCTCTGATTCAAAACCCTCATTCAATCCATAAACTAAAAAATTGTGACAGAAGTTTACTCATGGATACCACCTTATGATAGTCATGCCTGTATACAATGTTTCACCTATGGATGATGTCATTGATGCAAAGGCCGATGCTCATTGATGTTGTTTGCATTTGGGTTTGGTACTCCTAGTTTCTTGCTTACACATGCCAGCTCATGATTGTTTACAAAAGGAGTAATAAAGATCGAGTACAGGTTGATAGCATGTCGTCAAAGAGAAAAGTATGGCAGATTCTACTTGTACAACAACATATGGCAATATCTGCTTAGACAACAAAATATGGATTTTCTGGCAGCAGCAAGATACAGAGCAGCAATACGATGATTACTCCACAAATAGACATGAATAATATAGCCAAAACAAATTAATACACGAAAGCATCATAATACTGAATTCTAAGTGATCTCCACTAGGATGTTGACATGGTCTTCCAACTCTCAAGAACCTATTGCAGAATTCATCAGACCCTTCTACTGCAATTGCGTCAGCTTCAGTAGCTTGTTCCTATGATCAAGCTCACAATCAATAGTGTTTGTAGAGGTAGTCAGTCACTGATGTAGCTTTTTATTGGTGGAGTGTTTGTGGTTGCCGATGCTTTTTGGCTCATGCTATGCTTGCTCTCTTGTGGTTCTTTTATTTTTTGGCCTAAAGACTTGATTGAAAAAAAGAAATAAATTCCCACACCACTGTCCGGGTGGTTGGGCCACTTGCCTCTTGAGGCGGGGGCGAGGGTTCAACCCCCACGAGCTACATGTAAGGGACGTGTTAAACTTGGAATGTATCATGTGGCTGTGCCACCGCTTGTTTTGCCCTGCGGTAGTTGTGACCGTAGTTTAAACTAGCTATGTAAACCCTTGTTATTGTGGGATAAGGGGGGTTCCATGGGTACTATGCCCTTCCTTGTACAGTTGCTTCAAAGTTAAAGCCCGGAGGAGTAGGCCTCGGCCGAACCTCCATTAAAAAAAGAAAAAAAGAAATAAAGTGCACGAGAGTCAGGAGCTACAAGACATGTCAATAAAGCTGTCATCCACTTTGTGGGAATCCATGCTCATTTAACTTTCTTTGCTTGGATTATAAAGATCATGCAATGTCTAGACGAGTGGATATTCTTACAGCTCTTGATTCTTATGTCTAACTGGGCAAGAGAGCTATCAACAGCAGAAGCCCTGTGAACTCCTCCAAATCTTTTACAAAGTTTAACCCTTAATGACACTCCATGGGGTCGCTAAGCAACCCAACGCTTCTCAAGGATTGCTTGCTGTTAAGAGATCTTTGATCGAAGCTTGATAATCCTTTGCATTGCACACTAGATTCTTTTACTTTTGAGACACACATAAAAGACATGCCCGATGTCCTCTTCTTCTTTGTGGCATCTTTTTCACCATGGAGTGTATTGATCAGTTTGTGGGCTCCAGATGTTCCTGTGGAGAATTCGCCAAAGCAATAGGACCTTCATCTCAATCAGGCGATGCTAGAGGGAGAGGAAATTGAGTTTTTGGCATAGCCAAGACCATTGTGTTCCCCATATGATTCAAAGTAAAATAAAAGACACTTTTTTGTTGGCTTTAGGAATATCTTCAATGTTATTGTCACTCCCTTAAATGTCTTCCAGAGGATGTCTTTTGCATTGAAGTAATCTTAGGTCTTCTCTACCCCACACTTCAGTTCTAGTGTTGATTAGACACTTGTCTTTATAGTCTAGACTCATGCTATTGTCTAAATCTTCTTCTCTAACCATTAGTTAGCCTCATGGCTCCATATCTGTGCACTGTTTCAATTTCAAGTCTAGCTTGTTAAGCACCCAATTCCAACGTTGGGTAATGGAGATTTGGAATCCCATAATTATGCCAAGTAGCTCGAAGATTTTCCTTGATGTAAAGCTCCGAGTCGGAATGAATTGAGGACAACTTTGACTCATGTTTTCATGCCAATCTTTTCATGGTTGATTTTGGATCATGATCTGATGCAAAGGCATTCCAAAAGGATCTAGCACCTTCTTGGTCATTGCAAAGGAGAACATTGGTGTCATAATGTCCTAAACACTAATTGATGCTATCCATTGGGGAGAGGCACACCTTAAATTAATCATGTCCATTGGGGAGAGATCCGCCTTCAATTCATGCTCGAAAGACTTGAGGCTCTGCCAAGTAGCTAAGGCCATTTATAAGATAACATCTTCATGAATTTGTTTCCAAATCCAAATCCTTCAAGGATCGCAAAGTGGAATCCCCCTCCAATTTGTCATATGCTTTATCTAAGTAAATCTTGAAAAATAGGAAGTCCAGGTTTGACTCTTTAACATAGTCATGCCTTCGCAAATGTCTAGAATCATTTTCAGTATCTATCTTCTCAAGATATACTCCTCATAATAGAAATTACCTCACTAGCCTCTAGGAGTAATACATGCTCACGACCATCCAAGAAATAATCCTTTTCTTTACTTTGTCTTTTGAAGAAGAGGACATGTGAGATCTCTCCTAACTTTCTCCTTTCCTTAAAAGAGATATTTATGAATTTATTTTCTCCTCCCTTCCATGAATGGAACCTATGCATAATCCCTCACTATATATTTCCTTGAAGGTGGAGAGCAAATCTCCCATGAACAATGAAGTATTATCTAGTTAAGAGTGGAGAAAATAAATTATTTCCTAGAACCAAGGCCCTCCTCTAAAATGGTCACTAATCACATATGAAAAGATACTAGTATATCCATACTAAAACAATTAGCTATAATGATCACTTCCTAAGCATGAATTTATAAGATCCATTCACTATAATGGAATCATCCTTTCCAAAATTATAAGGTGAGTATATCATATCTATGGGAATTAAGACCTCCCATCATACACTCCATTGGAGGAACAAATTTTCCTTTAAGCTATGAAAGATAACTACGAGTCCTAAGGAGATGTCTACTAAGAGCTCTCCTTTGACCTAGTGAAACATGCCCTCATGAATGATGAGTCCTTTTCTCCATGGCCATAGAAGAAGAGTGCTCAAAGGGAAGTGGTTTCCATTGTCCCATACCAATGAATTGTTCTTCCAATCCATGGAGTCATATTTACACTAAACCAAATGTACATTCCATATCTGTGATGGAAGTACATACATATTATTCAATTGGATTCCAATGAGTTCCATATCCTCAAAACTATTATATTTGGGTTCTAACCAATTTATAATAGTGGATATCCCTTTTTTATCCCAACTAACTAGTCTCTAGATACTAAGAATAAGGCTACGTACCTTTCTATACATCCCCACATATATATTGGGTACCCAAAATTCTCATGACCCAGTGATCTATGCTCCAAATCATAGATCTAATGCATGGCTATGGCCTTTATAACCATCAATTGAATCTCATTAGCATCCATCCATGCTCTCTCATGAAACCCCTCTTCTTGATAACCCCGAGTTGGTTTCCTTTGTAGTTTAGCAATAAATGATTCATTAATTTGCTCAAGTGATGTCCAAGAATGAGATTAGTTATTATGTGGGCACACATCATAGTGCCCCATAGTCTTCTAATCATATATTGAGACTTTTTGAAATATTTAGGGAGTGATGTGTGTGAACACTCTAGGACGGCTAGGGTACTTTTTTCCCTCTTTAAGAGGTTTTTTCCCCCCAGCTTGTATATATGCCTATTGCCCTAATGGGCTACTTATCTTTGTACACTCTAGTGGTAATACATTCAGTATTGTGTGTTGTGCTCCAAGCTTCTTCTTCTTCCTTGTGTTGTTCGCGTGCTTCCTTAGACATCTAACTCCAACAATTGGTATCAGAGCAAGTCGCCGCTTCATCGAGGGCATCGTCTACACCTCTCCGATTGCAGTCTCAGATTCGCACAATATTTGGGGGTGTTTCAAAGATCAAAGCAACTTCGTTATGTGGTGCCGAAATCGCGATATGAGCTCGTTTCAGCCTCTGAATGCACTATCACAGTGCTTGTGCAAGCTATTTTGTCTTTTTGTGCCAAAGATATATACCTATTTCGGTTCGCCAGTATAAGCATCTCGAAGTCTGCTACAGGTTTAGCAGAACTAGTCTGGGCAGTTCCGTTCAACTTTTTGAGATATAGTCAATTTTTTGCATCAAGGTATTTTCATCACCGACCATGGCTGAAAGCAGTGATGTATTTCGTATGTTGGCTGTTGAGGATAAGTTGGATGTTACCAACTACCCATTGTGGGCTTATATGATGCGACATGTATTGGTTGCCAAAGGACTGTGGAACATTGTGCAGGGTGTTGAAAAACGTCCTATCACACCTGCAACTGTTACAACTGTAGGTACTAAAGTTGATGCGGAAGGTGTCGAAGATGATGATATTCTGCATATTATTGTTCCTGTTGCGGTTTCTGATGCACGTACTGTAGAGCAGATTCTTTGGGATGGCAGAGATGCTCAGGCACATGCATTGATAGCTTTGTCTGTCTTTTGGATGCCTTGATCCAAAGAGAATATGAAAATTCATTGCCCTCCATTTGACCTTAGCTTCTTTATGTAATTACCTGTCTCCTTCTCAACCATAAGTTGGAACACTTTAAAGCATTAAACACATCCAATTTTTGCTTTATGAAATAGATCCAAAGCACGCAAGTAAAAATCATCTCTAAAAATGACAAAATACATATTCCCTCTTAGGGATGGCTCCTTGGTTGGTCCCCGTACATCTGTGTGGACCGATTCAAGTGGATGTTGGCTGATGTATCCACTCTTCTTGGAGGGATGTCTTGAATGCTTACCCATCTGACAAGCCTCACATAAGTCCTTCATCCCTTAACCTTGAAAACTTGGTAGACCTTCTGCTAGCCTCTTTTTTTGCATCATCTTCATCCTTTAAATGTTTATGTGACCAGTTATTTTGTGCCACAAGTCCAACTTTGCGATCTGGTTATTTCCAAAAGTAAAGTATACATGATATGAAGAATTTGGGTTTATCTCTAATGCAAGCAACCTTACTTGCTTCTTTACTCTTACAACCAACTTGTAGCCTTTTTTTTTATTCTCACAAAGCATCCTTCTTTGTTGAATCTCACTTGGTACCCTTTATCCATAACTTTTCCCATGGATACCAAGTTCTTGGTGATTGTAAGTACATGAAGCACATCTTTGAGACACCTCCTTGCTCTTTTTCATCCAAAGCTACATCACCTATGTGTGTGATCTCATGGGCTATATCATTCCCTATTTCCACATGCACTTTACCATTGTGAGCATGTAGATTAGTGAACAAAATTTTGATTCCAACTCATATGGTTGCTACAACCATTATCAATATACCATGTAGTATATAGATTGTTTGAGCTTCCATGCATATGCATCATAAGGGGATTTTCATTATCAGAGCTCATCAATGCATAATTACCTTGCCCTTTGTCTGTTGAGCTTTGGTTGCTCCCTTTGTACCAATCCCTTGCATAATGACCATGTCATCCACATATGTAGCATCCATCACCGTCTTGGCTTGTTGATTGTTGAATGTCTTGATCCTCTTCCTCTTCTCCTTCCTCTTCCTATATGTTAAGAGCCTTCTTGGTCATGTCCTTGATTGATTTGTCTTCCTCCAAACCTTCCTCTACCCCTGCTTTGTTTGCACCATTTTCCCTTTCTTGTAGAGTCGACTACATAAAACACTTGGGTATCCTTGCCCTTTGATGAACCTACATTTATATTCATTTCTTTGGTTACCATAAGAGAAACTAATTGCTTAAAATCTATTAGTGTGTCCCTTTCATAAAACGAAGTGGTGAATTTTTTCCACTTCACATCTCCTCTCAAAACCTTGATCGTATAAGATAATAGATCATCATCATCTATGTGGCTACCAATAGATCCCCATGCGTCCAAAGCTCCTTGACTTTGAGAATCCATCAATTGAAAAGCTACAAATTTGATCCTTATGTTTGAGATGATGGAAGCCTTCCTTATGAAGGAAACTTGATTATGGATAGTTTTGTTCCCTTCCTAAGAATTGGGTGTGCATGGCTTCTTAAGAAGATGTGTTTCTAATCCCACCATCACTTTTCTTCTTGTTGCACCTAAAACATCCATAATTGGATGTGGTGGTGCATTGAATATTATGACTAGAGAACTCGGGTTCAAAACTGACAAAGCAATCTTACAATAGTATTTCAACATAATCACACACATGAGTTCCTTTGATAATTTTGTTTCCGAGAAAACTCATTGTTTCTCGTAACTTTTTATGAAAAAAATAGAGTTTCCTTCATGGATATGTTGAGACTTATCTTCTCACATGTATCAAGTTTGATACCTATGAGTGTCATCTTTGAAAATTGAAGTTCTCTTTTCGGGAGAACAACTTGTTTAATTAAGAAGAATAGCTTGCTCGGTCGAAGAATAGATTGCTTTGGGGGGGAAACACATGCAATATCTACTAGATGTAGCTCATACAATGAGATTAAGTCTTCTATATGAGCGCCCTGAGTTCGAAACCCGCTGTGAAAGTTCTAGTGTTTTTCGTTGTACTAGTGTTGAAGAGTCAATGATTAAATCTTTAGCCTCTCAATCAAGAGGTATGAGCTCGAATCCAAGCCATGTCACCTTCTGAAAACTAAGAAGAACTAACTTTTGTAGACCTCATGATATGTGCTGCATGCAAAAGTATGGCATTCAAATTGTTTCTAGAGGTTTAACTTCAAGCAATACACAACACTATCGTGATCATTTTAGTCCTCTATGATGGAGATAAATTGAATTTCCTATTCAATCTTCAAGCTTTTCATGAGGATTGCAGGTCGATCCCCCTAAATGTAAGGACGTAACAATGTTCTGGAGATAAGTAGTTTCCAAGTTGATATTTTCATTTCAATTCTTGTTTTGCTCTTGCTTTCATGTAGATTGCATTTAATTATCAATGAAGCATGGTATATGTCTTCACTTTTGATATTTTTATGTGAATTTTAAGAAATTAATGAAAGCAAAATGCCCAAGCATAGATGTATTGAAAAACACATCAAGCACTTGTCTGAATCTATTAATCATTGTTTCCACTTCATGCATGGAAATGAATGATTGTTTTTTTATTCATCCTTTCAAATGAATGCTTTCAATGCACAACACAAACCTCCTTATTGTTAGAAAAGGTTCTAGGTGCACTCAAGCATGTGCTCTAACATGTTCATATCTTTAAAGGAAGTCAAGTTAGTGTGTTTGTGCATAGATGCATGAAGTTCATGCAAAGCAAGCATGAGAAATGCTTGAGCTCATGCATATAAATCATGAAAAAACATGCCAACACATGCAGACAAGCATATGTATTTGCATGCAAGCATATGTGTTTTCATGCAAGCATAGGCATTTGCATGTAGAAGGGTATTATTTTTTGCTAAGTAGATGAATGAATGTACTTTCCTAGTAGTTCGCTTACTTTTTAAAGCTCAAGTTTTGACATCAGGGAAGATGAAAATCTAATTAGTTGCAAATTCATGCCAGCTACAACTTTGCAACTCAAGTAATTGGTAGAATCTTTTCCTAGGTGATACTTAGGTATCACATACTTAATGAAAAGTTACATTAATTATGATAGATGTCTTGCTTAGTAAAAGTAGACATAAGAAGAAAGTCAAACATTAAGTTTTTCTTGCCATCTTGATGGGAAAGAATAAATGACTACTTGAAAACTTATAAAGCTTTATGATGACTCTAAGTCCATATGATACTTAGAGAGTATCATAAAGAAAAGAGATTTTACACTTTCTTGTGTATTTCTCCTATATGCAAGTAGGATGATAACTTAAGATAGTTTCTAGACTTCCATGAGCACTTTGATGTGCATGTTGTCACTTGATTCTATCCAAATAAGTGATGGAAATCAAAGAAGAGTTGATTGAACTTAACATAAATTGAATTTTAAAAGTTCAATACATAGATATTAAGTTCCAAGGTTGCATCTATAGTAACAATGCAAAGCGCCAAGAAAAATATGAAACTTTGAAAGACATCTTACTCTTTGAAGAGATAGAGATTTACTTTGTGATTTCATCTAAGAGATTTGAGATTTCAAGATGAAACCTAGACAAGTGATCTTTCATAATCAAGATAGTTCCTAAAGAAAACACTTAAATAAAATAGTCTAATATTCTATTTCATTAATCAAACTATTTTTCTTCTCATATTCAATGTGAACTCCTCTTTTGGGAATACAAGAATTTCCAAGAAATGGATCTCTATTGACCTATGAAAGTTTCCCAAAACAAGAAATAAGTTCATACATATGTTAGAACAAGTACATGATAATGTCCTTTTGAAAGACATTATAAAGATAGAAGCTATCAGACAAAGCTAGATTATTTGCAAAAGGTTATGCACAAGATATGGCATAGATTATGTGGAGACTTTTGCACCTACTTCACACATGACTACTATTCATTCTATGATTGTATTGGTTGCACATCATGGTTGGAAAGTGCGTTGATTGGATAAAAAAACAAATTTCTTGAATGGTGATTTGCAAGAAGATATCTATGTGGAGAAACCTCCTAGATTTGCCATCAAAGATCAAGATCATATGGTTCTTCTCTTGCATAGATCTTTGGACTTAAGCAAGTTTCACTTCCATGGTATGACAAGATACATAAGCACTTGATTGCCCTTGGTTTTACATGTAGTCCAACTGAAATCACACTTTATGTATGCAAAGATGGGGATGATATTTTAGATCTTTTTCTTTATGTTGATGAAATTATCTTGACTGAGTCATGTGATGAGAAACTTGGCATGCTTATGGCTGACTTGTAACATACTTTTGATGTCACATATCTTGGTCTTTTGGAGTATTATCTTGGCATCCAATTTTTATCCATTGAGGGGGGAATTATTGTGCATCAAGAAAATTATATTGAGAAGCTACTTCAATGTTTTGGTTTTGAGGATTGCAAGACTATCTCAACACCAACAAAAACATGATTTAGGTTCTCAATTGAGGATGTAGGTGATTCATTTGATACTTCCCTTTATTAGCAAGCTATGTAATATTTGATATATGCATGTAACACAAGGATGTACATATATGTATAGCCTTGAAACTAAGAATTGACAAGTGATAAAACATGTGTTAAGATATCTCAAAGGCACTTTGAGTTTGGGTCTCTTTTATGGTAGAGATTCTTAGCCATGCTTGCGTCCTTTTATATATAGTGATTGGGCTGGTTGTTATTATACATGCATGTCCATTAGTGGTAACTGTATTTCCCTTGGAGGATCATGCATCACTTGGTTGAGTAAGAAGCAATCTACTATGGCCACATTGATTTGAACATGATTAGAGGTCAGTATTCACAACTACAATGGATTGTTTATGGTTGAGATGCTTATTGATGGTCTATACATGGATATTGATGCACCTATGCATATTCTCATTGATAGTTAGAGGTGGTTGCAAGAGATGAAGTGTTTCATACATTTACAAAGAAAATTAAGGTTCATTATCATAATGTCTGAGAGTGCCTTCATGATAGATATATTCATTTGGTATATGTGCATACATAAGATAATGTGGAAGACATATTCAGCAAAGCTCTTCCACTAGAAAAGTTTGAAGCTTTCCACAAAACTTTAGGCTTATTACCTTATGGGAGCTGATTTGTCACTTCTTGTATGTGTTCACATCATTCGCTCAGGTGGGTTTGTTACTGTTGGGTGTGTGTAGAAGTGCAAGAGACACACGAGAAGCACACACAAGGAGCACAAATGTAGCAAGACACATGGAGAAGACAGGTGGTTGGAATAGATCTCTCTATTGATGATGAACTGAATTGAAGTAAGAGTTGAATAATATCCCTAAGTACAAAGTACCACCACATATGAGTGTATCAAGTATGTGGTAACATGGGGGAAAAACCTCTATCTCGCACTAGAGTAAAAAGTGCCCATGTACAAGGAAAAGGTTCACATCAAAGCTACTCGAGGGACACATAAGTGTAACAAACCCCCCTGGAGTGAGTGATGTGAACACATACAGGAAGTGATAGATCAACCCTCACAAGGTAATAAGCCTAAAGCTTTGCGAAAATCTTCAAACTTTTCCCGCGGAAGAGCTTTGGTAAATATGTCTGCCACATTATGTTGTGTAGGCACATATACCAAATCAATATCTCCTGCATGGCGGGCGCTCTCTCACATAGTGATAATGCACCTCAATATGTTTAGTCCATGCATGAAACATTGGGTTTCGTGCAACAACCAATGCACTCTGACTATGAGTGAGAATATGCATAGAAGCATCGATCTCCATGCAAAGATCCATCAATAGGCGTCTCCGCGATATACAGTCCATTGTAGCTATGAAAACTACCCTCTACTCAGCTTCACAAATCGATGTCGCCACTGTAGGTTGCTTCTTACTCAAACAAGATATGCATGAGTCTCCAAGGAAAAAGCAATTACCACTAGTACACACACGAGTATCATAACAACCAACCCAATCACTATCTGTAAAAGCATGCAAGCATTGCTAAATATCTCTACCATAAGAGAGACCTAAGCTCAAAGTGCCTCTAAGATATCTAAACACATGTTTTATTGCTTGCCAATGCAGTGCCAGGGCTATGCATGAATCGAATCAATTGGGAAACTTAATTTTCAGCCATATTTTGATGCAAATGTTTAGCTCAAGCCCAATAGTTTCGACATTTTTTGGTTGAAAATTTTCATCCATGTTTGGCTGGAAATTCTCTGCATTTTGAGCTTTATTTTGCTGGAATTTTTCAACTATTTGAGCCTCAGTTGGCTGGTCTACATGACCATAGTCAAGTGTACCATTTTGGAACAAAGGCATGAGTGTATCGAACACATCTTGTGAGCTAACTGTTGGCTGTTTTTTGCATTCAAGTAGAGGGAAAACTGATTTTTCAGCAAATACAACATCTCGACTCACAATAATTGTGTTCGTCAATGGATGGTACAAACAATATCCCTCACTTTCAACACTATAACCAACAAATATACATTTCTTTGTCTTGTAATCAAGTTTGTGACGTTGTTGTGATGGCACAAGAGCATATGCCAAACAACCAAACACATGCATATGACTAACCATAGGCTTATGACCATTCCAAGCCTCATGAGTGATGGCTCTCAATGCTTTTGTAGGGCAACGATTCAACACATAGTTTGCACACATGATCGCTTCCATCCAAAACTTATCAGGACGATGCTTTCCTTTAACCATACATCGTGCCATTTCAAGAAGTGTTCTATTTTTACACTCAACAACACCATTTTGTTGAGGTGCATATGGCACCATATATTGGTGTGAAATAACTCTTTCATGAAGAAAAACATTAAATTCATGTGACGTATTCACCACCATGATCTGTGCATAGAGTCAAAAGCTTTTGTGAAGAAAAATTTTCAACCATAGCTAAAAATGCTTTGAAGCAAGAAAATACCTCATTCTTTGCTTTCATAGGATACACCCATGTATAGCGAGTAGAATCATCAATGAAGGTAACAAAATATACATGCTTCCCAAAAGATGGAGTCTTGACGGGACCACATACATCACTATGAACAAGCTGCAATTTTATTGTAGTGTGTGTATGACTATCTTTTGGAAAAGAAGCAAGATGCAATTTTCCAAGAATGCAACATTCACATGCATGCTTTTATGGAATAGAGTGTTGGCAAACCAATAATAACCATGTCCTTCTTTTGCAAGTAAAGCAAACTATTGAAGTTCAAGTGACCAAAACGAGCATGCCAAAGCTCCATTTCAGCCATGGAAGAAGTATGAGCAACTAAGGCATTCGAGGCAGCCCTCTTGTATGTATCCATGCGATACAAAACATTACATAATGTACCGGACATCACGGTAACATTGCCATTGTTGAAATCATGAACCATACACTTATTATCAACAAAGTGTACATGAAGTCCAACTTTGACAATCAACGGAACTGAAATTAAGTTCTTCTTGATATCGGACACATACAATGAATTTTTCAAGAGAATCACACCTCCATTTGAAGTTGTAAGCTCAATTTCTCCTACTCCAATGATAGGATAAGAGGCATTGTTTGCACACACCGCATGTCCTCCTTTGGGTGCATCTTTGAAAGATGCAAAAAATCTTTTGCACGATGTTATACACTTTGAAGCACCACTATCAAAGAACCAATCCGAATCAGCCTCACTCACAACCATACATTTAGAATGCAAAGATCCATCATAATGACATGTAACAACACATGCCCAAAAATCTTGAGCCATGTTAGCTTCATCATTCTTTGCATTTGCCGAATTTTCAGCAATAGACATGCCAGATTCCTCCTTTTTTCATTGCATTTAGCAAGATTTCTACACTCATCGATAGTATGACCAGCCTTTTGGCAATATTTGCATCTCTTCTTCTTTTGCAAATCAGCATCATTAGATGAATGAGTGGAAGACGAATGTTGAGTCTTTGTTTTTTATGAACCCAAAGCTGAACCATACTTGCTTTTCCCCTTTTGTGAGATAGCAAGTGCTTGTGTTCCCTCTATCAAACCACTCCTATTCAGATTAGATTGCTCAGCTTGCAAAAGAAGAGACACAACCTCATCAAATGCATACATATTGGGATTCCCTTTTGCAACCAAACAGATTGTAGTAGCAAAGTTTTGAAAAGATTCCTATAATCATTTCAAGAATGTAGAAATGAGTGATGCATCCGAAATAATCTCATCTATGTTTGCCAATTGCTCTTTCAAGTCCTTGATACATGTCACATACACATCCATCGACTCATTTTCAGCCATACATACATCCTCTAGTTGCTTCCTCAAGTATGCAACACATGCTTCATTACGCATGGCATACAAAGAAGAAAGAGTGTCCCATGCTTGTATTGATGTAGAATATGAACGAATGTGTGGAACTATATGATGCTTCATAGAAAGTGCAATCAATCCATGAGCTTGAGCAGCTTTTCCATCCCATCAAAGCTGCTCCTATGTAGGTGGAGAAGTAGAAACCACTATACTTGAAGAAGAAGCTCCATCAGTGACATAGACTGTGAAGTAGAAGAATCTGCGGGTCTTCGATCTATATCTGCCACTATGTTCCAAAGTTGTTTTACAACAAGAACATGCTTCATCATGTAAGACCACATCGGATAGTTGGTCCCATCAAGCTTATCTTCAGATTGAAGCATGCCAAACAAGTCATTGTTGCTCGCCATTTTACTAAAGAACAAGAATTAAAAAAAACTTTACTTCGATGAAAGTTGAAATGAATGCTGAAATTTCAGCTCACAAACTGTCACTCTGATGGCGATTTTGACTGCACGAATGGCTTCAAAATGGGGGTAAACTCCAAGGCACGAGGGCAACTCGTGGAACTGTTTCTTGACTGCTGAAATTCACTATTCTATGCTCCAAAGTCGATTTGCACTGTCAAAAGTGCACGTGCACTACGACACCAAAAAGCAAAACTTGAGAAGGAGTTGAACCTACTCTGAAACCACTATTGGGTGTGTGTGTGTAGAAGTGTGAGATACACATCAGAAGCACACACAAGGAGCACAAATGCAACAAGACACATGGAGAAGATAGATGGCTAGAATAGCTCTCTCTATTGATGATGAATTGAACTGAAGTAAGAGCTGAATAATATCCCTAAGTACAAAGTACCATCACATATGAGTGTATCAAGTATGTGGTAACATGGGGAAAAAACCTCTAGCCAACACTAGAGTAAAAAGGGCCCATCTATAGGGAAAAGGTTCACATCAGAGCTACTCGAGAGACACATAAGTGTAACAATTACACATATATGTCCCTCAAGTAGCTTTGATGTGAACTGTTTCTCTATACACTAGAGTCTTTTATTCTAGTGTTGACCTAGGCTTTTCCCCATGTAACCACATATACTTGGTATACTCATATGTGGTGGTACATTGTACTTTGGGAGGAATTGTGATGGTTTTTTATTAGCCCAATACTTGAATCCTTCATTTGGACTTTTGGGCTTTTTCATATAGGAATCGACTTCTATGTTTTTCCTCACTAAAAAAAATCCTATGATTTATTACTTAAAATTTACCTATATCTCCTCAATGAATATGTTTATATCATGCCTTGCAAAGATAGTCTAATTTTACATTTTCAAATGCAAAGTTATTTCCATACAATATATTGGTAATGGGATACATTTATGTCCTATTGAAAGTCTTTCTCACATTGTTTGATGAGTTATGAAACCAAATCTAAAGTGCTATAAATCCAAAAGTGAATTTTGAGTTCAAAAAACTTGACCTTTTTTTTGTTTAATATCAATGCTACCATTGATCTTTTTTTTTTTGATAGAGAACAAAGAAGAAAGTTTATTAATACATGTTTATTACAACATGACATGGGCAATATCCCACAACCTATACAACCACTCTAGCTAAGGCAATGGACCATATAAAATCTCTTATTAGAGTACAAAGAAAGGAGGGAAGTTCTCCAATGGTTGGGCCTGAGGTTACTCAAAGCAACACAAGTTTTTAAACCTTTATGGGCAATATCTTTAACAAAGTAAAGTCTTTTGACAAAAAGTCTCTTGATCTTATATGACCAAAATTAAATTTTTTTTTATTCCTACTAAGCTAGATGATCCAAAGAATCTCGGCTCTCTAGAGCTTCCATAACACAATGTCCATGTTGCCATGTACACCAAGCAGGATCTCCTTATATCCAAGAGTGGGAATCGTAGCTAATTGACAAGAGTTGTTGAGCAAGTTCTAAAGCCTTTGAGCACTCCGACAGTTAATGAATAAGTGGGCTAAATCCTTCTCTCTACCATAGAAGTAACAAAGACCTACATTAGCATTAACTTTCCTTGTTTTGTTCCTTGTCCATAGCTCATTATGTAATATCATCCACTAGAGAGCAGAGTGTTTAATAGACAAAGGGATGGCCCATATGCTAGTGAATCTGAATCTCCATTGATTAGGTCGGCTCCATTGTATCATCCATCTTTTGTTAAGTGTTTGCCCTCTCAGTCCAAGGGAAAATGCCTACATGAACTTACCTTTTGCTCAATTTCCTTGGAATTTGTCAACCCATATTGCTTAGAGACCGCAATTTGTACCTCCAATTGGGAACTCCACGCTCCCACCCACGTACACCTACTCTCATGCATTCACACTCATTGACCCCTAGCACTAACTCACTCCTTCCCCTTCCTTGATCTGTCGATCTTTCTCTTTTATCTACCTTTCTCTTTTTCTCTTTGCTTTTACACTTGCTTCCTACTTTTCTCCCCCTCCCTTCCACTCAATCATACTCCCTCACTCACGCTCACACCTATATACTCTCACACCATCATTCTCATAGTCATGCACACATACACTTGCAAGAAAACCCCTTACCCCTCTTTAGTCGCCCTCTATCTCCCCAGCCCTCCTCGTCACACACTCACACTCCCCTCAAATCGTTCTTTGCCACCCACTTCTTTGATACTAAAGATAGCCCCTTTACTCTCAAAATGTGCTCTCGGAAAGTGGCTTCTACCTTCTTCCCCTAATTCTTGCTTATATCCTTGACCTTCTCCTATCGCTCATTCTCACAGTGTGTACTTGTTCCCATGAGCTGATGGGCCTCACCAAGCTAGAATGCAGAGGAAAAAACAGAAATGAAACACTCTTAGTCTGAGCAACCGGACCTACCCCTATAGAGGTTGAAGAAATTAACTCTCTAGGAAGGCTACCCACGAATGGTCTAGTTTCCCATTGAGCCAAATCTTTATTCGAATTCCACCCGTGGATATATTAAAATTATGATCGGTGAAACTGTAGGTCAATGGTTTTAGCATGCTTTCCTGAATATTAGGAACGATCTCTTACAAATTATAGCACGGTGAACCACATACTCCCTCGAATTCTTGGCATTGATTGGGATGCACAATTTCTTAAGCTGTTTAGCAAGCAAGCCCCCCGAATTCCAACCTATGCAAGTTCAAAAATTGACCTACGGTAACCCCCACCTCCCCTCTCAGTGCTTAAGATTTGTCCTTCAAAGGTCTTAGAAAAAAGGCAAAAAAACATCCCCCACCCCGCAAAAATGGCCAACCAAAGTGTAATGGTTTACGCGCGATACTCCCTTGGGTTTGACACCTCCTATTAAGGTTAAAAGCAAGTGTTCCTGCTCCTTGGGATTTGGGTTGTAGTCATGCCTTAAAGGAACTCATTTTATTCCAGAAATTCACACTTCCCTTAGTAACCCTTGAACACGACAAGTAGCATTCCTTGAAACTGTCACATCCAAACTCGAGCACCCACGGATAACAATTGATAAACGTAATAGCATTGCACTTATCATAACTCTTTTCCGTAACAACCCAAGACACCTTGCACACATTTAAATGGAACCACTAATCTTTATGATTTACAAAACAAATCACCACGCGTTACCCTCCCAAGGATATTCGAGCCAACTGGTTAACTCACGATCATTTAGAAAAACCCATAGTTACCATTCTTGCCATATCCAAGTATTTGAGAATCTACAGGATTTCCTCTCTTTTTCCTCCCATGTGCATCACACCTTCGTGTTGGTCGTCATATGCTAGTACTCACAGTTGCACCCTTTACTCATTGCAGAACCTTAATCGACAGGTGCCAAACAGTAGGGACACATTCAAACAGAAGGATGAACATGGATCTGCTATTTTGAGATGCGAGAAATCAGCTACAAACAGTAATGAAGTCATCACTAGTTTCTTCACACTAGGAATGTGGAACCGGGATTATAACTTATACACAGAGATTTGCAGATTTTTAAATGATAGCATACACTTCGTTTCTTGACATCCTGAACTATACAATCATAAGCAGAAAGAAAAAACGTTTACCCTGTTACTGGACCCAACGCAAACCGGTTTATTTGATCACCGCCAAGAGCTCCAGACTTGGTTATGAGGACATACCCCCCTTCATGTAGGCAGAGACGCTCGTCTCAATTCTCTTCTAGGCCTCCATGACTACATACAAATCTCTTCCTTTCCCTCGTGCATAAATCCTTCAGCCCCAAGGGCTCCCGTTGCTGGTGAATACATGCTTCCACTGAACTTGACAAGGTCTTGAGCTGAGGAACCACGTTGCAGAAAAGAAACTGATGCAGAGGAGGACACCAATATATATGTCTAGGGTAGGAGTTCGCTAAAAGAACCTAATGACTCGGGGTCCCCTTCCAATCCTCTATGCATGTCCATTGGCCCCTTCCTCAGCAGGTGCACACCTAGTGGAAGGGACGTGCCTGCACCCCCTGTTCTTGCACGAAAGCAAAGAGAGAGAGAAGGAGAGAGAGCCGCCTAAGAAAAACAACAACAAAGAAGAAGGCCTCTTTTCTGCTGCCCCCTCCCTTTTTTGCTGTACGTGCACACCTCTTTGATGTCGATCCCTTTTGAGACGAACGCGTGGGGGCCCCTCTTCTCCCAACTGATCAGTAGTAAAACTTCGCCTTGTCTTTCTCAAATGGAGTCAAGCCTCTTGACGGCCACCCACACAGAGAGAGAGAGAGAGCGAAAGAGTCCAAAAAAAACCCGCCTGCTACCCCTGCCATTCCAGAAGAAGACAACAAAAAGAAAAAGCCTTCTCCCCTTTCGTCGGATCTACGGCCCCCCAAAAACCTACCATCGCTCTTTTGACATACTTCCAAAAATAACCGTCCTCCCGATCAAAATATATTACAACTGAATATCATCTTTCTACAAACTATGGGACACAACCCATAGGATCACCACCCCCCACAACCTTGAGAGTTCTCACATACTCGATTTCACATTCAAAAGCATTGCCACTTTTTGACCCAAAGATTTGTCAGCTTGTGATAAATATGACAGCCAGATATTGCGGACTTCGTGCGTGACACGAGGGTCAAAT
Source organism: Ceratopteris richardii (assembly GCA_020310875.1). Lineage (NCBI taxonomy): Eukaryota > Viridiplantae > Streptophyta > Polypodiopsida > Polypodiales > Pteridaceae > Ceratopteris > Ceratopteris richardii. Next base: position 149,891,051 of record CM035408.1, read on the forward strand.
AAAGCATCAGCAAACTGACCCACCAGACGTTCTTGCCTGTCAGGAGCGAATGATCTGTATCGTTCACCAGCTTGCTTGAAGTTATCTTCCTTTTGAATCATCACCTTCTCCCGGCGACCATTTAAAACATTGCAACGATGCTACTCATAGGGGGCATAAATGTCCTTTCCCCATTCCTTATCAATCTCTCCAAATCAAAGCCTTCGCAATCAGTAGCCTTTCTTGCTTGAGCACACAAATCCCCAAGATTGTGTGTCAACAAGCATTCCACACATAGATAAAAGTACCAGAATTTGCATGGATTCCCTCAAGCTTCATCCACTCAAAACAAGTGATGGCAACTTGAACGTGCTTATATCTTCCATATCCGAAATCTAAATGTTGACGGCCTTCCTCTTCAACCAAGAAAGCTCCATGTAATCCCCAAATACTTCATATCAACCATTTGACCAATTCTTCAAGTACCTGCAATCAAACAAATTCCCCTGCCAAATACAAACATATTAGTGCATAAAAACCAACCATTTGCGGAGCTAACATACTCCCCTCTTCTTATTTGCGAAGTCGTCCTCGACGAGCGATATGCTACCTGCACTCAAGTTATCCAACATGTGATCATCACTCAATCAAATACAAATCTTAACCTTGTATGCCTATTCTCTTCTTCCTCGATGTAGCACCTGCAATCGCCCTCATACAATCATCAGTTAGTACCAAAATCCAATCATTCCACTTACCATCTTTGTCCATCCTCTCGCATCTTCATCGACATGTCCACCTATCTGCAAACTTCATTAAAACATTAGAACCTTTCTTCATCAAATCACAATATGTACAACCAAAATGAAAAGACAATCATATCCTTCATCCACATGACACATATATACTCAGCACACACATCATGATCCCGCATCACACATGCATTCTCGTCACACACAACACACATGAAAGCAAAAATCCCATCCACATTCCCTCTCGTCACTCTTCTAGACTGTTCGTTCAACACGTCATGAATCTCTACTCCACATATCAACACACTTTCTACACACACCATCAAAAACCATTTCCGAGTTCCGTTTTCGATACTTTTCCCGGTCACACGATCGTTTTGCTGATTCCTTTGTCTCATTTCTAACCGAGTTCTCTTGCCAGTTTCCCATTTCCTTCCCACCTAGGGTTTTCTATTCCCACTTACCTTTTCATCTACTATGTGCTCTTTTGTTCATCAATCAGATCCTATGCTTGGTTGCCACCACCTCTCCTTAATTGATGGACACACGGCAAAGACCACTCAAGCCTAACATGAGCTCACCTCGACAAGACCACTCATCATCAACGCGATTCAGGACTTCTCAAGTTGTCATACCACCTAAGAGCCAAACTGCACACTTCCTAAGAGTTCGCAGATGAACAAAGCAACTAGCACGCTTGGATCCTTCAAGTCCAGGTCTTCCACAGACACGTCGCAACCAAAACCCTAGCCGAGGTTAAGCTTCGATTGGACATCTCTCATCTACAGTCCACACATTCCAAGATCCCCACAACACATACACATACCCATCCGAGCATCATGCTCTCTCACCTCTCTTCTGTCCCCCCTCGAGCAAGGAATTCGTCTCATTCATTTTTTTTTCACATTTTTGCTCTTTTTTTTTCCATCTTTTTTCCACATATTTACTCACACTTGCCGGCCTACGCCGAAGCTGGATGCGACTCGTGGTCCTAACCACCCGGTCACGTTTGTTCCACCCATCTACCAACCCAACGCAGCGCACGACACACAAACAACTAGCCCTATGTGAAACCGGCGTCGGTTCGTGCCTTTGACCACTCGGCCAAAGTGGGTCCACCCACCTATCGACCCACATAGGCACGTAGCCACACTCACACATACACAAACATATATTGTTTCATTTTCTTTTCATTCCCGCATCTTGAGAATTAGGAGACAAAAGAAAGGACCTTTTCCCAACCCAACCAGTCACGACACACACATATAACTCCCCGTGGACATCCCGATGAGACACATCTCCTCTCTGCTGCTACTCAAGCCAAAATCCGGCCACTAATGCCATGGTCAACTTTTCCTCTCGAAATCGCACACACTAATTACCTTGCCGACTTAAAAACCCCACAAAATGCCACTTTGGTCCTAAGCATACAATAGACTTGGTCCATCTGTCCTCACGTCTCTGATTCTCAATACCACGAAACAAACCCTAATCAGACCCAAGCCATCCTTACCGACATCCATCGCCTTATCTATTTATTTTTCATCTCCAACCTCTGCCTCGCAGAGATTCCACTTGACTTGATAGATGACCTTGAAAACTACTATTAGCTATTGTACCTCTTAGTGCCTCAAGCCTCATCGCAGGTCTCTTAATCCTTGTTTGTTGTGCTCAATATCACTTTGATATTGGAACAGGTCAGAGTCAATGCTTTGGAACCGATTCCATATTTGCTCCATCTCTTTATCCTCTCTCACTCTTTTTTCAGTTCCAAGGGGAATATCCTCCCTCTTCTCAACTCGAACTATCAACTTCTCGACTTCCTCTTTAATCGATCTTTCCTCCCAAATCCTACTCATATTTTCTTCATCCAGATCATCTACCTTCTTTGACAATTCATTCTTCGTTCTTTCTAACTCCGTTCCGAACACATCCAACCTATCCAACATGGCTTTCAGCTCTCCTTCCATTTTTCCTACTTTCCAGTCCTCTAACTCTCCTCTTGTCTTGTTGTCTTCCCGATTCATCCACCTACCGAGCTTGCTACTCAACTTTGCATTCTCTTTTTCTACCCGTCCAACTTTCTCATCACTCTCTGCTTGGGCACTTTTCATTCTTTCTAACTCTAGGTGGAACTCCTCACATGCCTTACCCGCTTGATCACTATATCGACAGATTATGCTTTGTACCTTCTCAATTTCATGCTCCATTCGTTCGACTCTCCTCATCAGGTCATCCCTATCTCTTGAGGGCCCTTCTTCGATCATGACATGGTAGCAGTCTATCGTTACCCGACCAGTTCTAATGTCCAAGACTTCTTTTCTCATTTGCTTTCCCCTTCTAAACCCGCTTTCATGCTGAAGTGTTTGGATTTGTCTTTTTAAGTTGTTGTTTTCCCCCTTTAACTCTTTATTCTCACTTTCGACCGATCGCATTTGCTTTTCCCAATTTCCTAAGAATTCTGTCAATTTCACTTGATTTTCCTCTATTCTCTCCATCTTGACCTTATCGCCATCCCGCTCCACATGCAGCCAATTGACTTGACATTCCAGGCTCTTCACAAGCTCTACCAAGCCTCGGTCCGGAGATCCAGTGTCCTTGCTCTCACTTGCTCTTGCGGTCTCTGTCAACGAAGTAACTCCGCTCTTGTCAACCCCCACATATAGAGAAGATACACACCTATCAGGTCCAATTGTTGCAACCTTTCTGACATCCACTTCTTTTGAGCTACACATGTGCTCACATAACCACTTTTTCCCGTAGTCCTCACATGTGGGGACAAAATCCAACGGGATGCATATGCGAGGGCAATATTTGGCTATATGCCCCACCTGCTCGCAACTCCAGCATCTCACATAATTTGATATCGGGCCAAATCGCCACCCTCGGTTCACATGATGTCTCATGGTCGGACCAGAATATATCCATCTCCTATTTTGTCCAGAATTCATTTGCCTCATGTTGGTCTTCTCAAAACCACAGGCTTGCCTTTGTTGAGCCATTTCTTTAATGAAGATCAAAGCAGATTTGGGATCGACTTGGCTGTGCCACACGATTGGGGCACCATGCAAACTCGTAGCACTCTCTATGAGATGTGCTAAGCCAATTCCCGGCAGACGCACCAAAATGTTTGCCCTCTCAGTCCAAGGGAAAATGCCTACATGAACTTACCTTTTGCTTAATTTCCTTGGAATTTGTCAACCCATATTGCTTAGAGACCGCAATTTGTACCTCCAATTGGAAACTCCACGCTCCCACCCACGTACACCTACTCTCATGCATTCACACTCATTGACCCCTAGCACTAACTCACTCCTTCCCCTTCCTTGATCTGTCGATCTTTCCCTTTTATCTACCTTTCTCTTTTTCTCTTTGCTTTTACACTTGCTTCCTACTTTTCTTCCCCTCCCTTCCACTCAATCATACTCCCTCACTCACGCTCACACCTATATACTCTCACACCATCATTCTCATAGTCATGCACACATACACTTGCAAGAAAACCCCTTACTCCTCTTTAGTCGCCCTCTATTTCCCCAGCCCTCCTCGTCACACACTCACTTTGCCACCCACTTCTTTGATACTAAAGATAGCCCCTTTACTCTCAAAATGTGCTCTCGGAAAGTGGCTTCTACCTTCTTCCCCTAATTCTTGCTTATATCCTTGACCTTCTCCTATCGCTCATTCTCACAGTGTGTACTTGTTCCCATGAGCTGATGGGCCTCACCAAGCTAGAATGCAGAGGAAAAAACGGAAATGAAACACTCTTAGTCTGAGCAACCAGACCTACCCCTATAGAGGTTGAAGAAATTAACTCTCTAGGAAGGCTACCCACGAATGGTCGAGTTTCCCATTGAGCTAAATCTTTATTCAAATTCCACCCGTGGATATATTAAAATTATGATCGGTGAAACTATAGGTCAATGGTTTTAGCGTGCTTTCCTGAGTATTAGGAATGATCTCTTACAAATTATAGCACAGTGAACCACATATTCCCTCGAATTCTTGGCATTGACTGGGATGCACAATTTCTTAAGCTGTTTAGCAAGCAAGCCCCCCGAATTCCAACCTATGCAAGTTCAAAAATTGACCTACAGTAACCCCCACCTCCCCTCTCAGTGCTTAAGATTTGTCCTTCAAAGGTCTTAGAAAAAAGGCAAAAGAACATCCCCCACCCCGCAAAAATGGCCAACCAAAGTGTAATGGTTTACGCGCGATACTCCCTTGGGTTCGACACCTCCTATTAAGGTTCAAAGCAAGTGTTCCTGCTCCTTGGGATTTGGGCTGTAGTCATGCCTTAAAGGAACTCATTTTATTCCAGAAATGCACACTTCCCTTAGTAACCCTTGAACACGACAAGTAGCATTCCTTGAAACTGTCACATCCAAACTCGAGCACCCACGGATAACAATTGATAAACGTAATAGCATTGCACTTATCATAACTCTTTTCCGTGACAACCCAAAACACCTTGCGCACATTTAAATGGAACCACTAATCTCTATGATTTACAAAACAAATCACCACGCGTTACCCTCCCAAGGATATTCGAGCCAACTAGTTAACTCATGATCATTTAGAAAAACCCATAGTTACCATTCTCCCCATATCCAAGTATTTGAGAATCTATAGGATTTCCTCACTTTTTCCTCCCATGTGCATCACACCTTCGTGTTGGTCGTCATATGCTAGTACTCACAGTTGCACCCTTTACTCATTGCAGAACCGTAATCGATAGGTGCCAAACAGTAGGGACACATTCAAACAGAAGGATGAACATGGATCCGCTATTTTGAGATGCGAGAAATCAGCTACAAACAGTAATGAAGTCATCACTAGTTTCTTCACACTAGGAATGTGGAACCGGGATTATAACTTATACACAGAGATTTGTAGATTTTTAAATGATAGCATACACTTCGTTTCTTGACGTCCTCAACTATACAATCATAAGCAGAAAGAAAAAATGTTTACCTTGTTATTGGACCCAACGCAAACCAGTTTATTTGATCACCGCCAAGAGCTCCAAACTTGGTTATGAGGACATACCCCCCTTCATGTAGGCACAGACGCTTGTCTCAATTCTCTTCTAGGCCTCCATGACTACCTACAAATCTCTTCCTTTCCCTCGTGCATAAATCCTTCAGCCCCAAGGGCTCCCGTTGCTGGTGAATACATGCTTCCACTAAACTTGACAAGGTCTTGAGCTGAGGAACCACGTTGCGGAAAAGAAACCGATGCAGAGGAGGACACCAATATATATGTCTAGGGTAGGAGTTCGCGGAAAGAACCTGATGACTCGGGGTCCCCTTCCAATCCTTTATGCATGTCCATTGGCCCCTTCCTCAGCAGGTGCACACCTAGTGGAAGGGACGTGCTTGCACCCCCTGTTCTTGCACGAAAGCGAAGAGAGAGAGAAGGAGAGAGAGCCGCCTAAGAAAAACAACAACGAAGAAGAAGGCCTCTTTTCTGCTGCCCCCTCCCTTTTCTGCTGTATGTGCACACCTCTCTGATGTCGATCCCTTTTGAGACGAACGCATGGGGGCCCCGCTTCTCCCAACTGATCAGTAGTAAAACTTCGCCTTGTCTTTCTCAAATGGAGTCCAGCCTCTTGACGGCCACCCACAGAGAGAGAGAGAGAGCGAGAGAGTCCAAAAAAAACCCGCGTGCTGCCCTTGCAATTCCAAAAGAAGACAACAAAAAGAAACAGCCTTCTCCCCTTTCGTCGGATCTGCGGCCCCCCAAAAACCTGCCATTGCTCTTTTGACATACTTCCAAAAATAACCGTCCTCCCAATCAAAATATCTTACAATTGAATATCATCTCTCTACAAACTATGGGACACAACCCATAGGATCACCACCCCCCACAACCTTGAGAGTTCTCACATACTCGATTTCACATTCAAAAGCATTGCCACTTTTTGACCCAAAGATTTGTCAGCTTGTGATAAATATGACAGCCAGATATTGCGGACTTCGTGTGTGACATGAGGGTCAGATAAAGCATCAGCAAACTGACCCACGAGACATTCTTGCCTGTCAGGAACGAATGATCTGTATCGTTCACCAGCTTGCTCGAAGTTATCTTCCTTTTGAATCATCACCTTCTCCCGGCGACCATTTAAAACATTGCAACGATGCTACTCATAGGGGGAATAAATGTCCTTTCCCCATTCCTTATCAATCTCTCCAAATCAAAGCCTTTGCAATCAGTAGCCTTTCTTGCTTGAGCACACAAATGCCCAAGATTGTGTGTCAACAAGCATTCCAGAAATAGACAAAAGTACGAGAATTTGCATGGATTCCCTCAAGCTTCATCCACTCAAAACAAGTGATGGCAACTTGAACGTGCTTATATCTTCCATAGCCAAAATCCAAATGTTGACGGCCTTCCTCTTCAACCAAGAAAGCGCCATGTAATCCCCAAATACTTCATATCAACCATTTGACCAATTCTTCAAGTACCTGCAATCAAACAAATTCCCCTACCAAATACAAACATATTAGTGCATAAAAACCAGCCATTTCCGGAGCTAACATACTCCCCTCTTCTTATTTGCAAAGTCGTCCTCGACGAGCGATATGCTACCTACACTCAAGTTATCCAACATGTGATCATCACTCAATCAAATACAAATCTTAACCTTGTATGCCTATTCTCTTCTTCCTCGATGTAGCACCTGCAATCACCCTGATACAATCATCGGTTAGTACCAAAATCCAATCATTCCACTTACCATCTTTGTCCATCCTCTCGCATCTTCATCGACATGTCCACCTGTCTGCAAACTTCATTAAAACATTAGAACCTTTCTTCATCAAATCACAATATGTACAACCGAAATGAAAAGACAATCATATCCTTCGTCCACAAGACACATATATACTCAGCACACACATCATGATCCCGCATCACACATGCATTCTCGTCACGCACAACACACATGAAAGCAAAAAGCCCATCCACATTCCCTCTCATCACTCATCTAGACTGTTCGTTCAACACGAATCTCTACTCCACATATCAACACACTTTCTACACACACCATCAAAAACCGTTTCCGAGTTCCGTTTTTGATACTTTTCTCGGTCACACGATCATTTTGCTGATTCCTTTGTCTCATTTCTAACCGAGTTCTCTTGCCAATTTCCCATTTCCTTCCCACCTAGGGTTTTCTATTCCCACTTACCTTTTCATCTACTTTGTGCTCTTTTGTTCATCAATCAGATCCTATGCTTGGTCGCCACCACCTCTCCTTAATTGATGGACACAAGGCAAAGACCACTCAAGCCTAACATGAACTCACCTCGACAGGACCACTCATCATCAATGCGATTCAAGACTTCTCAAGTTGTCATACCACCTAAGAGCCAAACTGCACACTTCCTAAGAGTTCGCAGATGAACAAAGCAACTAGCACGCTAGGATCCTTCAAGTCCAGGTCTTCCACAGACACGTCGCAACCAAAACCCTAGCCAAGCTTAAGCTTCGATTTGACATGTCTCATCAGCAGTCCACACATTCCAAGATCCCCACAACACATACACATACCCATCCGAGCATCATGCTCTCTCACCTCTCTTCTATCCCCCCTCGAGCGAGGAATTTGTCTCATTCATTTTTCTTTTTTCACATTTTTCCTCTTTTTTTTCATCATTTTTCCACATATTTACTCACACTTGCCGGCCTATGCCGAAGCTGGATGCGACTCGTGGTCCTGGCCACCCAGTCAGGTTTGTTCCACCCATCTACCAACCCAACGCAGTGCACAACACACAAACAACTAGCCCTTTGTGAAACCGACGTCGGTTCGTGGCTTTGACCACCCGGCCAAAGTGGGTCCACCCACCTATGGGCCCACATAGGCGCGTAGCCACACTCACACATACACAAACATATATTTTTTCATTTTCTTTTCATTCCCGCATCTCGAGAATTAGTAGACAAAAGAAAGGACCTTTTCCCAACCCAACTAGTCATGACACACACATATAACTCCCCGTGGACATCCCGATGAGACACATCTCCTCTCTGCTGCTACTCAAGCCAAAATCCGGCCACTAATGCCATGGTCAACTTTTCCTCTCGAAACCCGCACACACTAATTACCTTGCCGACCTAAAAACCCCAAAAAATGCCACTTTGGTCCTAAGCATACAACAGACTTGGTCCATCCGTCCTCACGTCTCTGATTCGCAATCCCACGAAACAAACCCTAATCAGACCCAAGCCATCCTTAAAAAACCGACATCCATCGCCTTATCTATTTCTTTTTCATCTCCAACCTCTGCCTGGCAGAGATTCCACTTGACGTGATAGATGACCTTGAAAACTACTATTAGCCATTGTACCTCTTAGTACCTCAAGCCTTATCGCTAGGTCTCTTAATCCTTGTTTGTTGTGCTCAATATCACTCTGATATTGGAACAGGACAGAGTCAATGCTTCGGAACCGATTCCATATTTGCTCCATCCCTTTATCCTCTCTCACCCTTTTTTCAGATCCAAGGGGAATATCCTCCCTCTTCTCAACTCGAACTATCAACTTCTCGATTTCCTCTCTAATCGATCTTTCCTCCCAAATCCTACTCATATTTTCTTCATCCAGATCATCTACCTTCTTCGACAATTCATTCTTCGTTCTTTCTAACTCCGTTCCGAACACATCCAACCTATCCAACATGGATTTCAGCTCTCCTTCCATTTTTCCTACTCTCCAGTCCTCTACCTCTCCTCTTGTCTTGTCGTCTTTCCGATTCATCCACCTATCGAGCTTGCTACTCAACTTTGCATTCTCTTTTTCTACCCGTCCAACTTTCTCATCACTCTCTGCTTGGGCACTTTTCATTCTTTCTAACTCTAGGTGGAACTCCTCACATGCCTTACCCACTTGATCACTATATCGACGGATTATGCTTTGTACCTTCTCAATTTCATGCTCCATTCGTTCGACTCTCCTCATCAGGTCATCCCTATCTCTTGAGGGCCCTTCTTCGATCATGACATGGTAGCAGTCTATCGTTACCCGACCAGTTCTAATGTCCAAGACTTCTTTTCTCCTTTGCTTTCCCTTTCTAACCCCGCTTTCATGCTCAAGTGTTTGGATTTGTCTTTTTAAGTTGTTGTTTTCCCCCTTTAACTCTTTATTCTCACTTTCGACCGATCACATTTGCTTTTCCCAATTTCCTAAGACTTCTACCAATTTCACTTGATTTTCCTCTATTCTCTCCATCTTGACCTTATCGCCATCCCGCTCCACATGCAGCCAATTGACTTGACATTCAAGGCTCTTCACAACCTCTACCAAGCCTTGGTCCAGAGATCCAGTGTCCTTGCTCTCACTTGCTCTTGCGGTCTCTGTCAATGAAGTAACTCCGCTCTTGTCAACCTCCACATATAGAGAAGATACACACCTATCAGGTCCAATTGTTGCAACCTTTCTGACATCCACTTCTTTTGAGCTACACATGTGCTCACATAACCGCTTTTTCAAGCAGTCCTCACATGTGGGGACAAAATCCAACGGGGTGCATATGCGAGGGCAATATTTGGCTATATGCCCCACCTGCTCGCAACTCCAGCATCTCACATAATTTGATATCGGGCCAAATCGCCACCCTCGGTTCACATGATGTCTCATGGTCGGACCAGAATATATCCATCTCCTATTTTGTCCAGAATTCATTTGCCTCATGTTGGTCTTCTCAAAACCACAGGCTTGCCTTTGTTGAGCCATTTCTTTAATGAAGATCAAAGCAGATTTGGGATCGACTTGGTTGTGCCACACGATTGGGGCACCAAGGGAACTCGTAGCACTCTCTATGAGATGTGCTAAGCCAATTCCTGGCAGACGCACCAAAATGTTTGCCCTCTCAGTCCAAGGGAAAATGCCTACATGAACTTACCTTTTGCTCAATTTCCTTGGAATTTGTCAACCCATATTGCTTAGAGACCGCAATTTGTACCTCCATTTGGGAAATCCACGCTCCCACCCACGTACACCTACTCTCATGCATTCACACTCATTGACCCGTAACACTAACTCACTCCTTCCCCTTCCTTGATCTATCGATCTTTCCCTTTTATCTACCTTTCTCTTTTTCTCTTTGCTTTTACACTTGCTTCCTACTTTTCTTCCCCTCCCTTCCACTCAATCATACTCCCTCACTCACGCTCACACCTATATACTCTCACACCATCATTCTCATAGTCATGCACACATACACTTGCAAAAAAACCCCTTACCCCTCTTTAGTCGCCCTCTATTTCCCTAGCCCTCCTCGTCACACACTCACACTCCCCTCAAATCGTTCTTTGCCACCCACTTCTTTGATACTAAAGATAGCCCCTTTACTCTCAGAATGTGCTCTCGGAAAGTGGCTTCTACCTTCTTCCCCTAATTCTTGCTTATATCCTTGACCTTCTCCTATCACTCATTCTCACAGTGTGTACTTGTTCCCATGAGCTGATGGGCCTCACCAAGCTAGAATGCAGAGGAAAAAACGGAAATGAAACACTCTTAGTCTGAGCAACCAGACCTACCCCTATAGAGGTTGAAGAAATTAACTCTCTAGGAAGGCTACCCACGAATGGTCGAGTTTCCCATTGAGCTAAATCTTTATTCAAATTCCACCCGTGGATATATTAAAATTATGATCGGTGAAACTGTAGGTCAATGGTTTTAGCGTGCTTTCCTGAGTATTAGGAATGATCTCTTACAAATTATAGCACGGTGAACCACATATTCCCTCGAATTCTTGGCGTTGATTGGGATGCACAATTTCTTAAGCTGTTTAGCAAGCAAGCCCCCCGAATTCCAACCTATGCAAGTTCAAATATTAACCCCCACCTCCCCTCTCAGTGCTTAAGATTTGTCCTTCAAAGGTCTTAGAAAAAAGGCAAAAAAACATCCCCCACCCCGCAAAAATGGCCAACCAAAGTGTAATGGTTTACGCGCGATACTCCCTTGGGTTCGACACCTCCTATTAAGGTTCAAAGCAAGTGTTCCTGCTCCTTGGGATTTGGGTTGTAGTCATGCCTTAAAGGAACTCATTTTATTCCAGAAATGCACACTTCCCTTAGTAACCCTTGAACACGACCAGTAGCATTCATTGAAACTGTCACATCCAAACTCGAGCACCCACGGATAACAATTGATAAACGTAATAGCATTGCACTTATCATAACTCTTTTCCGTAACAACCTAAGACACCTTGCACACATTTAAATGGAACCACTAATCTTTATGATTTACAAAACAAATCACCACGCGTTACCCTCCCAAGGATATTCGAGCCAACAGGTTAACTCACGATCATTTAGAAAAACCCATAGTTACCATTCTTGCCATATCCAAGTATTTGAGAATCTATAGGATTTCCTCGCTTTTTCCTCCCATGTGCATCACACCTTCGTGTTGGTCGTCATATGCTAGTACTCACAGTTGCACCCTTTACTCATTGCAGAACCTTAATCGACAGGTGCCAAACAGTAGGGACACATTCAAACAGAAGGATGAACATGGATCCGCTATTTTGAGATGCGAGAAATCAGCTACAAACAGTAATGAAGTCATCACTAGTTTCTTCACACTAGGAATGTGGAACCGGGATTATAACTTATACACAGAGATTTGCAGATTTTTAAATGATAGCATACACTTCGTTTCTTGACGTCCTGAACTATACAATCATAAGCAGAAAGAAAAAATGTTTACCCTGTTACTGGACCCAACGCAAACCTGTTTATAGGATCGCCGCCAAGAGCTCCAGACTTGGTTATGAGGACATACCCCCCTTCATGTAGGAAGAGACACTCGTCTCGATTCTCTTCTAGGCCTCCATTACTACATACAAATCTCTTCCTTTCCCTCGTGCATAAATCCTTCAGCCCCAAGGGCTCCCGTTGCTGGTGAATACATTCTTCCACTGAACTTGACAAGGTCTTGAGCTGAGGAACCACGTTGCGGAAAAGAAACCGATGCAGAGGAGGACACCAATATATATGTCTAGGGTAGGAGTTCGCTGAAAGAACCTAATGACTCGGGGTCCCCTTCCAATCCTCTATGCATGTCCATTGGCCCCTTCCTCAGCAGGTGCACACCTAGTGGAAGGGACGTGCCTGCACCCCCTGTTCTTGCACGAAAGCAAAGAGAGAGAGAGAAGGAGAGAGAGCCGCCTAAGAAAAACAACAACGAAGAAGAAGGCCTCTTTTCTGCTGCCCCCTCCCTTTTCTGTTGTACGTGCACACCTCTTTGATGTTGATCCCTTTTGAGACGAACGCGTGGGGGCCCCTCTTCTCCCAACTGATCAGTAGTAAAACTTCGCCTTGTCTTTCTCAAATGGAGTCCAGCCTCTTGACGGCCACCCACAGAGAGAGAGAGAGAGCGAGAGAGTCCAAAAAAAACCTGCCTACTGCCCCTGCCATTCCAAAAGAAGACAACAAAAAGAAACACCCTTCTCCCCTTTCGTCGGATCTGCGGCCCCCCAAAAACCTGCCATCGCTCTTTTGACATACTTCCAAAAATAACCGTCCTCCCTATCAAAATATATTACAACTGAATATCATCTTTCTACAAACTATGGGACACAACCCATAGGATCACCACCGCCCACAACCTTGAGAGTTCTCACATACTCGATTTCACATTCAAAAGCATTGCCACTTTTTGACCCAAAGATTTGTCAGCTTGTGATAAATATGATAGCCAGATATTGCGGACTTCGTGCGTGACATGAGGGTCAGACAAAGCATCAACAAACTGACCCACCAGAGTTCTTGCCTGTCAGGAACGAATGATCTGTATCGTTCACCAGCTTGCTCGAAGTTATCTTCCTTTTGAGTCATCACCTTCTCCCGGCGACCATTTAAAACATGGCAACGATGCTACTCATAGGGGGCATAAATGTCCTTTCCCCATTCCTTATCAATCTCTCCAAATCAAAGCCTTCGCAATCAGTAGCCTTTCTTGCTTGAGCACACAAATCCCCAAGATTGTGTGTCAACAAGCATTCCAGACATAGACAAAAGTACCAAAATTTGCATGGATTCCCTCAAGCTTCATCCACTCAAAACAAGTGATGGCAACTTGAACGTGCTTATATCTTCCATAGCCAAAATCCAAATGTTGACGGCCTTCCTCTTCAACCAAGAAAGCGCCATGTAATCCCCGAATACTTCATATCAACCATTTGACCAATTCTTCAAGTACTTGCAATCAACAAATTCCCTTGCCAAATACAAACATATTAGTGCATAAAAACCAACCATTTCCGGAGCTAACATTAAGTTTGTCCACTATATTAATTGTATTGTTATGTCCCTTAAAGTAGAAGAACATGTCAACAACCATAGTGTGAAGATCCACCGCTTTATTCTGAGTACATTTAAATCTTGGCCCTCATCAAATTATTTTGAGGAATAAGAACCTGTTTACAAGGAGAAGGCATACCAATCAGTTCTCTAACAAAACCATCTTCAATCCACTCACCATTATGGAACAGAAAGTTCCATGAACAAAAGTCTCTTGCACTTATTCATCTTGATGTTAAGGTCACCATTTTTCCCAATCCATATGGAGTCCTCTAATAAGAAACAAGCGTTAGTAGAAAAATCAGTTTTAAGAGTATAATTTTGCTTTATATCCATTTAGGACTTCTGCATGTTACAAATAAGCCTGATTCTTGTAGGAACAAGGACAAGAGGAGAAGTGATGATGTCCCATAATCATTATTTTTCTAGGAGCTGCAATATCTTTGATCAAACAAGACCAAAAATCAATAAGTGAATAGCTCTCATAATCCACTCAACAACCATAACTTTGGACATTCTTGAGGGTCAACTAATGCCTAGCCCTCCTTCTTTTTTGGGCATGCTAAAGTATTTTGATGGCAATGCACCACATTGTGTTCTCCTTTGCTAGAGCTCCGCAATAATATCCTCGGAGTAGGAAACCGAGCTCCTAGGGTTGCACACAGTACTCCGCATAGAGGCTGTAGAATACGCAAAAAAAACACAGTACACAGGGAGCACAAACACAAACTTCTTAGGTGTTACAAATGCGCTCGAACTTACAGTCTGTGACTGACCAGACCACTATATGTTCTATTAAAGAACATATACAAAAAAGTGTCTGTTGGCCATTTGGCCTTTCACATGGACACTAATGGTAACAATCTTCCACTAAAGGCCAATATAGACAAAGTAACTATGGGAGAAAAATAAAGAATGATAAAGAATACTTGAATGTAAGTATACAAACTATACCTCCCACCTGATGGGCATGTTACAGAGTATACAAGTGACTTTGTAAGATCATGAATCAAATTCACATCAAGTGACAACAGTGTCGGAAGCTATCCTGTGGTAGAGCTTTACTGAAAGCATCTGCAATATTGTCTCAAGTGTGAATCTTCTCAAGAATAATGCGCTCAATGGCTAAGCAATATATAATGAAGTGATACCTCAACTCAATGTGCTTGGTCTTTGCATGATAGACCAGATTGTTAGCCAAAGCAATGGCACTCTGACTATCACTGAGCAAATGAGGTACATGTTGAGGTAAACCCATATCACAAGCAAGGCGAGAAAGCCACAATGCTTCCTTACATGCCTCACTTGCTGCAACATACTCTGCTTCTGTGGTGGAAACATCTGTACATTCTTGACGATGAGATCTCCAAGAGATAGCACCTCCAACAAAATGAAAAATGTACCCTGATGTAGACTTACGATTGTCTACACAACCAGCATAGTTAGAATCTATGTAACCAATAATGGATGCTTTCCCTCTACCTAAGCATAGATACTTGTCCTTAGTGCCACTCAGATATCTCAAAATCATCTTGATCGCTTCCCAATGTTTCTTGCTAGGATTAGACATATATCTGCTCACAACTCCCACTATAAATGCAATCTCTGGTCTTGTAGCTACCATAGCATACATGAGACTACCAACAATAGACTGATAGGGAATTTTGGTCATGAATTCATTTTCCTCATCTGATTTGGGGCAATCATCCTTGCTCGATTTCACATATGTGGGTAAAGGTGTACTCAATGCCTTTCCACCCTGCATATTGAACCTGTGAAGTACTTTGGATATGTACTCACTTTGAGACAAATATATGCACCTTTTACTCCTATTACGAGTAATGCGCATGGCAAGAATATGTTTGGCATCCCCCAATCCTTCATATCAAATGTCATACTCAACTTCTTTTTGAGAATTGACAAGTCATAAGAGGACTTCCTAGTATCAACATATCATCGACATAAAGTATCAAGTATATCAAGCTTCCATCTAAGCATCTCTTTGTGTAGAGATAATGATCCTCATTACTTCGAGAATAGCTTTGAGACTTCATAAAAGCATCAAACTTTTGGTACCATTGTCTAGGGGACTCTTTAAGTCCATACAAGCTCTTTTTGAGCTTACAAACTAGACTTTTGTTTGTCAAGAACTACATGACCCTCTAGTTGTTCCATATAGATCTCACCTGTAAGATCTCCATGCAAGAAAGTAGTTTTCACATCCATTTGGACTAGCTCTAAGTCCTTCATTGCAATGAATCCAAGCAACATGTGCAGTGTAGTCATCTTGACCACTGGAGAGAAGATTTCCTCAAAATCAACACCATGTTGTTGCTTAAAACCCTTTGCAACAATTCATGCTTTATACTTTGGAGAAGCACTATCTGATGTGAATTTCAGCTTATATACCCATTTACATGGTACAGCTTTCCTTCCCTTTGGCAAAGGTACTAAATCCCAAGTACCATTCTTGTGACTAGAATCCAACTCACTCTTCATGGTGCGCTCCCACTTGACATGATCCTTTGTCTGCATAGCCTCTTTGTAGCAGTAGGAATCCCAAGCATACAAGAAATTTTCCCTTTCTGAATAATTTCATAGAAATTACTAGATATGTAAGGAGGAATATGATTATTATAAGATTTAAAAGAGGTCTTCTTATGATTAATTTTAGAGCCACTAGCAATACAAAATAGATTAAGAAACCCAATAAAGTTCTCAGTAGACCTATCATCAGCCCTAGTTTACATGTTAGTATCATTAGAAAACATTTGAAGGCCAAATTGAGAAGAGGCATTAGGGATCTCAAGCGCTTTGATAGAGCCATTACCAAACTTTTTTGACTAACCACCCAAGAGCATCACTAGTGATGGCAAACAGAAGAGGGGCAAGGGGTAACTTTGTCTAATAGATCTAAGGAGTCTGAAGGGGCTAGACATATGATCATTCATAGAAATTTTGGAATGACCTTACAAAAAAGGATACAAAACTTCTCCCAGATCCAAGGTCATGTAGAGATTGAAGAATGAAGCTCCAATCCATTCTTTCATAAGCTTTGTCCAAATCAACTTTAAAGAAGTAGTAGTCTTGATTCTGGCCTTTCACACACTCAATATCCTCCCAAATGGAGGTAATCGCATCAAGGATGAATCTCCCTCTAATAAACCCTTTCTTCTTAATGAGAATGATTTTGTCCACAATAGGACTCAGTCTTCTAAACAAGGTGGAAAAAAGGATTTTGTAGATAAACATTAGACAAGAAATAGGTTTCGAGTTCTTAAGATCATCCTTGGGTCCTCTTTTATGCACAAGTTTAATCACTCCAATGTTGATACAAATAGGAGGAGGATTTCTCCTCTTGGATTCTTACAAGATCAAGAGAATGATGGAAGTAAAAAAATTCTTAGACTCTAAAAATAATTAATTTGGGATACCATTAATACCAATATATTTATAAGATTCCAATTTACTAATGATTCCAATCTCCTCACTATGCAAGGATGCCAAAACATTCAATCGGGTCAGGTCGTTCGCATTCTTGGTATCCCCATGGGATTCGGTGTTACTCTAGAACAAAGGTGGGCTTGGAGGGATGCCAGACTTAATAATAAACTTAACTATTGGAGGAGTTTGCAAATTAATCTTGCTGGCTAGGCCATGGTGATCAACACGTTCCTCTTTTCTTCAATCATATACTTTCTTTCTTGCTGGAGACCGAAGGATCAAGAAATATCCAAATTGGAAAGTATTTGTAGGAACTTTCTCTGGACTAGGGACCATAACAGGAGGGGAGTGCATAAAATCAAATGGTCCATATGCACTAGCCAAAAGGAGAGTGGAGGTCTGGGTATTATGGACATTGTCAGCATGGCCAATAAACTTGCCGCAAAGTGGATGATTAAGGCCTAGTGCAACAGAGATTCCTCTTGGGCCACATTAATTTTCAGAAACACGAACGGGATTACTCTAGTGGGCTAACCTGGATGGAAAAACCTCGACATTCTCACCCTCTTATTCTCTCCGATTCCGATCTCACCCAAAGGATCGATCCTGGTAAGATCCTTGTGGATGAGTTGGAACAGATTCAAACCTCACATCAGAATCAGTGAAGATTGGAAGTGGGCTGCAAGTATAAGACAAAATGACTCTACTTGGTTCTCGATCCAAGGCATGAGAAACGTGGAGCCTTGGAATGTCTTAAGTGTCAAGAGACTCTGGAATAAGGGATTCAAACAATGGAAGCACCTCTGGAAATAGGACACGAACAGATGGGTGGACTTTGAGGACCTGGACCCTAGTGCTGCAGTCACGTATAAGGAATGGATTATTTTATTGAGTAGATACCATGCTTGGGACCGCTCAAAAATCTGACTACTTATGGGACAGGACACTCCAGACCTACTGGCCCTTAAATGGTATAATGGTAATCGACTTTCCAAGCTTCCATATGTCGAAGCTCACAGTGACATTCACATCAGCCTCAACAAGAAATGGTGTCTCAACTGGACGTGACTTCGATGGGATATGAAATTTATGTCCATCTGGCACCCTCTCATTGAAAACATAAAGTCGATCCTCCTATGTCAAATTTATTATTTTCCACTGTGGAATATGGAACAATGCAAAAGCTAACAAGATCTGTGGTGTTCCGCCCTAGTGCAAGCGATGTTGCCGTAGCAAAGAGGATATTGGTCACCTGTTCTTTGCTTGCCATAAATCCCTTAGGCTATGGAGGGTCCTTGGTCGTACTTTGGGGCTCCAAGAACAAATCAATTGGAAGCAAGCCCTCATTGGTGAAGCGATCGGTTGCTC
>CM035408.1:149912406-149944906 GCA_020310875.1 Ceratopteris richardii
AACAAGTAGCTTGCACTCATGTATAAGGAAGTGCCAAGCTATGTGGAAATCACTCCACAAAAGGAAGTAAGCCCAAAGCTTTGCAGAAAGCTTCAAACTTCTCCCTAGGCAGAGCCTTCGTGAAAAGGTATTCAATGTTCTCCTGCGTGGGCACATATGCCAAGCTATCTCCCCAGCAGAGAACAAAGTGCTGACATAATGATAATGCACCTCAATGTGCTTAGTGCGAGCATGGAACAAAGGGTTCCTCGCAACTGCCAATGCTTTCTGACTGTCAGTGAAGATGGTGGTGGCAGAAGACTCACCAACACCCAAATCAGCCATAAGGCGTATGAGCCAAACACACTCAACAGTCGCCGTGAAAGCTACCCTATACTAAGCCTCACAACTGGAAGTGGCCACAGTAGGCTTCTTCTTGCTCAACCAAGATATACAATAGCTACCAAGCATGAAGCAAAAGCCACTAGTGGACACACGAGTGTCATAGCAACCAGCCCAATCAGAGTCAGAAAAAGCATGCAAATCTGGAGGCAGTGATCCCCCCTTGGGATAAAACAACCTAAGTAGTCGAGTACCACTCAAATAGCGAAAGATGCGATTAACTACCTACCAATGCTTGACTCCTGGGCAATGCATAAACCTGCTCATCTGTGAGACAGCAAACTGAATATCTGGCCGAGTAATGCATAAGTAAATCAAGCATCCAATAGCCTGCTGATAGAGAACAGCATCAAATGCATCTCGAGCATCATAAAGACTCAATCGTAAGCCTGTCTCCATAGGAGTGGCAATATGCTTACAATCTTCAAGGCCAAAACGTTGCAATAATGTGTGAATATATTTCGTTTGACACAAAGCCATTCCACCATCAAAATGCCCCAAATTAGACATCTCAAATGAGGCATGCAAATCAGCCTTAAAATTAGCAATATGCTTATCAATAAGACCAGTAATGAACATGCATGATTGTTCCCAAAACCATTTCCATATTTACATGCATGAAAAGTAGCAAAACATTACTTGATAAGAGTTGCATGAAATGATGCACCAAAGTGCATAATCCAAGTCTATGAAAGTGCATCATTAACAATAGCCAGAGCATAAGCATCATCAGCTGATATGGTGGCACTTTGTATATTTCGAGTTTTTCACTTGGCGATTAAGACAGGTGTCCTAGTTCCATGATTGTTACCTACCTCATAACTTGGACATGTATCTTGGTGCTACTCTTGGTAGCTCGGAAAGGACGAGTAATACCTCCCAAGGAGATCCAAACTTGGAAGACATTCTTTAAGTTGTGCCATTTGAGCTCGATTTGGTTGGGTTTTAGAGGGAGAGAAGTCTCGGAGGACTTCTTATCTTGAATATCTGATCAGGGAACCATTGGCCTAAGTCCATCTTGAGTTGGAAGTTACTTAGGTCATTGAGAGATTGTATTTGTGGTTTTTAACCAAGGAAATTGTTGTGGACAACAATTAAAGAATAAGGGAGGAGTGTTATGTCCCCAAAACCCAAAGGACATCTAGGATGGGCACCATCTGCCTCCAATTAAGTGTCTCGCCAAGTATGAAATAACCGCCCAATGTCAATGGAGTGACCTCCTCAATTGAGCCTATAAATAGGGCCCATGGGGTCATTTGTGGATTATTCCTCTCATGGCGCACTTGGGCTCTTGGCCCTTCGGCAGAGCTGCATCACTTGTAGTGGGGGGGAGGGAAGAGGGAGAGGGGGGAGGGGGGGGGGAGAGAGAGAGAGAGAGAGCGAGAGAGAGAGAGAGAGAGAGAGAGAGAGAGAGAGAGAGAGAGAGAGAGAGAGAGAGGGAGGGAGGGAGGGAGGGAGGGAGGGAGGAGGGAGGGAGGGAGGGGGGGGGTGTGAGAGATAGATAGATAGATAGAAAGAGAGAGAGAGAGAGAGAGAGAGAGAGAGAGAGAGAGAGAGAGAGAGAGAGAGAGAGAGAGAGAGAGAGAGAGAGAGAGAGAGAGAGAGAGAGAGAGAGAGAGAGAGAGAACAACAGGTTTTGGAACTCCCTTCTGGTGCTGAGCTCTTAGGGTTTTCGAATCGGTCACCAATCGAGATCTTTTGTATTGGAAGTCACATTTTGGGTATCCAAGGTCATCCAGAGTTCGAAGTTGATGTTGTAATGGAGATTATCGAATCCCGTACAGCTGCAGGCATTATAACAGTACGGTTGTTGTTCCATTGATATTTCTCACATATGCCTTTTAAATACTTTGTGATGGATTCTGTGAGAGTTAAGTTTTATCCTAAAAGGTCCTTGTGCAGAAGTTGTGCATGCATGCTAAAATTATTTAGTCACCTTTTTTAGCTATCAGTTGACATCTGGCTGGCACCTGTTCAACCTAAAATGTTAAGGTCATGAGTTTACCAAAGTAAAATGTTGTTTGTCCGCAGTGATCCCCTCATAGTGCACATATGCATTCATGTTAACACATGCACTCACTTCTTGGCTACGCTTATTGCGATCAACATTCATGCCAATGTATCTGCTAGTTTCATGTGTCTTGTGAGAGCATATATTCGAAATACACTGTTCTGCACCAATTATTGGGCTTTGAATAGATTTTAAAAGCTTTATTATGAAGATATTGATAGGTCTTCTCTAATCTAAGTCTATTGTGTTTCTATATCCTGAACTCTTGACACGAATTCATGCATTTCCTGGATCAGTCATTCGTCCAATCATTTCGCATGAAAACATTTTGTGGTACAAGCAGTAGTCAATAACAAATTATGAAATCAGTACTATTCTATCAAGATGTAGATTAAGTTTATTCATTTTCTACACTATCTATTGTCAGGAGGAGGTTGCAAATTACTCGAAGGCAACCATTGCTAAGGATAACAAAGATAAAGCAAAGTGGCAGCAGATTTGCAAAGATTTTCTCAAGAGATAGTACGTTTTTGCACCTTCGGTTTGTTAGTGTAATGCAGGCAATTGTGATATCAGATTCTGAATTGTGCAAGCTTCATGCTGCTCTCGCACTGATACAAATCCATTCGTCTCACATGGATACTTCAAATTGATGATGAGAAATTCGATTGTTTCAAAAACATATTGTACTTGTACCTTGTATAACCCAGATCGTTCTTCAGTGCAATTTTATGGATTAACGTGATACTTCATTTAGCAGCAACTGACTTTAATTTTTGGACCTGGCTGATCGTGGATCAGAAGGAAAACAACTGTCCATTTGTCAGCGCTATAGATTTGCCAATAATGATTGAACCCTCATCCCTTGTAAGCTAGAATATTTGTCCATTTACTCGGAATTAATGTAGAACTTAAATAGGACTTCATTTACTGAACATTATTTTCTCACAGGGATATTCTATTGAACATCGATATTATATATATATGTAATACACGCCAATACTTTGAAATCCGAGTGTGGTTTCTTTGTGGACTGTTAACTTGTCTTTCATAGAAATCATTTCAGAAAGTCTACTTGAGACATAGTTTTAAGTATAGCATCTGCGTAATATCCTTCAGATTGATGGTAATGATAATTTATGAAGCGATCCGGCAGTGGAATATTTGACGTAAAGCTTTCTTCTTGCGTCAAATTTTATAAAAATTTGTTTGTTGAAGTTTTGAGTATTAAAGACTTAAAGTTTACAGATCTGCTGAATATTTCATGGATAATAAACTCTAATGATATCTGATCCCACATTATAATGTATCATTGCTTCTTTACAGAAAGAAAATAATAAATAGTACAAGCAAGTTGCAACTATGGATTTGCACTGACAATTACGAACTCTTCACAAACCCATCTCTACAGGTTTTGTGGTGGGTGGAACCGACAACCAATGATGTGAGTTATGAAAGCCTAACTTGTGATGGTGAATGAGAAGGGAATGCACTTGTTAGCACCAAGTCTTGAAAAGATGCTTTTCTTTGCAATCATGAACAAACGTTTGTATGCTGCCGGAAAACGGTAAAGTTGTCTAGCTTTAGGAAAACGAATCCATTATCTGTCATCGCCAAAGCAGAGCCAGAGTGTGTGTATGTCCTCCTTCTGCAAATATCTAGCATCAGATACTAAATCGAATGCACCGGGAGGGTTTTGAAGGGCTATTCAATCAGGGCTTTTCTTACCCAACGAACTCTCCGTTTCATGTTGATCAACATCCAATGTAGCAAAGGAACTTTTCTTTTTGGGACTCCCAACAATGCAACAGTCTTGGAGCCTAAGTTTAGAGGTGCCTGCGGTAATATTTTGGCCCAAACATCGATTCTCACGTTCCCTTGAATGTAACCATACTTTCTTTCAAAATGACTAGTAAAGTAGAAATCAATGGGGCTGAGTCGTTGAGGAGTTCGGCAATGAGAGTACATCTTCTTTTGTGGGAATGAAGAAGCACATCCAGAACACTCAAGCCTGTATTTTTGTGTGCTTGACGGGGAAGAGACTATGTGCATAGACGTATGTATGAAAGGTTGGTTTTTGCCACAGACTTTTTAACTAGCTCGAATGGCCTCAATGAAGATTCTGTCCATCCAAGGAGGAACGGCTGAAGACTACTTTGCACAATTCATAGGTAGATGTGCAAAGAACATTCACACGGGTCCCACTTGGAACACTTTGTGCTTTGTGAGCAGTTTTTCAAGTACATAAATTGTTTGTTGACCGCATGTTGCTTAGACTTTTGCAATGGAAGACTTAGAGCTAGTCCAAATCGATGGAAAATTGCTTTCTTGCATGAAGATCTTACGAATGAGATCTATATGGAACAACTAGAGGGTTATAAGCTAAAGAAGAGCTTATATGGACTTAAACAGTCCCTTATACAATGGTCCTGAGAGTTTGATGTTTTTATGAAGTTTCAAGGCTATTCTCAAATCAATGAGGATGATTGTCTCTACACAAAGAGATGCTCAGATGGCAGCTTGATATGCTTGATACTTTATGTGGACAATATGTTCATTGTTGGGAAGTCCTCTGATGACTTGCTATTGTTCAAAAAGAAGTTGAGTAAGGCATTTGATATGAAGGATTTGGGGGATGCCAAACATATTCTTGACATGCACATTACTCGTGATAGGGGTACAAGGTGCATATACTTGTCTCAAAGTGAGTATATATCCAAAGTACTTCACAACTTCAATATGCAAGGTGGCGAGTCATTGAGTAGACCTTTACCTACATATGTGAAATTATAGACATTGCATTTGCCGTGGGAGTTGTGAATAAATACATTTTTAATCCTAGCAAGAAGCATTGGGAAGCGATCAAGATGATTTTGGGATATCTGAGTGGCACTAAGGATAAGTATCTAGTTTAGGTACAGGAAATACATCCATTATTTGTTACACAAATTTTGATTATGCTGGTTGTGTAGACAATCGAAAGTCTACATGAGAGTACATTTTTCACTTTGCTAGAGGTGCTATCTCTTGGCAATCTTGTCTTCAAGAATGTATAATTGTTTCCACTAGTGATGCCTATAAGGAAACATTATGGCTTTCTTTCCTTGCTTGTGTACCTCAGCATGTACCTTGTTTGCTCAATAATGGTTAGAGTGCCATTAGTTTGGCTAAAAATCTAGTCTATCATGCAAAGATCGAGCACATTGAGGTGAGGTATCACTTCATTAGAGACTGCTTAGTCACTAAGAGAATTATTCTTGAGAAGGTTCATAGTCGAGATAATGTTGCAGATGCTTTGACTAAAGCTCTACCACAGGATAGCTTTTCACAATGTTTCCACCTGAAGGAGGTTACTTGATTCATGATCTTGCACAATTACTTGCACACTTTGCAACATGCTCATCAGGTGGGAGGTATGTTTTCTATACTTACACTCAATTTTCCTTTATAATTCTTTATTATCTCCCATAGTTCACTTTGGTCATATTGGTCTTTAGTGGGAGATTGTTATTCTTAGTGTCCATGTGAAAGGCCCAATGGCCGTCGAACACTTTTATATATGTTCTATAATAAAACATATAGTGGTATGGTCAGCCAAAGACTATAAGTTTGATCCCATTTGTAAAACCTAGCGATTTTGAGTTCATGCTATCCGTGAACTGTGTGGTTTTTGCATATTTTGCAAGCCCTGTGCACAGTACTATGTGTGGCATTCGAAGCTTGATTTTTTACTTCGAGGCTATCATTGTGGAGCTCCCGGGAAGGAAAATCCACCGCGATGCATCATTGTAACACCATTCCATATCTCCTCTTAGGAAATAATCCAACATGATCCGAATTTCTTAAATCTCATACTCCTACAAAAGGCACTATATGCACCAAGATAGGCTACACATTTAGCATCACTCTAATTGCACATAGAGACCAACTTTAGGGGTTTCATGTGATTCTTTGACTTCATGTAGAGATCAACAAAATACTTTACTTATATATAATATAATTAAGGAAAAATATATTGGGATTAATATTTTACAAAATTGATTTAGGAATATGGAGAGAAATTATCTATCGACCTAGAGCTCCAATGCTACTTTGCTGCTTGACTATGAAGTTAATTATGACTAACTCAAGGCACATGAGAAAGTTAGCTAAGGGCTAGCTTAAGAACATCCATTTTGGGGGGGGGGGGGGGGGGGGGGGGGGGGGTTGCACGTACTTAGTGCTAAAAACCTACAATTCTAGTAGATACAAGTGAGAAACATCGAATCCCGTACTGCAGGCCTTATAACAGTACGGTTGTTGTTTCATTGACATTTTCTCACATGTGCCATTTAAATACTTTGTGATGGATTCTGTGAGAGTTAAGTTTTATCCTAAAAGGTCCCTGTGCAGAAGTTGTGCATGCATGCTGAAATTATTTAGTCACCTTTGTTAGCCATCACTTGACATCCGGCAGGCACCTGTTCAACCTACAATGTTAAGGTCACGAGTTTCCCAAAGTAAAATGTTGTTTGTCCGCAGTGATCCCCTCATAGTGCACATATGCATTCATCTTAACACATGCGCTCATGATTTCTTGGCTACGCTTATCGCCATCAGCGTTCATGCAGATGTATCTACTAGTTTCATGCGTCTTGTGAGAGCATATATTCAAAATACACACAGAATGTTGCTATCAGCGTTCATGCAGATGTATCTGCTAGTTTCATGTGTCTTGTGAGAGCATATATCCGAAATGCACACTGTTCTGCACCAATTATTGGGCTTTCAATAGATTTTCAGAGCTTTATTATGAAGATATTGATAGGTCTTCTCTAATCTAAGTCTATTGTGACTCTATAGCCTGAACTCTTGACACGAATTCATGCATTTCCTGGATCAGTCATTCGTCCAATCATTTCGCATGAAAACATTTTGTGGTACAAGCAGTAGTCGATAACAAAATATGAAATCAATACTATTCTATCAAGATGTAGATTAGTTTGTGCGTTTTCTACACTATCTATTGTCAGGAAGAGGTTGCAAATTACTCGAAGGCAACCATTGCTAAGGATAACAAAGATAAAGCAAAGTGGCAGCAGATTTGCAAAGATTTTCTCAAGAGATAGTATGTTTTTGCACCTTCGGTTTGTTAGTGTAATGCAGGCGATTGCAATATCAGATTCTGAATTGTGCAAGCTTCATGCTGCTCTCGCACTGATACAAATCAGTTCGCCTCACATGGATACTTCACATTGATGATGAGAAATTCGATTGTTTCAAAAAATATTGTACTTGTATAACCCACATCGTTCTTCAGTGCAATTTTATGGATATACGTGATACTTCATTTAGCAGCAACTGACTTTGATTGTTGGACCTGGCTGATTGTGGATCAGAAGGAAAACAACTGTCTATTTGTCAGCGCTATAGATTTGCCAATAATGATTGAACCCTCACCCCTTGTAAGCTAGAATATTCGTCCATTTACTCAGAATTAATGTAGAACTTGAATAGGACTTCATTTACCGAACATTATTTTCTCACAGGGATATTCTATTGAACATCGATATTTTATATATATGTAATACACGCCATTACCTTGAAATCCGAGTGTGGTTTCTTTGTGGATTGATAATTGTCTTTCATAGAAATCATGTCGGAAAGCCTATTTGAGACAGTTGAAGTATAGCAAATTCTTAATATCCTTCAGATAGATGGTAATGATAATTTATGAAGCGATCGGGCAGTGGAATCTTCGACGTAAAGCTTTCTTCTTGCGTCAAATTTTATACACATTTATTTGTTGACGTTTTGAGTATTAAAGACTTAAAATCTACAGATCTACTGAATATTTCATGGACAATAAGCTCTGATGATTTCTGATCCCACATCATAATGTATCATTGCTTCTTTACAGAAAGAAGAAAATAAAATAGTACAAGCAACTGTGGATTTGGTACCTCATGTGGCAAACAGTTTGCCTTTAGGGACTTGTTGTGAGCGTTTGTGACATGAATGCCCCAAAGGGTACCTCATGTGGCAAACAGTTTGCCTTTAGGGACTTGTTGTCCAGATCAAGGTAATAACTCTTTGACTTCATGTAGAGATCAACAAAATACGTTACTTATATATAATATAATTAAGAAAAAATGTATTGGGATTAGTATTTCAAAATTTGATTTAGGAATGTGGAGAGATATTATCTATCGACCTAGAGCTACAATGCTAGTTTTCTGCTTGACTATGAAGTTAATCATGACTAACTCAAGGCAAAGAAAGTTAGCGAAGGGCTAGCTCAAAAACATCCATGGGAAGGGGGGGGGGGGGGGGGGTTTGCAGTTATTTAGTGCTAAAAACCTACAATTCTGGTAGATACGAGTGAGATACATGACTTCCTTTTTCCATTGATGTAGAAAAACTAAAGGTGTTCCTAAACTAAGTATATAACTAACAATTATATGAAGTCATCCTTTTGATATCAAGTAATTGATTTATTTGACTTTGGTTCCTATGAATAAATGTTTAGATTTCTTCTTGTTTTTTCAAGACAAACTTTGATTAGCCATCAATTATTCTTTGGTTGGAGCCAAACTTCCAACAATCCTTCTCAAGCTTCAACGTAAGTTGAGCATCCCAATACAAATCTTGGAATTTTTTAGTATCGTAATATCAAGTGCCTTTGTGAGCATGTCTACATATTGCTCCTTAATATTCACATGGTCCATTGTTATTTCATGTTCAATCATTTTCTATCCAATGAAGTGGTAGGCCTTTCAATGTTATTTGATTTGCACATAAGATTAGATTTCATGCTAGATGAACACTACATAGGTTATCATACAATACGTAAAGTTACTTAATGGTCCTTTCTCCAAACTACGATCATATATGCATGTGCTCCTATCCTCTTTCATATGAGGTAGAATAAGGCCTCGTTGATTCATTTATTATGTGGGGACTCTCTTAGCTAAAAATAAGTGACGAACCTTTGGTGCCTACATATATTGAGATAAAACTCCTACTCCATATGCTAGGTTAGGACTATTTATGGCTATCTAGTTTAAAGACCCTATGATTTACCTATAAAACATGATTTCCTCAACATTCTCACCTTCATGAGTGTTAAAGCTTTTCATTGTTCATATATTTTGGTAGTGATGTGTGTGAACACACTTAAGATTGTCGGGGCACTTTTTTCCCTCATTATGGGTTTTCTCCCCCTAGCTTCTATATATGCATATCACCCTAATAGATCACTTATCTTTGTAAATTCACTTGGTAATACATTCTGTATTGTGTTGTGCTCCAAGCTTTCTTCTTCTTCCTTGTGTTGTTCGTGTGCTTCGATAGACCTCGAACTCCAAAAATTGGTATCAGAGCAGGTCGCCACTTCATCTAGGGTGTCGTTGACACCCCTTCGGTTGTAGTTTTAGAATTGCAAAAAAATTGTTGAGCATACTCAAGGCGATTTGGAGTTCAAAATTACATCATTCTATTGCGTCCAAATTTTGATTTGAGTTCATTTTGGCCTCTGAATGCGCTATTGGAGCAACTATGTAGGAGATTTTATCCTTTTGTGCCAAACATATATACAGGTTTTGATTCGCGAGTACAACATCTCAAAGTTTGCTACAAGTTTAGCAGAGCTCAACAAGGTGTTTTTCTTCAACTTTTTGATATATAGTCAATTTTTTGCATGGAGAGAAGGTCTCCTCATACTGTATACCTTAGGTCTGGGCATACCTTTTAGCCACACTTGTAGCCTTGTACTTGTTGGTTCCACAAGTTTTTCTTCACTTTGTATATCCATCTGGATCCAATGATCTTCATGAAAGGAATCTTGACTAGCGATTCCCAATTGTTATTTTCTTGCAATGCTTCAATCTTTTTTCCATAGAATTCATCCACTCTAGCTTCTTCTTGGCCTCCTCATAAGATGGGGGCTCTTCAGAGTTCAGTTCTTGTGCTAAATATGTAAAATTTTGGTCACTAATGATGTGTCATAGCCATGCCTTTTTGGGTTCTTCTTTTCCTCGTAGATCTCCTGATGGTTTGTTGAAAGCATTTTGCAATATGCCTCAAATCTTGCATCTTGTCTTTTCCCTTGGATTTCCATGATTTGATCCCCTTCCTAGGAGTCTTGTGATCATCTTCAGAATAACTTGATACTTCAAGTGTATGTATAATCTTGCTTAAGAGTGTTGGAAAGTCTTCTTCTAGGTCATATGGTAGCTTGATCCTTATGCAATCATCTTCAAACCATGATTTGTTTTCATCAAACACTACATCTCAACTAACTAGTAAGCCTTTATTGTTAGGATTATATAGTCTATAACCTTTCTTATTATGTTCATAGCCTCTAGAGGTACACTTCTTTGCCTTAGGGTCTATTTTACCTCTAACTTGAGATGGTATGTGTGCATATACAATGCACCCAAATATCCTACAATGATCCAAGTTTGGTCTCCATTATTCAAAGCTTCATAAGGGGTCATACCATCCAAGGCCTTTGAGGGTAATTTGTTTATCAAGTATGTGGTATTGGATACTTCCTTTGCCCATAGGTAATTGGGTAGCTTCTTCTCATTCAACATGGCCTTTTTGCTTTCATAATGGTCCTATTTCTCCTCTCTCCTACTGGTTTCTGGTGGGATGTCTATCTGGTGATAATGTCTCTTTTGATTCCTCTACCTTGCAAGTAGGAATCAAATTCATGGAAGAAGTATCCTCCTCCTCCATCAAACCTTAGTCTTTTTAGGGTTTTGCCTATTTGATTTTTCACAAGAGCTAGATACTTCTTAAAACATGAGAACACTTCATCCTTATGCTTCATAACATAGAGAATATTACATCTGCTACAATAATCTATAAATGACACATAATTCATTGATCTTGAGTTGGATGGCTCTTTTTTTGGTCCCCAAATATTTATATGGACAATCTCCAAAAGATCTTCATGTATGTACCCTTTCTTTGTGAATGTTTGCTTGTGAAATTTCCCAAATTGGCATGCACTACACTTGTATAGCATATGTTGATGTGAGATTTTGGGTAGTCCAAGAACAATTTGATCTTGACTTATTTGTTTGAGCGCTCTTTCTCGAATGTGAGTCAACCTTTTATGCCGATGGGGTTTGGTTACCATAGTTGAACAAAGCAATGTTCTTGGTGTTTGGAGTTCCACGGTAAAAAATCTACCTTTTTTTTCCTTTTCTATCCTCTTGGAGCCTTGATATGGATCCTCTACATAGGCTCCATGCTTGGTGAATCTCACCTGTAAACCTTTTTCCACAATCTGACCTACACTTGTGAGGTTTTTAGTAATACTTGGTACATAGAGAACTATGGTCAAAATATTCATATTACCATGGAAGTCTTTACATTTTCTATCATCTCCATAAGGTGCCTTGTGTCATCACTAGCCTAGAATTCATGCTTATTCTTTGGATCTTCCAATTTTGAGAGCAAGGATACATTCCTTGTTACATGGTTTGAGCACCCAGAATCAATGTAGAACACATTCTCATCTGATTTACCTTCCTTCATTATCATATTCATATGTAGAAGTGAATCCTCTTATGATTGATCATATGTGTTTATTGTAGTCTCTCCTTTCTTTGTATCCTCCTTGGTAGTTGTTGTTTTAGGTATTCTTATCGTATCCATACAATTTGTTATATTTCCCTCTAGACGCTCCATATCCACATTTGTTGTATCTTCTTCCTTTCTGATTCATTGGGTTCTTGAACCAATGCTCTATGATGTGATTGGATTGCCCACATGTGGAACAAGGTGATGATCTTTGAGATCTCCCCTATAATATATGAGGAAGTAAGAAGTCACAAATAGATTTTAGAAAATATTACCTTGCTAAAGTATCCTTTGCACACCATGTGCTCAACCTTTCCTTATCTTCTTGAGCTGGTTGTCCTTTGTTTTTTAGTATAGGCATCAAATCATCTCCTAAGATGTATCCATACAAATTTCTCCCTTGCATGTAAACCTCCATGTTAGAAACCATGCTTATTAGTCTCTTCGATCCATTTTGTCAATCGGTGAGGGAAATCCATCACCCATAATGTCAAGTTAATGACTAAGCTTTGATACCATTGTGAAAAGTAATTACTAATGCACAAAGATGAGAGAGTCTTGAAAAAACCTACTTTGGACAAATAACTCTAGAGGCTTTTAGTATACTATGAGATTATAATATATATGTTTATACCACTAAGGTAATTTGGATCATGATTCTTAAAACTTGTTGGAGATAGACGTCTGCGGAAGCACGCGAACAACACAAGGAAGAAGAAGAAGCTTGGAGTTCAAACACACAATACAGAATGTATTACTAGAGAATGTACAAAAATAAGTAGCCCATTAGGGCAATAGGCGTATATACAAGCCGGGGGAAAAAAACCTCCTAAAGAGGGAAAAAAGTGCCCCGGCGGTCCTAGAGTGTTCACACACATCACTATCTAAATATATCAACAAATCCCCCCTGGGAGTGATGCGGTGAACAAGGAGCTGGCACTCATGTATAAGGAAGTGCCAAGCTATGTGGAAATCACTCTACAAAAGGAAGTAAGCCCAAAGCTTTGCGGAAAGCTTCAAACTTCTCCCTAGGCATAGCCTTCGTGAAAAGGTCTGCAATGTTCTCCTGCGTGGGCACATATGCCAAGCTGATCTCCCCAGCATAGAACCTCTCCCTGACATAGTGATAATGCACCTCAATGTGCTTAGTGCGAGCATGGAACACAGGGTTCCTCGCAACTGCCAATGCGCTCTGACTGTCAGTGAAGATGGTGGTGGCAGAAGACTGGCCAACACCCAAATCAGCCATAAGGCGTCTGAGCCACACACACTCAACAGTCGATGTGAAAGCTTCCCTATAATCAGCCTCACAACTGGAAGTGGCCACAGTAGGCTGCTTCTTGCTCAACCAAGATATACATGAGCTACCAAGCATGAAGCAAAAACCACTGGTGGACACACGAGTGTCATAGCAACCAGCCCAATCTGAGTCAGAAAAAGCATGCAAATCTGGTGGTAGTGATCCCCCCTTGGGATAAAACAACCCAAGTAGCCGAGTACCACTCAAGTAGCGAAAGATGCGCTTAACCGCTTTCCAATGCGTGACTCCTGGGTAATGCATAAACCTGCTCATCTGTGAGACAGCAAACTGAATATCTGGTCGAGTAATGCATAAGTAAATCAAGCATCCAACAGCCTACTGATAGAGAACAGCATCAAATGCATCTCCAACATCATGAAGACTCAATCGTAAACCTGTCTCCATAGGAGTGGCAATAGGCTTACAGTCTTCAAGGCCAAAACGCTACAATAATGTGTCAACATATTTCGTTTGACACAAAGCCATTCCACCATCAACGTGCATAAACTGAATTCCCAAATAGTGATGCAAATGCCCCAAATCAGACATCTCAAATGAGGCATGCAAATCAGCCTTAAAATCAGCAATATGTGTCTCAATAGGACCAGTGACAGCATGTCATCAACATAGACAACAATGATCAGAAGCACATCATTAGCACGTTTAACATATAATGTGCTTTCAGTTGGACTGTTCTCAAAACCATGTGCAATCAGATAGGCATGTATCTTCTCATACCAAGCACGTGGTGCTTGCTTTAAACCATATAATGCCTTCTTTAACCTGCAAACCTGGTTTTCATGCCCTTTTTGCACAAAGCCACGGGGCTGAAAAACATACACTTCTTCATGCAAGTCACCATTCAGAAATGCTCTTTTAATGTCCAATTGATGTACATTCCAACCATGATGGGCTGCAAGTGCACAAATGCTCCGAACAGTAGTCATACGACATGTAGGTGCAAAGGTCTCATCAAAATCAATGCCTCTTTCCTGTGCATAACCCTTTGCAACAAGCCTAGCCTTATACCTGTCAACTGTACCATCAGGTTTACACTTCAGCTTGTATACCCACTTAGTGCCAATGGCCTTCTTGCCAGGAGGCAAGTAAAGACCATGTACCATTCTTCATTATAGCATCATATTCAGATTGCATAGCAGCCATCCAATTTTCTGAATTTTGTGCTTCATCAAAAGAAACAGGCTCATTCTCATCACAGAGACTAGATGCAGCCATAGCATAGCAATCTGATGCAATGGAGGCACTATGAGAGCCTGAACGAGTACGATATGACAAAGATGCATCTAATTTGCTGTCACGCAAAGTCTGCACCAGCCATTTTGGCATAGTTTTTGCCTGCTCAATATCAGCTCTCTCATCAACAAGTGCATCATGTAAATCTGCATCAGAAATGGAATGATCTGCATCATCATATGAAACCTGCAAAGGCTGAGAAGTTGCCTCATTAAGACCAGCACTAGCCTGTCCACCTGTAAAAAGAGGCATCAAAGTATCATACATGTCTTTGGAGCTAACAGATGTCTCCTTAGTACATGAAAGCAATGGTTGAATAGCATCTTCCACAAAGACAACATCACGGCTAACCAGAATGCGTTTAGTCTGTGGATGATACAGACGATAGCCTTTACTTTCAGAACTGTACCCAACAAAAATACATTTTACTGCTTTATCATCCAATTTTCTACGATGTTGTTCAGGCACTAATGCATATGCCAAACAACCAAAAACACGCAGATGAGCAACAGATGGCTTGCGGTCATGCCAAGCCTCATATGGAGTGATAAACTGCAACGCATTAGTGGGACACCTGTTCAGTACATATGTTGCACACATGACAACCTCAAGCCAGAAACTATGTGGTAAAGCCTGACTTTTGACCATGCACCTCGCCATCTCCATGAGTGACCTGTTCTTTCGTTCAGCAACTCCATTCTGTTGAGGTGTATACGGCACTGTACACTGGTGTTTTATCCCACGTTCAGTCAGAAATGCATTAAAATCTGAAGACATATATTCCCCCCCTCGATCAGAACGGAGGGTGCCCATTTAACATGTTGACAAATTTTCAGCCAAAACCAAAAACTGTTTGAAGCACATGAACACTTCGGACTTTGCTTTGAGTGGATATACCCATGCATGCCTGGAAAAATCATCGATGAAAGTCACGAAGTAAAGGTAATTTCCAAAAGAGGGTGTCTGCATAGGACCACAAACATCACTATGTACAAGCTGAAATTTCTGCGTAGCCCGAACTGAACCATCTTTTGGAAAGGAAGAACGCTGCATTTTGCCCAAAATACAGCCTTCACAAACATGTTTTCCAGGTGCCTCAAGTTTGGGCAAAGAGGACACCATTTCAGATTTCTGTAGGCGTAACAAACTAGCAAAATTCAGATGACCAAAGCGTGCATGCCAAAGCTTTGCATCTGACATAGCCTGAGAATCATGAACTGCACATGCCGAATCATTCACAGATCTTTCATAGTCTATGAGCTTATACAGCCCACGACATAAAATGCCAGAAGTAATAATCACATTGCCATTTGAGAGATCATGGACTATACACCTGTCATCAACGAATTTCACAACCAAGCCAATCTTGGCTAATGCAGAAACTGATAATAGGTTCTTTTTGATCCCTGGCACAAATAAAGCATCTGACAAAGTGAAAGAACTACCATCAGCAGTAGTCAGAATGATCTTACCAACTCCCATAACAGGATAAGAGGAGTTATTGGCGCATGTGACAGTATTCCCTGTAGGGGCAGGCTCGAGTGAAGAGAAGAAACTGCGCTGCGAGGTAATATGTTTGGTCGCCCCACTGTCAAAGTACCAAACATCTGCGTCTACTGCAGACATGCACTGATCATGAGAAGATGGGTCAAAACTGCAGACAGTAGTAAATGCCCATTCTTCTTCCTGCACAAGATTTGCAGACTCTGTTTTTGGTGTAGAGGCCTCTGCAACAACCATTCCAGCCTCCATTCCAGCCTCTTTCTTCTTTGCCTCTTTAGCAGCCAGTTTTGGACAGTTCTTTATAATATGATCATTTCCTTTACAGTACTTGCAGAACAATTTCTGCTTTTCTGATTTCTTCTCATCTTTATCCTCGTTCTTCGATTGTGTAGCATTTGCAGATTTCTACTTACTAGTAGAAGAGCTCCATTTTCCTTTGCCCTTCTGACTAGCCAGGAAAGCTTGATCTGCAACACGCATAATGGACCTGTTTTGCCTGGACTGATCTTCCTGCAATAGAACAGAGACTAATTCCTCAAATGACAAGGCATTCGGATTGCCTTTCATCATCAACCGAAGAGTAGAGGCAAAACTCTGATATGAATCAGGAAGACCATTCAGAACGGTCTGCACAAGTGAGCTATCTGGTATAACCTCATCAGCAGAAATCAATTGTTCCTTCAGGTCTTTGATCTTTGTAAGAAAACTGTCCATAGAATCACCTTCATTCATGTGCTCACTCTCCAACTGTTTTCGGAGGTAAGCAACACGAGCCTCATTCCTAGCCCGGTACAAAGTGGTAAGTGTATCCCAAGCATCCTTTGCTGTTCTGCAAGAGCGAATGTGAGGAATAATGTCACGTTTGACAGACAAAGCTATCAATGCATGTGCCTGGGCATCTCTACCATCCCAATGAATCTGCTCTGCAGTAGGTGCAACAGAACAGCAGCACGAATAGGAATTTGCAGAATATCATCTTCGACACCATCTTCATCAGCTCCAACACCTGTATTTGCAGTACCTGTCGTTACAGTTGTAACAGGACGTCTTTCAACACCCTGCACAATGTTCCACAATCCTTTTGCAACCAGTACATGTCGCATCATATAAGCCCATAATGGGTAGTTGGTACCATCCAACTTATCCTCAACAGCCAACATACGGAATACATCACTGCTTTCAGCCATGGCCGGTGACTAAAATACCTTGATGCAGAAAATTGACTGTATCTCAAAAAGTTGAACGGAACTGCCCAGACGAGTTCTACTAGACCTGTAGCAGACTTTGAGACGCTTAAACTGGCGAACAGAAACTGGTATATACCTTTGGCACGAAAGGAGGAAATAGCCTGCACAAGCACTACGATAGTGTGTTCGGAGGCCGAAACGAGCTCAGATCGTGATTTCGGCACCACACAGCAAAGCTGTTTTGATCTCGGAAACACCCTGAGTATGCTCACCAAATTTCGTGCGAATCTGAGACTGCAAACGGAGGAGTGTCGATGACGCCCTAGAAGAAGCGACGACCTGCTCTGATACCAATTGTTGGAGATAGACGTCTGCGGAAGCACGCGAACAACACAAGGAAGAAGAAGAAGCTTGGAGCACAAACACACAATACAGAATGTATTACTAGAGAATGTACAAAGATAAGTAGCCCATTAGGGCAATAGGCGTATATACAAGCCGGGGGAAAAAAACCTCCTAAAGAGGGAAAAAAGTGCCTGGGCGGTCCTAGAGTGTTCACACACATCACTACCTAAATATATCAACAAAACTCTATGTCAAAACAAATAACTTCTGAGTGCTTGTCCCCTTGAAACAACCTTCTATTTATGGAAGAAGGCACTCAAAATTTTACTTAGCTCACAACCTGTTTTGAATTGATCCAGAGTCCTTTTTCACACATTCAAACAAAGTTTTGAGTGAATTGAATTTATAAGGAATATACTAAGAGAAATATGCATAAGAAGTTAAGGGGGTGATCCTGAGTTTTCAACAAGATGAAGATGCATATACATAGTCACCTTGATCTATTCATAACTCAAAATGTATAACTCCAATGGCCATAAAAAATTGTAGGAATACTCACAAGAGTTCTATATTCATAGTCCAGTAAATAGATAAGACAATCAGGCCGTATGTGCAATTAAGACAAGATGACATACCACAAGCGATCTACTAAAATAGTAAACAGAGATCCATGTAGTTATAGAAATGTAATGTAAATGTATTTCTAAGTAAGGTATGATAGAATGAGAGGTTTTACTACTCCACAGATTTGAGATAAGTATAGGAATTACTCAAATGCAATGTGCTGATCGACTCTCTTTACATGTAACTAAAAGCTTAGTGTATAAATACACTTTTTTCAGACACTTGTTGGTTGAACCTACCTAAAAGGATCCATAATTTTAGGAGTCATTTTGAATTTTGAATTCAAATATGTTCATGGAATTTGTATCCCAATATATCCTTGACATTATCTTTAAACCTCTTCTTTACATTTGACCAAAGTAATAGCTAATATTAAACTTAAAACTAAATCAATTAATACAAGCATATGTATGAGATTGTTCCTCAAGTTTCTTGTGAATTCCTAATACACAAGTTCAAGCATCTAGGCTTGCTTTATGAAACAACGTATTGGTCTTATAAAACGTGGACAAACTATTTTATGCCTCAATTTTTGTTTTGGCACCCTCTTTGTGCTCAATCATGCTATCTTGTGTTAAAAGTCAAGCTTCAAAGTACAAATTTGTGGGAAAACTAATTTTTACAAGTGAAACAATGTATGAAGTTCCTCAAATAACAAGATATCACCAAAAGAAATCTTTCAATGAGTCCCTAAATCATTCTAATTAATTCATCCAATTTAGGAGCAGGAATTTTAGGAAAAGTGGCTAGTAGATTGTAGGAGCCTACTTATTTTGTATATATTAGACTTGGATCACTACTTATTGTGTGACCCTATGTGTTTCCTTTGTGTATAAGAGTTTCCTTAGAGTTTTGGAGTCTAGCAAGCAAGCCCCTTATTTGGTTCCATCTCAATTTTGGGTTAGCATATGTTAGTACTTGTTTATGGAGTGACTAGTTTCTATTTCTCTTAGTTGTATTCATTGTTTCTCCTATCATAGGAACCCATTTTCTATGAATTTACCCTTTTTGAAAATCTAATAGATTCTTGTAAAGTGTGTTAAATCTGGGGACCTATTTTTGTATATTCTTTGAGTTATTGTGTTTCAATGCAAAGTGTGTCTCTGCACAAGTGTGTGAAAGTGTAGGCTAAGTAGCATGTTATGTAGACATTTTGATTTTATGCATGATTCATCCATTTGAGATTATATTTATCTCATTTTAAAGCTCTCTTATTCTACTTTAGATAGCCAAAAAATCTTCGAAACTATCTTCACCATCTATGAGAAATAACCGAAGTTCCAAAACAATGTCTATTTGAGTGCATCCTAGGAGGTCACATTATGCTTCTAGTTGCATAGGGAGTTGCAAAATCTCCAACTATAAAGGAGTAACTATAAGGACCTTATGACTCTCCTCCCAACCTTATGCCTCTATATATAGCTCTCTCCACCTTCATCCATATGACTTAACCACTAGCACCTTTACTTAAGTCTACTCTCTGATATTCTATTCAAAATAATGCTTCACTTGAGACTAAGTTAATTCCTTCATTCAATCTTTATGACTACTTATTAGGAATGCAATTCCTGTGCATTACTATGAGTCAAAAGATTGAATTTACCTTGTTACACTAGGAACTTGGTGCTTGACTTAGCCAATCGAACCTTGGTTGAAAAGATCGTTTCAAAGACCTACTTCTTTAGAAATATATCAATATTTCTAAATAAAAAACACTTTATCTTGAAGTATCTTGTAAAACACTTTATATGGAAGTGACTTGAGATCGTGGTTTTTATGCTCCTTGAATTCAAAATTCTTCACTGAAGTTTGAACTCCCTTGAGCATCCAATCTTACTTGAAAATTTATTCTAGGACTAGAAGAAACTTATCATCCCACAGTCCGATGTCCCATACCATCTTTCCTACATCAATTTGAGTATAAAATTTGGTGTCCCATACCACCCTATTTTTTATTCTCATTGATGTGTGAGTCATACTTATCCTAAAGTCCAGACATATCTTTATAGAGTACCTTTGACTTAAATTCTTTAAGATAATTTTGAATTTTCAAGGCATTACCTCCAACTTGATATTCTATGTTAGGGATCAATTTTACCATCCGATATTTTTTTCTTACTTGTAAACCCACTTAGTACCAATGGCGTTCTTAGCTTTTGGCAATTCACATAACTCCCAAGAGCAATTTTTGTGAATAGAATCCAAATCTAATTGCATTGCGCTCATCCAATTTGAATAATCACATGCACCTTCAAAAGTGATTGGATCTTCATTACATGCGGTTGCAATAAGGGACACATCCACAAAGTCATATGATGCATGGCAATAGCTTGACCTTGCTGTACCAAGTAAAGGAGCACTCAACTTGCTATCTTCCAATGTTTTTTACAGCCATTTTGGCATCGATTATGCATCCTTGATAGACATGAGTTCCTCATGTAATGGATCATCAAAATGTACATCAGAAGTGGGATGAATATCATGTTGAATTTCAGCCATATGTGACTGAAAATTTCAACTATATTGGTTGAACATTCTCTATCATCCTTGGCTTAAAAGAATTTCTCAGCCATATTTCTTTGCAATTTTTCAGCTCTTTGATAATTTGGATGTCCCACATGGCCATACTCAAGCAGACCACTTTGAAACAAAGGCATGAGTGTATCAAACACATTTTGTGAGCTAATTGTTGGTTGAAATTGACATTCAAGTAAAGGATAAGTTTATTTTTCAACAAATACAACATCTTGACTTACAACAATTTTGTCTACCAACGGATATATAAGTGGTAACCTCTACTCTCACTACTATATCCAACAAATATACATTTCTTTGCATTTTCATCAAGTTTGTGACATTGTTATGGCACAAGAGCATATGCCAAACAACCAAATATGCACATATGACTAACCATTGCCTTCCACCCATCCCAAGCCTCATATGGTATAATGAATCTCAATGCTTTTGTAAGACAAGGATTCAATACATAGTTTGCACACATGATTGCTTCCATCGAAAAATTATCTAGAAGATAGTTTCCTTTAATCATACATCATGCCATTTCAAGAAGTGTTCTATTATTACGCTCTGTAATACCATTTTGTTGAGTTTTCTATGGCACTGTACATTGGTTCCCAATACCTCTTTCACATAGAAAAACATTAAATTCATGTGACGTGTATTCATCTTCATGATCTGTATGAAAAGTCAAAAGTGTGTTGCATCATTAATGAAGGTAACAAAGTATACATGCTTGCAAAAAGATAGAGTTTTGATTGGACGGCATACATCACTATGAACAAGTTGCAGTTTTTTTGTGAAGTGTGTGGCACCATCTTTTGGAAAAAGGAGCATGATGCATTTTTCCAAGTATAAAACCTTCACATGCATCTTTTCAATAGACTCAAGTGTTGGAAAACCAATAACCATATCCTTCTTTTGCAAGCAAAGCAAATTTATGAAGTTCAAATGACCAAAACAAGCATGCAATATCTCCATTTCAATCATAGACGAAGTATGTGTGAGAAAGTGGAGTGTCTCTGCATATGGGCTTGTGCAAACCTCTATTTTTGCATCTACTTTCACTTCATTTTTGCTATATGTTGTTGAGATGGAATCTTTCAATTGGTTCAAATCCTAGTAGATTATATGTGGAAGTAGCTTCACTACACAAGTGTGCAACCATGGAAATATCAATAATGTTTTGGTCTCTCTGTTTCTCAATAGAACAAGCATCTGCTTTGCAGGAAGCTCTCCTCTTCCCACACAAAAAATTTGGATAAGACTAGGGCTATCTATTTTCATCATAACAAACCAAGTATTAGCCATCATTAATCTTGCCCAAGTTCTGCTTGCATATCAAACTTCATAGTGGCTTTGTGATTCTGTGTTCTCTTCTATACTTTCACTTACATTTCTAACCATGATGGCCATGGAGCTAGAGCATTACGTAACCCAAGTAGAAGCTAACAAAGGACAACATGGACCTTTCCTGGTAGAACAATTTCATATTTGTGGGATAGGCATGTTAGACACGAAACAAAAAACTCAAGGATGCATGGATATGTATGGTTGAGGTTGTGGTGCACTCTCCAAAGATAGATCTTTTTCAAATCAAAGGTATTAGCAAACCTAAAGTAGAGAAGATTATTGAAGTAGAGAGTGATCATAAGCACTATTATTACAAAATCTAGTGCTAAAAAGCACTTTATTAACCTAATAATAAAAGCTAAAACATTTCACAAATGAGCATTATGATTTAAGGGTGGGAGGGAGAGTCAATCACATAATGGATCTAACCTAATGATGATGAAAATAAAAATTGATGCAAAAAGAAGAATACATATGCCTTGATACCATGTTGAAATGGAAAGCATTACTCCTACTCTACTATCAACCACAAAGAAATCTAATTATGGAGGAAGAAACAAAAGATAAAAGGACATGATGAATTATGTCAATGGAAAATATACTTACATAATATGATCTATGAGCATGATGACTCAATGAGGAGAGCACAGTCTCGGCAATGGGCTAGAGTCTATGAGCTAGTGAGGAGTGAAGGGAGGTCCTAATCATATAGAGTTTGGGAGTATCCCCTTGCATGTGGGATAAATGGGCTTGCATGAGAATGAAACTATCTTTGGATAAAAGGACGGAGCAAGGAACACTCAATAGTTTGAACATTCAACATGTCCTTCCTTGGATGCATCCTTCAAAGATGTGAAAAACCTTTCACATGAAGTGATATGCTTTGAAGCACCACTACCAAAAAACCAATCAGAATCAGCCCCATTCACAATAATACATAGAATGTGATGATGAATCATAACGACATGTAATAACACATGCCCAAACATCTTGAGCAATATTAGCTTCATCATTTTTTTCATTGTATGTATTCTAAACAATAGACATGTCGAATTCTTTCTTCATTTCATTCTGCTTGGCAAGCTTTCTACATCCATCAATGATATGTCCTACCTTTCAACAACACTTGCATCTCTTCTTCTTTTGCATATCAATATCAAGAGAAGAGGAAGTGGAAGAGGAAGAGTGATGCTTTAGTTTTGATAAACCCAAGGGTGAACCATACTTGCTTTCTTCCTTTCGTGTAATAGCAAGTGCTTGGATTCTAAAGCAAACCACTTGTATTCACTCTTGATTGCTCTTCTTGCAAAAGAAGAGACACAACTTCATCAAAATTATTCATATTTAGATTTCCCAAATGAATTGTATTAACAAATCTTTGAAAAGATTCCGACAATCCTTTGAGTAGTGTAAAAATGAGTGATGCATCCGGAATGATCTCATCAATGTTTTCCAATTGCTCCTTCAAATCCTTCATGTGTGTAACATATACATCCACTGACTCATTTTCAGCCATACATACATGTTCACGTTGTTTCCTCAAGTAAGAAATGCATGCTTCATTACACACAGCATACAAAGAAGCAAGTGTATCCCAAGCTTGTCTTGAGGTAGTGCATGATTGGATGTGTGGAACAATATGAAAATTCACAAAAAGGACAATCAATGCATGAAATTGGGGTTCCATCCCATTTAAGTTGCTCTTTCATAGATGGAGAAAGCATAGTCACTATACTTGAAGAAGATCTTGAATCTATTACGATAGGCTACGTAGTAGAAGAACCACCACGTCGCTTGTCGACATCTATCACTATGTTCCATGGTCACTTTGCAACAAGAACATGCATCATCATGTAAGACCACATTGGGTAGTTAGTCCCATCAAGCTTATCTTCGTCTTGAAGCATACCAAGCAAGTCATTGTTCCTTGCAATTGCACTAAAGAACTAAAAACTAGCAAGAGCTTCAACAAACCCAAAATATAGCTCATAAACTCTAACATCAGTGGTAAATTTGACTGCTTGAATAGCTTTGAAAGGGGGTTAAAACCCCAACGTACTTGGTGGAAATGATCTCAAAGTGTTGTACCTTGTGTTTTTATGTTCCAAAACCTATTTGCACTATTAAAAATACATGACGTGATGATGCAAAAAAAAAATACTAGGTTGAAAAGGAGCTTAACTTGCTTTGATACCACTGTTGGGTGTGTGAATGAGTGATGAAACATGAATAGAGGTACACAAAAGA
Organism: Ceratopteris richardii; assembly: GCA_020310875.1. Classification (NCBI taxonomy): domain Eukaryota; kingdom Viridiplantae; phylum Streptophyta; class Polypodiopsida; order Polypodiales; family Pteridaceae; genus Ceratopteris; species Ceratopteris richardii. Next base: position 149,936,702 of record CM035408.1, read on the forward strand.
GAAAAGACGGTACAAGCACAAAGACACGTGATACTTGGAAGAGCTCTCTGTCAATAGATGATCAAAAATATAAGAATAGATTAAGTGAGAGCTATAATTGAATAAGTAAGTGCAATGTACCATCGCATATGACTATATCATGTATATGTGGTTACATGGGGTCAAAACATCTAGCTATCACTAGAGTTAAAAATTCCCATGCATAGGGAAACATTTCACATCAAAGCTACTGGAGGGACACATAAGTTCCCTTTGGATGTATCCCAAGGCTCTAAGTGTGTTTGGTGGTTCTCAATTAGATCTTTTCACTAAGTTCTTAAGAGACATTAATAGTTCACATTTGATACTTCCATATATACATCACATGAACCACTTCTACATGAATATCAAGGTCAAAAATACGTTTTATAGTATTTTCATGTTACAAAGTAGTACCTTAGGTGTTCATGAAGAAAATGAAATTAAATCTAACGAAAAATATGAAGATTTAGAGTATGCTTCTTTCTCCAATTTAATGTTCATGTATTTCATCTTAGAGAGTAATTTACTTGAGATTCTTTTGTTTAAATTTCTTGAATTTATTGAAATTTTCATGAACCTTGGTCTTTGCTTATGTCTCATGGGACAGAGAGATGGATAACTTCTCCTCTTCTTGTGTTTGCCGATGGCATGACTGCCTATCGACACCCAATGTTGTCGATGCATGTGCTCTTTGGGTAACTCTAGGCTACTCCTTAGGTGGTGTAAACTTCCATGTGATGACCTTGATGGGCATTATTGCCTACCACACATCATTCCCATTCAAATTCAACTCTGATACCAATATTTTAAAAAAAAAAAAAATTTGGAGAGTACGAGAAAGTTGAAAGCTACACTAAGAACTCTCTCTCTCACACATGCATACACATAGACATGTTTGAAGGCTAGACATGTCTATGAGTGGATCTTGAACCAAGGCACTCCAAATGAAGCGCTCTAGCTTAGCCTTTTCTTATTCCTATGAAGGGCTCAAAAGAGATTTCATTATAGATTCCAACGGTGAAATTAGAAATTTAATTTATATTGCTTAATGAAAATCTCTGAAGATGCACAACCTATAAAGTAAGGATGAAACTTTTGAAAACAAAAAAAATATGATTATAAGGGAGTGAGGAGGGGAAGAGGAAAATTTATGTAGCTATCCTAGCTATGGACCAAGGAATAAAAGATATAAAAAGACATGAGGAGATAAATAAATGAAAGAACTTATATACAATTATCTATGAACATGATTATTCCATGAAGGGGGGTGTGAATAATCTTGATAATGAAATAGAGGGAATGAGCTTATGGGAGGTGAAGTGAAGCCCACTTGATATGAAGTAAAGGGGAAATCTACTTGTATGGGGATCTAAGCTTGCATGAGAATGAAGGTGACTTAGGAAAAAGGGGGGAACATGGATATCTGAAAACTTTGTATGCATCATAATACCTAAACCTATATTCATCACATACTCGTGTTTTCCACTCACATTCATTCCATGCTATGATTTTCATATCCAACACTCTTTAGGTGGTGAGATCCTTTCTGAATAAAAAGAATTTCTCTATTCATTTAAGTCTTAAGTGCATGTAGATGAAGAAACTCATCCACCTTTCTGTGTGCATATGCGCCACCTAGTTAATTTGAAATGCATTTTCACATGCATTACTTTGAGCATTCTGAAATAAAGAAAACAAATATGAGCAAAAATAGAAATGGTACTTATCTCCATCATAGCTTTGTCCATCATTGTATCCTTGCATAGTGAGTCTTATCCATTGTTTCAACTTTGATGTTTCAAACTTGGAATAACCTACAATATTGGTCCTTGGGCATTTTCATACTTTCTTGTATGCCCAAACATATATTTAACCTTACAAAATGATAAGGATAGCCAAATGCATATGTATACTTATGTATGAAAACCTTTTATACTTGTTGTTTCTCATATGAGATGATCTCAATACTATTCAATGTATGCCTCAAGTCTTCTATTGCTTATGTGCATATTTTTAAATCAAAGTAAATTTTAAATCTAATTTCTCATGCTTATCCAAGTCTTACATTCTATTGGTTGATTTCATGCAAATTAAATGTGGTCCATGCTATCCTTAATACCTTTTTTTTTAACCATCTAAATGATTCATTGTAGCAGAGAACCTCTCCTTGACATAATGATAGTGCACCTCAATGTGCTTAGTGCGACCATGGAACACAGGGTTCCTCACAACTGCCAATGCACTCTGACTATTAGTGAAGATAGTGGTGGCAGAAGACTGACCAATACCCAAATCAATCATAAGGCGTATGAACCACACACACTCAATAGTTGTTGTAAAAGTTTCCCTTTACTCAGCCTCACAACTAGAAGTGGCCACAGTAGGCTTCTTCTTGCTCAACCAAGATATGCATCAGCTACCAAGCATGAAGCGAAAACCACTGATGAACACACGAGTGTCATAGCAACCGGCCTAGTTAGAGTACGAAAAAGCATGAATATCTAGCAGTAGTGATCCCCCTTGGGGTAAAACAATCCAAGTAGCCAGGTACCACTCAAGTAGTAAAATATGTGCTTAAGCACCTACCAATGCTTGACACTTGGGCAATGCATAAACCTACTCATCTATGAGATAATGTATATACGCCTATTGCCCTAAAGGGCTACTTATCTTTGTACATTCTCTGGTAATACATTCCGTATTGTGTGTTGTCTTCCAAGCTTCTTCTTCTTGCTTGTGCTATTTGCATGCTTCTACAGACGTCTAACTCCAACAATTGGTATCAGAGCAGGTCGCCGCTTCATCTAGGGCATCGTCAACACCTCTCCGGTTGCAGTCTGAAAATCACACAAATTTTGATGAGCATACTCAACGTGTTTTCAAGATCAAAACAGCTTCGCCTTGTGGTGCCGAAATCGTAATCTGAGCTCATTTCGACCTCTGAATGCACTATCGTAGTGCTTGTGTAGGCTATTTTGTCTTTTTGTGTCAAAGGTATATACCAGTTTTAGTTCGCCAGTATAAGCATCTCAAAGCCTACTACAGGTCTAGTAGAATTTGTCTCGGTAGTTCTGTTCAACTTTTTGAGATACACTCAATTTTCTACATCAAGGTATTTTAGTCATCGGCCATGGCTGAAAGCAGTGATGTATTCCGTATGTTGGCTGTTGAGGATAAGTTGGATGGTACCAACTACCTATTATGGGCTTATATGATGCGACATGTATTGGTTCCAAAAGGACTGTGGAACATTATGCAGGGTGTTGAAAAACGTCCTATCACACCTGCAACTGTTACAATTGCAGGTACTAAAGCTGATATAGAAGGTGTCGAAGATGATGATATTCTGCATATTCCTATTCGTGCTACGATTTTTGCTGCACATATTGTAGAGCAGATTCGTTGGGATAGCAGAGCTGCCCAGGCACATGCATTGATAGCTTTTTCTGTCAAACGTGCCATTATTCCTCACATTCGCTCTTGCAGAATAGCTAAGGATGATTGGGATACACTTACCACATTGTACCAAGCTAGGAATGAGGCTCGTGTTGCTTACCTCCGAAAACAATTGGAGAGTGAGCACATGAATTAAGGTGATTCTATGGAGAATTTTCTAACAAAGATCAAAGACTTGAAGAAACAATTGATTTTTTCTTATAAGGTTATACCAGATAGCTCACTTGTGCAGACCATTCTGAATGGTCTTCCTGATTCAAATCTGAGATTTGCTTCTACTCTTTGGTTGATGATGAAAGGCAATCCAAATGCCTTGTCTTTTTGAGGAGTTAGTCTCTGTTTTGTTGCAGGAGGATCAGTCCAAGCAGAACAGGTCCATTATGCGTGTTGCAGATCAAGCTTTCCTGGCTAGTCAGAAGGGCAAAGGAAAATGGAGCTCTTAAACTAGTAAGCAGAAATATGCTAATGCTGCACAATCGAAGAGGGAAGAAAAACATGAAAAGAAATCAGAAAAGCAGAAATTTTTTTGTAAGTACTCTAAAGGAAATGATCATATCATAAAGAACTGTCCAAAACTGGCTACTAAAGAGGCAAAGAAGAAAGAGGCTCAAATGGTTGTTGTAGAGGCCTCTACACCAAAAACAGAGTCTACTAATCTTGTGCAGGAAGAAGAATAGGTGTTTACTACTCTTTGCAGTTTTGACCCATCTTCTCATGAGTAGTGCATGTCTACAGTAGACTCCGATCTTTGGTACTTTGACAATGGAGCGACCAAACATATTACCTCGCAACGGAGTTTCTTCTCTTCACTCTAGCCTGCCCCTAGAGGGAATACTGTTACATGTGCCAACAACTCCTCTTATCTTTATCTGCGAGTTGGTAAGATCATTTTGACTACTGCTGATGGTAGTTCTTTCACTTTGTCACATGCTTTGTTTGTGCTAGGGATCAAGAAAAATCTGTTATCAATTTCTGCATTAGCCAAGATTGGTTTGGTTGTGAAATTTGTTGATGACAAGTGTACAGTTCATGATCTATCAAATGGCGAGGTGATTATTGCTTCTTGAATTTTATGTCATGGACTGTATAAGCTCATAAACTATGAAAGATCTGTAAATGATTCGGCATGTGCAGTACATGATTCTCAGGCTATGTCAGATGCAAAGCTTTGGCATGCACACCTTGGTCATCTGAATTTTGCTAGTTTGCTACACCCGCAGAAATTTGAAATGGTGTCATCTTTGCCCAAACTTAAGGCCCTGGAAAACATGTTTGTGAAGGCTATATTTTGGGCAAAATGTAGCGTTCGTCCTTTTCAAAAGATGATTCAATTCGGGCTACTCAGAAATTGCAGCTTGTACATAGTGATGTCTGTGGTCCTATGTAGACACCTTCTTTTGTGAATTATCTTTACTTCGTGACTTTCATCGATGATTTTTCTAGCCATGCATGGGTATATGCATTGAAGGCAAAGTCCGAAGTGTTCATGTGCTTCAAACAATTTTTGGTTTTGGTTGAAAACTTGTCAACATGTAAAATGGGCATCCTCCGTTCTGATCGAGGGGGGAATATATATCTTTTGATTTTGATGCATTTCTGGCTGAACGTGGGATAAAACACTAGTGTACAGTGCCGTATACACCTCAATAGAATGGAGTTGCTGAACGAAAGAACAGTTCACTCATGGAGATGGTGAGATGTATGGTCAAGAGTCAAGCTTTACCACATAGTTTCTGGCTTGAGGCTGTCATGTGTGCAGCAAGCATATGTACTTAACAGGTGTCCCACTAAAGGGAGGCATTGATTTTGATGAAACCTTTGCTCCTACTTTCCGAATGACTATTGTTCGTAGCATCTATGCACTTGCAGCTCATCATGGTTGGAATGTACATCAGTTGGACATTAAAGCAGCATTTCTGAATGGTGACTTGCATGAAGAAGTGTATGTTTTTCAGCCCCGTGGCTTTGTGCAGAAAGGGCACGAAAACCAAGTGTGCAAGTTAAAGAAGGCATTATATCGTTTAAAACAAGCACCACGTGCTTGGTATGAAAAGATACATGCCTATCTGATTGCACATGGTTTTGAGAACAGTCCAACTGAAAGCACCTTATATGTTAAACGTGCTAATGATGTACTTCTGATCACTGTGGTTTATGTTGATGACATGCTGCTCACTGGTCCTCATGAGAGGCATATTGCTGATTTTAAGGCTGATTTGCATGCCTCATTTGAGATGTCTGATTTAGGGCATTTGCATCATTATTTCGACATTCAATTTATGCACGTTGATGGTGGAATGGCTTTGTGTCAAACAAAATATATTGACACATTATTGCAACGTTTTGGCCTTGAAGACTATAAACCTATTGCCACTCCTATGGAGACAAGTTTACGATTGAGTCTTCATGATGCTGGAGATGCATTTGATGTTGTTCTCTATGAGGACGCTATTGGGTGTCTTATGCATTACTCAACCAGATATTCAGTTTGTTGTCTCACAGATAATCAGGTTTATGCATTGCCCAAGAGTCAAGCATTGACAGGCGGTTAAGTGCATCTTTTGCTACTTGAGTGGTACTCGACTACTTGGGTTGTTTTATCCCAAGGGGGGATCACTAACGCCAGATTTGCATGCTTTTTCTAACTCTGATTGGGTCGGTTGCTATGACACTCGTGTGTCCACTAGTGGCTTTTGCTTCATGCTTGGTAGCTCATGTATATCTTGGTTGAGCAAGAAGCAGCCTACTATGGCCACTTCCAGTTGTGAGGTTGAGTATAGGATAGCTTTCACAACGACTATTGAGTGTGTGTGGCTGAGATGCCTTATGGCTGATTTGGGTGTTGGTCAGTCTTCTACCACCACCATCTTCACTGACAGTCAGAGCGCATTGGCAGTTGCGAGGAACCCTGTGTTCCATGCTCGCACTAAGCACATTGAGATGCATTATCATTATGTCAAGGAGAGGTTCTCTGCTAGGGAGATCAGCTTGGCATATGTACCCACGCAAGAGAACATTGCAGACCTTTTCACGAAGGCTCTGCCTAGGGAGAAGTTTGAAGCTTTCCGCAAAGCTTTGGGCTTACTTCCTTTTGTGGAGTGATTTCCACATAGCTTGGCACTTCTTTATACATGAGTGCCAGCTCCTTGTTCACTGCATCACTCGCAGGAGGGAATTGTTGATATATTAAGGTAGTGATGTGTGTGAACACTCTAAGACCTCCGGGGCACTTTTTTCCCTCTTTAAGAGGTTTTTTTCCCTCAGCTTGTATATACGCCTATTACCCTAAAGGGCTACTTATCTTTGTACATTCTCTAGTAATACATTCAATATTGTGTGTTGAGTCCAAGCTTTCTCTTCTTCTTTTTGTTGTTCACGTGCTTCCGCAGATGTCTAACTCCAACAATAGCAAACTAAATATCTCATCGAGTAATGCATAAGTAAATCAAGCATCCATCATCTTGCTGATAGAGAATAGCATCAAATGCATCTCCACCATTATGAAGACTCAATCGTAAACCTCTCTCCAAAGTGAAAATAGGTTTGCAATCTTCAAGGACAAACTACTACAATAATGTGTCAGTATATTTTGTTTGACACAAAGCTATTTTTCCATCAACTTGCATAAATTGAATGCCCACATAATGATGCAAATGCCCCAAATCTGAGATCTCAAATGAGGCATGCATATCAGCCTTAAAATCACCAATATGCTTCTCATGAGGACGAGTGAGCAGCATGTCATCAACATACACAACAATGATCAAAAGCACATCATTTGCATGCTTAACATATAAGGTGCTCTCAGTTGGACTGTTCTCAAAACCATTTGCAATTAGGTAGGAATGTATCTTTTCATACCAAGCACATGGTGCTTGCTTCAAATCATATAATGCCTTTTTCAACTTGCACACTTGGTTTTCATGCCCTTTCTGCACAAAGCCATAGGGTTGAAAAATGTACACTTCTTCATGCAAATCACCATTCAGAAATGTAGTTTTAATGCCAAACTGATGTACATTCCAACCATGATGAGCTACAAGTGCACAAATGCTATGAATAGTAGTCATTTGGCATGTAAGAGCAAAGGTCTCATAAAAATCAATGCTTCTTTCTTGAGCATAACCCTTTGCAACAAGCCTAGCTTTATACATGTCAACTGTTCCATCAGGTTTACACTTTAACTTGTATACCCACTTAGTGTCAATGGACTTCTTGCTAGGAGGTGATTCACATAAAGGACAGATACCATTTTTCGTGATAGCATCATATTCTAATTGCATAGCAATCATCCAATTTTTTGAATTTTGTGGTTCATCAAATGAAAGAGGATCATTCTCATCATAGAGACTAGAGGCAACCATAGCATAGCAATCAGATGCAAAAGAAGCGCTATGAGAGCCTAAACAAATAGGATATGATAAAGGTGTATTTAATTTGCTATCTCGCAAAGTCTGCACCAATCATTTAGGCATCGTTTTTGCCTCCTCTATGTCAGTTCTCTCATTAACAAGTGCATCAAGTAATCTACATTAGAAATGGAATGATCTACATCATCAAATGAAACTTGTAAAGGGTGAAAAATTGCCTCATTCAAACCAGCACTAGATTGTCCACCTGTAGGAACAAGCAGCAAAGTATCAAACCTATCTTTGGAGCTAACAAATGTGTCCTTAATACATGAAAGTAATGTATGAATAGCATCTTCCACAAAAACAACATCATGGC